>JAMWFC010000007.1:82805-335340 GCA_027475525.1 Macrolepiota albuminosa | reverse complement strand
AAATAAGAGAATGAATGGAAGGAGAGTGAAGAGATAAGGAGTGAGAAAAGGAAGAAATGAGGAGTCCCCTGACAGCCACCTTTTCTAAAGCATTTCTCTTTCGGATGGCCAGTTCTTTTACAATTATCGCAAACCACTTTCTCTTTATCCCCTCAATAATGCCCAGTTTGGGTTGATAATGCTTGAACTGACTTGGCTGGCACTACCGCATTTGGTCCATGTAATAACAACACGTGTGTGGTGAGTCTTGCAATAACTTTGGCTGACGTGTTCTCCATCAATAGTGCGTCTGTTACTGCCACCCAAGAGCCTGGCATCGATTTAATAATGTATGTGCGGAAATGTTTATTGTCAATTCCTGCTCCTTGGTCGTTCGCCTTGGCCCAAGCGGTATGCATGGCTTGGAAATGTGCTTCAATGTTAGATCCGTCCACGTATTTGACAGCATTCAATTCCTCTTCCACGTGAATCAGTCCCAGGTTGGATTTAGCATTGTAAATAGTGGTGAGTGATGCCCATGCCTCCGCTGCTGATCCTTCCATGTTCACTCTGGCTCCAACTGGATTTAGGACATTTAGAGTAATCATGCTACGTGCATATGCGTCACGTTGTATCCATTCTTTGGCTGTTGGGTTCGACACTCCCCACCACTTTGTTTCCACAATATTCAACTCATCTTCGTTCTTTCCTCAGCCATTCTCTGGGTTTGTGATTGTCCCGTTTAAGTATCCCAACAATCCTCGCCCATGCGCAGCTTCAGTTATGATTGTCTTAAAAGCCATCCAATTTGTTCCATCGAATTTTTCATCTGTCGGTAACAAGAACAGTGGTGGATTCTGTGCCATGGTGTCTATGCTTCAAGTTTGGTTCGATTTCTAGTCTATTCGGTGAGTCGTTCTATATGTTGAGTTGGTCGGGGCCCATAACCTGTTTTACACAATTCAACTATAAGTACACTATCAGCTTCTTGTAATACTATTGTGCAATGAGACAACATACCTCAGTCAGTGTGATAACGACTGAGGTATGATTGAGTTCCTCTTTGACTCGACTACTTTCGGGTCATGTGTTCATGATGCGTTCACGACTCTATCTCAAACAGTTGTGGTATTTTATTATACCACTGTTGCCAGAGGCAAGGAATATCTTCTTCTTCTTGTCAGGTACTACTAACTCAGAGGCCTTCCAAGTAAAGCAATGTTCTTATGAAAGCAAACTTGACCTACATGTACTTGAGGTGTCTGAAGCTCCAGACCATGCTCAGGGCTCAAGACACAAAAGGAAACAAGTCTGGAGTTGATAAGACTTGGTCCAGGATTAGGTGAACTGAAGAAAGAGAAATACTAAGTTTGAGTCAAGAACTAGAGGTTTTAAGACAAGACCAGAATCAATAAACTTAAAGTCACAAAGTGTATAACAGTCTCAAGCATGCATGTCAGTCAAAACATGTCAGTCAAATGTGTGCCAGTCAAAAATTATGGAGCACACAAGCAAAGTTATTCAATATCAAGACTAAAGAGATACAAGGCAGTAGCTACAAACTCCAAATACTGCAGGGATCTAATCTGGCAATCTGAGGAGTTTCCAGGATATCTATAATGACTTCTGTAGACTTTATAAGCAGCAGCAGGACAGAAAACAACTGTATATCAGAAATTGTACCTGTGGAATGTGCAATTAGTTGGTGCAGAAGTGGCAATATGATGCATGATGTGATGGCCAGGGTAATTAGGTGTGATACAGGTTGCTGATCATAGGAGTGGTGGCCATGATGGCAAGTGGTTCTGTAGTCCATGATGCAAGAGGTGGCTAGGAGATGTGTATGATGCAGAGCTGATGCACATGAGAACAGTGATGGTGATATGACATTGTATCAGCAGTCAGGGACACACCATGCACCAGAAGTCAAAATAAACATTTAATTATGGGCTGAAAACTGTAAGCCTCCTGGTAGCAGTCTCAACAAAAATATATCTCCAAAACATCCCAATAAATACACAGAAAAGTACAGAACAACAGGCAGGGACCAGCTCAAACTATCAGCTCAACAATAGTCCAACCACTATAATGGGGAGGGGAAGCATGGGAGCTGGCAGAAGTGGCAAAATGGGATCAAATTGTGATGATCTAGATCAAGATCAGATCTGACAATGCCTGATTTGACACAACTGAAAAGAGAAAAGGAAAAGAAGCATGGAATGCAGAGAAGTGCTAAAAGGAGAAAGAAAGATCTATGAATGGGATTGTGCTAAATGGAGCTGAAGCAAATGGGGAAGTGGCAATCAGAAACATCTGGAGGAATGGTGGAACTGGTGGCACCAAAACAGGCCTCCCAAAAGAGAAATTGGACTATCAAATATGTTCCGGAGGCTGGGGAGTTGTCAACAAAGAGTCATGTGTAGATAGTGGTCTGTGCACCAGAAAAACAGTATAAGTAGCCCAAGTTTAGTAGAGAATAAACAGGCAATTGATAGGCAAAGGCTTGGTGATTTCCAGGGAGTGAATTGCTTAGGCCAGAATTTGTTGAGAAACCTCTACTTTCTGGAATATTATTATTCTCATTCAACATTATAATACCTCAAAACCTCTGCTTTCTGCAAAATTATTGAAAGCATTCAACATTATAATAGCGCAAAACCTCTGCTTTTGGCAAACTTATTGAAAGCATTCACAACAATAATAATCCATTTTGTCATCAAAGTCAGTGTGAATTGAAAGTTATATTCTATACTAGCAAGCCCCAAAACTATCAGTACTACTTGCAACCAAGTACTACAATGGCAGTAATGATGGTGGGAGTTGGTCGAGGTGTACTACTCACTAGAGGTTAGCAAGGGGCTCTGGAAGTATCTTTGAGTAAATCCTGGAGTGGGAGATTGTGACACCTCTGAGAATTCTAGAGACATCGCTCTCCATTTCTCTTTACACTCCCATGAGATGCAAGGATCCTTGTTTGCAGCTTGGCTAGACTTAGTCTGTCCATACTTATCTTGAAGGGCTACCAAATTTCTGATTTGTCTGGTTTCTCTAAGCCATGGTTATGGGCTCTACTTCTCTTTCTAATTGCTATTGGGACTCATATAGTTCTAATACTTCCTTTAAGGTTGCATCTCTATACAGTTTATTATAAACTGTAGGCTGACTGTAATCAGCCTGCATTATCAAGTCTATCATAACTTGATTCTATTCCTAGGGCATTCTTGGATCTATGGTTATGGACATATCTCATATTTGCTTCCTAGATCTTTTTATGATGCTAGATGGCTGCTTTCAAGGCCCCTCTGAGTCTCAACAATTGTTGCTTACTCCTGCATTAAAACCTGAGGTTTTCTGAGCTTCAATGCCCTGCATCCCTCTCCTTCAAAGAGTATCCCAATACTCTTCTTCAGTCATCAGAAGCACAGGACTATCTGCAGGCAAACTGTTACCAACTTGTACTATATTAGATTCCTCTACTTCCTTGACTGTAGCTGACTCACAGTCTCTTGTCAGTCACAGTGGCCTTTCTTTTTGATACTTCTCCATAAAGCAGTTGTTCTGTTGTGAATTAAAATATATGAATAACTATAAAAGTATCTAGAGAATATCAAACCATCCATATGGATATGATAAACTTTGATAGGTATGATATGATTATTGGTACTAGGGATAACAAAGTTCAGTTGTACTTTGATAATGATGAAGTGATTATTAATAGAGTAGCAACCTCAGTGTGGAGGCTGATATTGGATGAGTTAGATGTGCACTTGCAACACTTCTGCACAGTTGTTCCAAGTTGCAACATTATAGGAGTAGCTAGTAGCTGCTGCATGGGCAAAAAATAGCATGAACCCTGATGTAGTGCTCTCTGAGTCCCATAGTATCCAAGCTTCATGTTCATTAACCTCAACCCAGATTACCAGACACTCCTTCACAGTGACTAGAATTACTAGTTGCTCTATAGCAGACTTGTTTGCTAGCACTTTAACCTTGTACATATGCACTTGGTTAGAGAGGTCAGATCCTGACCCATGTTGCTGTTATAGTCAGTAAGGGCATACAATCTCTCATTGTCACTATCACTGTCACAAGTATAATACTTGTTGTCATACATCTCTAAATTGACATATTCCTCCTGCTGTGGAGAAACTGGATCTGAGTCCTCTGGCTCAGTGTCTAGTTCCAAAACAGGCCTGTCACTGAAAACCTGTTGGTTTTTATTATCTAACAGACCACTGTATGCACTGCCCAAATATGCCTATGGAGAGTTGCTTTTCAGGGCTTCTTGCATTCATGGGAGAAGTGGCCTGGTTTGCCAACAAGGCATGGAAAGCAGGGATGTGAGTGGTTACCAATTCATGTGTATCAAAATTACTCTCCTTTGGAGACAATGAAGCAATCTTTGGTAGAGGGTTTGCAGGCAAGTTCTCCTTAAGAGTCTGATACAATGGGTTTATTGAGGATTCATCCAATTCAAGAAAAGGCTTATGCCAAGACAGCTGCTTAAGACACAAGAGGGTATCAAAGTGCAAGAACACCAGAAAAATGGGTGAATGTAGCCCCATGTGAACACATTCTTGATCATACAGACAAGACAATGTAGTTTTTATTAGCTTGTAAGTTAGATAATACATGAATGCCTCACAGTACTTTACCTTCATTGGCTTGTAAGTTAGATAAAAGACAATAAATGTGATTTTGCTCCTTTTGGTGTTACATCACATAATCCATTGCACTGACAATACCTCCAACATTGTAAGTTCATGACAGGAGGCTTACATTGAGTTTTGAACTACAAGGCCTTAATAAGACAAAATGAGGTTGTGGCTGTAATTAAGCATTGAATTTTGAATACAAAAACTTGACCAGACAAGTGCTTATACATATTTGGAGCTTCAACTAAACAGATTGAAGTAGAGTAGAGACTGTGTTACTTATACATACTCAGAGCCTTAACCAAACAAAGTGAAGTTAGAGGTGAAGGCTGAGTTACTTATATATATTTGAAGCCCTAACCAAGTAAAGTGAAGTTGGGTGGAGGCTGCATATGGAAATGTTTGGAGGCAAAACCCTCAACAAAATGCAAGATGCATATCAAAGGGACACATTGCAGCTTATCAATACCATAATAAGAAGTAAGACAAAATGAGTAACATGAAGAAAAGTTTCTAACAGAATGAAGTTCCATGATTAGAATGAAGAGATTACAGTGTCTTTTCATTTACAATAAGTATTTATCTCATATGGGGCAATTCTGGCTGTCTGATAATGTTCCAAGTACTCAACAAATGTGTCATCACCTCTGCTGAGTGCAAATTCAAGTAATGTTTGCCCATTCACATCCTTGACTGTTCTATCCCATCCACAGTCAAGCAGAAACTTCAGTTTTTCTGGGTACGTGGAGGATGATGAATAATGATTCAAAGAATGATGGAACATTTCAGAATCTGATTGTTGGGCACCATGATCCACAAGGTATATCACCATCATAGGGAATTTGTGTGAATATTTAATGGCATTGTCGAGCGCTGTAGTTCTGTAGCATGACTGTGCAGAGATTAGGGCTGGCTCTCGTTCAACAAAGGCAATGGCCACGTCCATATTGCCTACACAGGCTGCATGATGCAAAACAGTTCGATCCTCAAAATCACGACAATTGAGGTCTATTCCTCGATGCATCAATTCACGAAAGTCTGCTGCATTCCCGTGAGCTGCACATGAAGCCAAGAACTCTGCGCTCCATGTGCTGCCAGATTGTAATAGGTTGGGACCACCCAAATCCAGAAGCCATCGAGATAGGACACAACACCTGTCTCCGAGTGTCACCCTATAAGCTCGAAACAGTGCATTCCTTATCTGTTCTTGCCAGTCCTTGAAACTAGCAGTAGGGTTGTCCAGCAGACTCTTAAGACGAAAGGCCTTCATAAAAGCTACAATCAGGCGACCATATTTGTTGTTTTTAATCTCGTCCTCCATCAAAAATGCTGGATCCATATCTGTCAATTCTGATAAAGAATATGTGATGGCAGGGAGAAGAAAATCATGATCCAAGTTTGGGATAAAAAATTGCATTGTACGAGAATGGGTTGACCAGTTATCAAGCAAGCCACAAGTACCCTCGATGACAATTTCTTTGACCAAACGGTTAGATGAGTTGTTGAAAACCCAGCCCAAGGAGGCGTGAGCAAGACGATCATCAAAACGGGATTCCTCAAGCACTACATTGTGCTCTGCTATTTTCAAAGGCTGTCTTGGTATCCATCGTGGTCTCAACTGTGGTAGTCGAACTTTACGATAGAACTTGCTTTTAGTAGTAAGCCGGATGCGCAAGCAGTTCCACCTTATCATACGAAAAGGGAAGAGTAGAAGCTGAGCTAGAGTAAACATGACGGGGATGCGGTAAGGACAGGCCATATAAAATGCAGGGAGCGTTGAGGATGCAAAGTAGAAGAGAAACGTGTGAGCAGTAATCGCAGCAACGATTCCACATATTGGTCGAGACAATTGCAAGACATAGAGAGCTAGTCCAACAAGGAAAACGGCCACTGAGCAATGTAGGATTAATGGGAGACTCTCAATGATTTTTCCGAGTTTCCATTTCACCAGTCCCTCAAAGCGGAATTGGCGAATTAAAGCGCGGGTTTTAGCGTCGCCGGAAACTGTTGCAGTATAAGCCTGTCCACTGTTGTTAGACGACTTAAAAGCGGGAAAAGGAATAACAAACTTGGATCCATTGTTTAGCCAGAACAGACAGGAGGGCAGTCGATAATGAGAGAGCGAGACTGGTAAAAAAGAGACCATTCACCCATACATCTATTGAGGTGTACGTCCGACTTTCGGGACCCAGAGATGCTGCAGGCACGGGATCCATGCTCGTTCTATTTACGACAGCTCTCAATAAGTGGTTGGTTTCAACGAGTAGAGACACCATAATCTGCGCGTTATCTGGTTGAAGCGCTTGAGATGTTTGAGCGACAAATGTCGTTACTACTGCCGAGAAGAGTGCAGCCTGTCTTGAGTTAAGAAGACATTCAGGAATGCATGTCCATCAATACTCACAAAAACAAGGAGACTGTCAATGATGCTCCGAAAGCCTTCAATCATATCCGCATCATAAGTCCCTGCTTCGTCTAGATAGACATTCCACACGCGCGCGTTCTCTTTTGCTTCTTCTCCGGGTTTGTCAGGACTGTACAACTCTGTGTAATCGTAATTACAACCACCTGGGAGCTTTAGGGTGAATGGATATCATTTCACAACAAAACCGCGATAGTACTCAAGTGAGGGATGCCGAAGGTCCTAGTACGGTGCGATGCATGCAAGAGGTTTGCCATTGTGAGGAGGAAAGAATGTGGTGATACGTGGCCGTTTTTCCCTGAATCAAAATGATGATTGTTGATCGATGATGGTTGTTGACTAATCACTTTTTGTAGGGATCTCGTGACATACTTCCTTAATTCCAGTCACACCGCTACCCTCTTTCCTTGTTCGACATATATCCTTACTTAAGCCGCTAGAAAACACATATATAGGACCTCGATGTGTTAGCGTTTCACAATCTTCACGATATCACACCAGCCACTCCACAACATGTCGCACAGGGCCAGGCCACTGCACAAAGGCGTCATTGTGCCACACATTTCCATTATTACTGTACTCACCATTGTTCATACAACTTACTTATATATGACTACATTTAGATGAGCCCCTCAGTCATTTATACCGGACTGAGGGATGAGTAACTACACACTTTACACGATTCACACATTAACTAACTGTATCTTGGTAGAGTAAACTTACACTGGTTTCTAGGTACAGTTTAATATAGTCATTTATACCAGACTGAGGGAGTAAACTTACACTGGTTCCTAAGTCTGATTTCTAACACGATGCACTTAGAGTACCCAGCTTTTTGCAATCTAGGACACATACCAGTTCTATTGCAAGACTCTCTCTAAGTGTGATGTGACATCTGCCCATTTTGGCAGCCTCACCTTACACTTTTGCACCTGTGTCGGTGTGACCATGTTTGAGTCAACTGAGTCGTTGAAAAACTGAAATGCAATGTGTATATGAAATAATGTTCCAGGGGCGCCCTCTGGCCGCATAGCTCGCTACATGTGTTGACACTATGAGAGTTTAATTGTGCATTTCTATTTTATAAGACATAATCTACTATGCTATATGTTGTCAATATCCTGCAAAATGTTCCAATCCAGTAAACCAAACAGACCCAGTAAACAGTTTCAGACATGCCCCACTTCAATGTGCCATGTAACTCTATACTCCACATTTGACACACAATAATTGATCCCAAAATGGGGTAACGAAGTTACAGAGATTGTGAGAGCTTAGGTTCACACTGCACAGAATCAGACCAGTCCGGTCTATTGACTATGTAGTATCAACACAAAATAAGCTGCTTTGTAAGCAGCAGGGTAACTAATTATATACTAATGTAAATAATATTATATTATAATAAATATAATATAATATTTACTACTATACAGTAAGTAAAGCTATGTGGCCAACACCACATAGCGGACTACGCTACACACCCCCCAATCAGACCGAGCTACGGTCTTGAGATAATACGACGGTCATGCCGTCGGTAAGTCTGGGACGGGGGCAATGGGAGAGTCCCCAGGCTCCCGGAATGGATCGGCAGTCGCGTCGTCCATGTCGTAGTCGAGGAGTTCATCCTCGGGTGCGGGCGCGTAGGAAGTACCCGAAGGCCCTGCTACTGGCAGGGAATCGTCATAGTCCCGGAGGGGGGACAGTGTGAGATTGGGGTCGATGGTCGACCCCAGGACAGGTGGTTGGGGATCAGGCAGATCCCCGGTGTCGGACGGGTACTGGCGCATCCAGATTTCGCGGGCATGAATGTCTTGCCCGATGAAGAGGTACATCCCCTTGGCAAGCGCGTCGTTGTATGCACGACAACTGTCCTGCTGCTGGAGCATCAGGCATTGGCGATCGCCGATGGTGGCCTTGCGCCACCCATCCCACTGAGGGATGGACTGGGGTGTACCGTAGTGGTCAAGGCGTTGTAGCCTCTCGTCGTCGATAGCAGCCGCCTCGTTGTAGAGCCGGCTGTCGCTGAAGAATAGATGGGCCAAGTAGGTGACCCCATAAGTGTACACATGGTCAGCCCAGCTGACCGGGATTTGATTGTGAAGAAGGACACGTAACGTGTCCGAAGTGGAGAACACGGAAGCTGACGCTTCCAGAATGTCCACAGCCCAAACCTCAAAGGTAGGGTCGTCAGCGTGGAGGGGCTCAAAGACTTGCCCTGTGGCCGCCTCGTACTCAGCCATGGCCTCTTTGTAGAGGCCTGGCCTGGTGAAGACGTAGGCTAGGTACTTGTGTACCGTGGCCTTGGAGGGGCGGCTGGCGCTGAGGGCGCGTACAAGTGCAAACCCAAAGAGGCTGCGCCAATGAATGCGCATGGCTCGGTCCATGGCCAGACCAGTCCATATGTTGGACGTTCCCGGACGTCCATAGAGGAGGGCGTATGAGCCCAGGTAGTCCAAAGCAAATGGTTGCTTTGGATCAGGGGGGGTAAGGCCGACGAAGGCAATTTTCCCTCCCTCTTTGCGGCGATAGAGCCGCGACAGCACAATCATTTGCGGGACGTTCTCCCGCTCCTCTGGACTCGTGAAGGGTACCGCGATAGTCCTATACTCGACCTTGTTGAGTAGATGAGACATAGCTCTGTCTCAGGCCGTAGGGTGGCAGTTGAGCGCCACCTGCTTGAATTCATTGAGCAAGAGATAGCCCAACTGACGCTGACAAAGTGGCATAAACTGGTTGTTAACCAGTGCATGAAGTCTACGGACTTCTCGAGGACTGTGGGGAA
The DNA here is from genome assembly GCA_027475525.1 of Macrolepiota albuminosa. Lineage (NCBI taxonomy): Eukaryota > Fungi > Basidiomycota > Agaricomycetes > Agaricales > Agaricaceae > Macrolepiota > Macrolepiota albuminosa. The sequence goes on along the minus strand of JAMWFC010000007.1, from coordinate 325,502 downwards.
ACCCGCGAGGTGCCACTTGGTACACCTTACTGTTGTGGGGCGTCGCCGCGGCATTGCCCTGTTTATCGTCCTCGAAGGACCTGGCTGCGCGGGCTTCTTGCCCGACGAAGATGGTATTGGTCATTGGCGACCAATAGAATTGGGGAGCCAACCCTGCGCCAAAGAATGAGTTCTGGCGCTCAATAGTGTGATCACGGTAGATCACCACACTAAGCGCATCAGGGATGCGCCCGGTTTTGTCCTCAAGATGGGCGGCCCCTCGTTTGGCGCTGTTCTGCGCCTGACGCTCCATCTTGGCTCGTCGATTGCTGTTGCGCCGTTTGCGCGCCATACGTTGTGCCGCCGTCTCATGCGGCACAGGGGATTCCATACGAGCCTCTTCAGGCTCCTCATACCACTCGTCGTCGGAGGGCGGGGATGGCAGCCTCTCCGGCTCTGACTTCTCAGACCGTGGGTCCATTGCCCACACACACCGTGGGAGTCGGGCTGGTAGGCCCTCTACCAGTATAGCGGGTAAAAAGGGGATGTTAGCCCCTGGGGCCCCTTTCGGGGCATCCTCGGGGAAGTGCACGTTGACGTAGGCGTGCCCTTCCGGTTGCTTACCCCGACGATCCTTTCGGGGTAGTGAGGCCTTAGCCTCGGTGGGGCGTGTGCTCACGCCCCTGGAACTCTGCTCCCCAGAGTATGTGGTGGAAACCACGGATACTGGTCGCGAAGACGCGACCTCAGACGCGCCGCTTGCGAGGCGCTGGATAAGCCGGGGGGTGGCTGGAGCAGGGACATCTTCATAGGGGAGGATGTCCTGTCCTAGACCGGCCTCCCAGCCGGGGGCAGCAACGCTCAACTTAATCGAGCGGGAGGGCGCGTCCTCCACTCCTTGCCGACGCGCCCTTTTGCTGGAGTCGGTGTCCCGACTCGGGGGTGTAGTCTGCCGCTTACGAGCGGCTGAAAGGGCAAGGAGATCAGTTTTGCGCTGAGCGCGCATATGATCCATGTTGTCCATCATCCGGCAGATGAGGACGACTGCCTCCGCATCGCGGAGGAATGACGACTCTGCGGGTACATTGTACCCGTTATCTCCCAGACGTTGGAGAAGGGTAGCCAGGACTAAGTCCTGGCTGTGAGTGGGCTCGACAGCCCGTGCTTTTCCTTTGTTGCGTTGAGGACGCGACTCTTCTTCCGAGCTGGGCTCGGATTGGTGCGGCATTTCCAGCCGCTGTAGCAAGGAGAGCTTGGCCAAGCTCTCTGTCGGCGCATCAGCCGATGAACTGATGCTCCGTTCTGTATTGAGAGTTTCTGTACTCTCAATGGCCGTGGTGGCCTGCACGAGGGATGCTTTGCGTCCCTCTAGATTGTCAATTGGTGCTGTGGTCAACAGGGAAATCGACCGGCCTCCCTTGGCTAGCGCCTTGTACGAGGTGTTGTACTGGGGCATTGCGCCCCAAGACCCCATCCAAGCCGGGGGGTATGGCATCATTATGGGCGCGCCACCCATGCCAGGGTAGTGTGCCAGGGCAGTAAAGTGGGGGAAAAGATGTGCCCCCAGTGGCCCCAGTGCCAGTACAGGGGCAAGCTGCCTCCATCCTGACGTTGCTTGGGGGCTGACAAGCCCCCCATACTGGTGTTGCTGGAATTGGCCCTCGGTGTGATGTGGCGCATAAGTGCCCGGTGCTGGTTGTTAGGGCTGATAGCCGCCCACAGGTGCGTTCTGGGGCATGAAGTTGCCCTGCATGGTTTGAAGTGGCAGATAGCCACTGATCACCGGCTGCTGCGGCAGGTAGCCCGCCGCTGGTGGTTGCTGCTGCTATGGGAAGCCCACAGCTGGTTGCGATTGTCCCCACTGGGGCGCATTTTGGGTCAGTGGGGGAGCCATCTGCCCCCCCCTTCAGCCGACGGTAAGACCGACGGCGTACTCTCAAACTGCTGCTGCTGGTCACTCAAGTCCACGGGCATGCTGTCCATGGTTGGGGAAAAAAGCGAAAAAGAAATTTCGCCTTTTAAGACGTGTTTCAGCCACAGCTGCTGACCAACTCAGCCAAGCTGCGATCGGCACTGCCGATCAAATTAAGCGCCAGCATGCTTACTTAATTGATGTGGGTGCTTAACGCCCTTCAACTCCAAATAACGGTCAAGTGCCACTAGCTTGGAGCAATGGGAGTGTGGCTCCCATGTTGTGTCCCCCAGGGACCATCGTACTTCAAACTCGAGCGTGTTACGCTCAGTCCACCGGTGCCCAATTATGCACTCAACGAACCATTCATCATCGTCTCGAGCCCCAAAATCATAGGGGCCCAGGGTTGCCCTGTTAGGGAACAGCGCATCGTCAGACGCGCTGTACGGTCGCAACAGCGACATATGAAACTTAGGAACAATGCGTCGTTCCTGTAATGCTAAAGGCAACTCCAGCACGTAGTTGGAGGTACTTGGCTCTGCGTCTAGGACGCGGTATGGGCCTACCCATTTCGGGCAGAGTTTACTCGCCCATCCCTTTGGGAGCCTCAGATTACGCGTTGATAGGTATACCAACGCTCCTACAGCTATTGGTGGGTCTGCTCGCCTACGGTGATTGGCGTTTTTCGCCTGGAAGACTTGCGCCTCTATGATGGCGTCATGCGCCGCCGCGATGTTCTCCAGGGCCTGCCTGGCAAACTCGACAACTCCGCGGTGAGCCACCGTATCAGCACGAACTTTGTGCAGCATGGAGGGCAAGTACCCTCCGTTGAGTTCAAAGGGCGCATACCCTGTGGTATCCGAGATACTCGCGTTAATCGTGAACTCAGTGAGTGGACACCAGTCCACCCAGTCCCGTTGGTCCGGGCGAACAACTGCCCTCAAAATCTGACCTATACTGTGGTTAGCCCGCTCTGTCTGCCCATCCGTTTGAGGATGGAAGGACGAACAACTGCCCTCAAAATCTGACCTATACTGTGGTTAGCCCGCTCTGTCTGCCCATCCGTTTGAGGATGGAAGGACGTCGACATGAGGAGTCGCGCTCCTAGCAGTTTGTGGAGTTCTCTCCACCATTGAGACGTGAACTTTGAGTCACAATTGCTCACAATGGTGCTAGGCAGCCCATGCAGCCTAACGATCTCCCTCAGGTAGATCCACGACAGCTCCTTAGCCGTCAGCGTAGTTCGCACCGGTATGAGGTGCACCATGCTCGTCATGCGGCATATGACTACCCAGAGGTAATCGAACCCTCTGGACTCGGGAAAGGGACCTATGAAGTCCATTCCGATTGAGTCCCAGGGTTTCACTGGCACGGGTAGCTGGTGTAGCTTCCCGGGAGGGGATCCAGGGGGCAACTTTGCCCTCTGACACGCTGCGCATGACGTGCAAAACTTAGTCACTTCTTGGGCCATACGTGGCCACCAATACCATCTCCGGATGTAGCCCAACGTCCAGGCAGCACCAAAGTGCCCCACCAGGGCATGGGCCTGATCCAAGACCCGCGTAACAAGGGTACGCGTACGGGGGAGGCATACCACCGCCACCCCTTGACGGTTCTCTGTCGTGATGAGTCCACCAGGCTCATGCCTGAACTGAGGATGGTCGTCAGGATTGGCGATTATCTCGGCGAAGAGAGGATCATCGCCATAGTCCTGCACCACCTCCTGCTGGAAGTCGTCATTGACCAGGCTAGGAGGCTGGGATGAAGGCAATTCGCCTTTGAGCATCTCCGCAAGCGTAACGGGTACATCATGGCGCTCATGCTCCCTAGTGGACGCTGGGTCCACGGCTTCATGCTCCTTGAGCAACTGGGCGGCTACGTCCCGTTCTTCACGCTGCTCTCTGAGGCGAGTGCTTTGCCTCCGTTCATCGTCACACATAGCGCGTACTTCCAGGACATGCTCCCTGAGCTCCTGGTATCGGTGGAGAGGTAAATCCTCTCTATCAGGGTCTATGCGGCAGTCTGCCTGCACATACTCATGAGGCTCGTGAGCCTCCCCGACTACATCACTCTCAAAGTAGCGTGACAAGCAGTCTGCCACTTTGTTGAGTTCACCTTTAACATAGGTGATGTCGAACTGGTATCTCGACATGTAGTCTATCCACCGTTGCTGGCACGGCGACAAGTTCACCTGAGTTTTAAAGAACTCAAGGGCCTTGTGGTCCGTTATGATGTGGATGGGGTATCCCATCAGCTTATCCTCCCACTTGAGGAGGGCCTCGAGTATGGCAAGAGTCTCCAGCTCGTGCACCACATAGTTTTGCTGGGCTGTCGTGAACTTCTTTGACATGAACCCTGCTGGGCGGCACGTCTGCCAGCTGCTTCCCTGGCCGTACATGGCTCCGACACCTGTCTTGGACGCGTCGCAAATAAGCCATATTGGCTCGTCCCGTCTAGGGTCGATTGGTCGAATCACTGGAGTCTTCGTACAGATCCATTTGACCATCTCAAAGCACCGCTGGTGCAACGGCCTCCAATTGAATGGTGACCTGTTCTGCGTCATGGCCATAAGTGGCCCAGTATAGGCTGTGACATCGGGCAAGAAGCTCGATATGTAGTTGACAAGGCCAACGAATCGTTGGATGTCATTGTAGTTTTGGGGCGTGCGCCACTCCCGAATATGATTGAGCTTGTCCTGATCAGGGTGGATACCCCGCTCGTCTATGACATGCCCTAGGCAGTCTATACTCTGAGCGTAGAGCTCACATTTTTTCCACTTCAAGTACAACTTGTACTTGCGCAGTCGTTCGAATACAACTCTGAGGTGCTGCTCATGCTCCTCCATGGTATCCGAGTAGATGAATATGTCATCTAAGTAGACGTGCATGAAACGTCCTATTACGTCTCGGAAGATAGAGGTCATTAGCCTCTGGAAAGTTGCTGGAGCATTGCAGTCTCCAATCTGCATTATATTGCTCGTGAATGTACCCATGATTGACGCAAATACGGTCTTGGGTACGTCCTTGGTGCGAATGTGCACCTGCTTGTAAGCGTCAGTAAGGTCAATCTTCGAGCGATACTTCGCCCAAGCCACGTCTTCCCAGATCACCTCTTGATCTGGTAAAGGAGTTACATCCTTTATGGTATTGTCATTGCGCTGACGCGCATCAAGAGCTGTTCGAAGGGTTCCATCCTTCTTTGGGATGCACAATAACGGTGCAGCTTGAGCGGTGGTGCATGGGGACCACCATTGAGCATTCAAATAGCAATTAGTCTTATTGCGTAGTTGCTCCTGGAGGGCGCGCAGACAGCGCGGCAAGTGGTACTTATACTGCTTGTTCTTGTCTATGAGATTAATCTCATGGTTCACCTCCCGCCATGGCGGGAGCTCCTCCTTGGTCCCATTGACCATGTCGGCAAATTCTTCTTGCCATTGCTGACGCAACCGAGGAATATCTTCCTCACGAAGGCTTGTCGCCTTCTGCTTCCCCTTCATACGCACCGGGGGAAGTACTTCCACCATCTCTGAGGGTGGCCAAGGCGGCGGTGCATACTGCTCGCGCATTGTGAGCACCCGATTGACACTGTCATCAGGTATATGTAGTCTCAGCGGAGCACCCGCTTCCCCTCACGTACAAGTGAGTACGCTACGGACACCTCGTCCGAGGCTGGCTGGCGATACGCTGGTTGACGGTCATCCGTCTCTGGTGCGCATTTCGCGCACACGTGGCTGCCACCAGCTTGTTCCACTCTTGCGGCATTTGGGGGTCGTATGCCCTCTCTGGTGCGCATTTCGCGCACACGTGGCTGCCACCAGCTTGTTCCACTCTTGCGGCATTTGGGGGTCGTATGCCCAGTCGTACTCCGGCAGGGGAGCTGGTCGTTCCCATAGAGACCGTGTGTCCCCCTCTACTGAGGCTTCCACCTCTCGGATGCTGTCTTTCAAGTCTTCCAACTTGACTCATGAGGACGTAGGTGGACATACATCCACTGAGTCCTCCCGTCATCTCGCCTTTTGATGGTGTTTGTCCGGAGGCCTTGCGCCTCGAATCTCAGGAGCGATTATTCGCTTGTTGCTCCTCTTGGAGGCTTGATACTCCTCCTTGCTCATCATTACCACGTTGTGGTCTGCGCTCAGTCCAGGCATAGCCTGCACTTCCTCCTCCACATCCTCCACGGCCGGCACTCTGCGCCGGCCAAGTCATGGAGAGTCCTTGCGTTTCTCCGTAGTGCGATGACGTCGCAGACGATTATCAGTGTTGTCTGCTGTAGCTCGTTCGGCTGGGATCACTTTCCCATTCACTAGTACCTGACATTGGTCAAAGTCTAGTATGACTTTGTTACACCGCATGAATGGCGTTCCCAGTATCATATCGTAGCGATCGAAGTTCGCTACATCCATGTATTCCCGGCTACGTGAGCCCGGCGTTTGGACATTCACATTTGTCCCATACTGCACCATGGCTCGGCTCCCTATGGTGCCCAGCTGTAACGCCAATGGCGTATCCAACTCCTGCACGGATATTCCGTACACATGGGCGAACTGGGGCATTATGCCCGATGTGGTACTCCCAGAGTCCCATAGGGTCCATGCCTTGTGGCCGTCTACGTCCACATACGAGACCAGGCACTCCTTGTCTGCTCGTTTCAATGTAGGGCGCTGCAAAGTGCCCTCTGCATGATGAAGGGTCACCTTCTTCATCCGAACTACGTTATTCCGTTTGGGATCATTTGTGGACGGCCAATCCGTCATCGCCGCTAGGCACTCAGAGTCGCTGTCGCGACTGTAATACTCATTGTCGTAGACGTCGTCATATACGTCGACTGTGATGTACTCCTCCCCCTCCACGACCACACTCTCGGGCTCGGCGCCCGATGCCTCCTCTGGGGGCTCCTGGTCATTTGTGGGGTCTCCTCCCCCTCCACGACCACACTCTCGGGCTCGGCGCCCGATGCCTCCTCTGGGGGCTCCTGGTCATTTGTGGGGTGCTCCGCCTCAGACTCAGCAGATACGTCTCCATCACTCCCACTCGCGGCTGCAGTATGTGCAGCTCGAAGGTGGGCGCGGGGTGTATACCCCTTCCTTGGGGGTCCTGGCTTCGCAGGGCAGTTGGTAGCGTAGTGGCCTGGTTGGCCACACGCGAAACAAGTCCCCGACTGTCCTGGTGGGTTGGCCGGCTTGAAGTCCGGCCTTGGTTTAGGACGTTCTCCGTCCGGCGCCCACTCTGGGCATGGGTGGCTCCGCCCCCAGTTTGCAGCAGGGGTTCTGCGTACAACAAACTGCGTGTTGCGGTCCAAATCGGTCTTTTTGGCCAGGAAGGTCCCCACATGCTGACCCCGTGAAGGTGTCCCACCAGGCGGTGGTCGCCTGGGTCCCCCTTTGTGTCCACTCCGATGTTCGTAGTGGTTAGCAGTCTTCAGAGACTGCTCATACCGGATGGCATATGCCACAAATTCTTCCACATCGTTGACTTCTGGGGACAATCCGTCCTCACGTATCAAATAGCGGCGCATATCCGCTGGAATGCCATCCAAGAACGTTTCGAGCATTGTATACCCGTCCGGGTATACTGCCATGTTCTGGGCATGGTCATTAAGGGTATCATAGAACCCTTGTACTCCCAACTTCTCGGTGTACTTGGCGGACTGGAAGTCCCGCCTTGCATCCTGAAGCGTTGAGGGGTGTATGAATCGATCGTACAGTCCTGTAAGGACTCCTTTAAACGTCCAGTCATATTGGACACAGTTGACGTGCAGTACTGCCCGTCGAAACCAACCCATGGCCTCTCCGGCCAAGAACTCAGGCAGAACAAAGATTCGTTCTCATTCCATACGGTCACCTCCATATAAGCACATGGCAAGATGGGTGTATACATCCATCGCCCAATCTTCCAGGTCGCTGAACTTGGACGCGCCTGTATAGGCGCGAATGTGCCTACTGTCTGCTTTACGCTGATAGGCTTCTACTTGGACTGAGCGCATCAAGGGACATTATAGGCCAACCGACACTTGACGTATTCAGGACTCTAGCGACCAGTTGGGAATATAGAGCAGCTCTAGCTCTGGCAAATTACTACAGGATGTGGAAATTTATCCTAACCCCTAACTACCAGGCCTTCAGCGCACTCCTTTCACCTGGCCCAAGGATGAAGGAGGGTCATAATGTATAGCGCTAACACAACGGCGGGAGAGGACTCTAACTAAACCCCGATCACTTCCAAAAGGAGCCAGCAGCAGGCGCTGCCATTTGACGAGGAACTTCAATCAGAAGTCTAAAAGGATCAATGACGGCGGCACTGGATATACTTAAATCCGACATCTGGACCTGCCAGGAACTAATACAATGAGTAGCGCTGACATTAGCGCTCACGGCGTCTGTCGAGGATTTTCCGACCATACCCCGGAACAGCCTGGCCAATCGGAGATATAGTAAAAGTGAGCAGACTCGTACAATTCTAAGTCAATATAGAGTCGCTGCTGGTCGCCGTGGGTCATAACGCCGTTGGTCGCCGTCAGCCATGTGCAAAAGGTCGCCGTTGACAGGTCGCCGTTAGAGGAAAGCCGTGGGTCATAACGCCGTTGGTCGCCGTCAGCCATGTGCAAAAGGTCGCCGTTGACAGGTCGCCGTTAGAGGAAACCACGAGGAGAGGCGCTAGGAGGTAGCGCCGCAGATGGGCTCGTATCTTGGCAAACATGGTAGTGCATAGTATATAAAATAGCTACTTTACATGTATATAACAACGAATCGTAACCCCTCAAACACACAGTTACACTTAGCGCATAGTATATAAAATAGCTACTTTACATGTATATAACAACGAATCGTAACCCCTCAAACACACAGTTACACTTAGCGTTCAACTCATGCTAGCTTCCTTTGACTTCATCACTAAGTCGGGCGCTAGCTTCGTCTATTTCGTCTTCATCGTTTACGGTGCCACCTACGGGCACAATACGCTGCGCTATTCGTCTTTTCTCCAATATCTTTACCTAAACTACGACGCTTACCGTCTGCCAGGTAGCTCCCGAAGCGCTATAATCTAGCGCATTGTTTTACTACCTCCACTCGAGCACACCGGGACCCTGTCAGGACTCCTCACAACTACGTACGCCAAGCGCTGGAGACGGCGTTGTACTGCGTATATGTCCAGCGCACCCAACCACAGTTGGCGTCATCAACGCAGCTTCACTCCATCTGGTAACTGTAAGGTTACGCCCAGGGCATCATTGACTACTTGATGCAGGCGATCGTGCATGGCTTCACGATGCATTCGAATGGCTTTCTGCTGACCCGGGGATCTAGTCGCCAAATCAGCGGCATGAGGAAGCGACTTCCCCCGTCCACCTTGCGGAGGACGTCCCAAGCCTCCTCGACTGTGGGCATAATTGCCCTCGTCTCGAGGGATCGACCTAGGACCGTCATCCCGGCCGTTACCAGGGACATCACGTCTTGTGGCGCCATCTCAATCGAGGAAGTCTCCTCAATCATGATCGTTGCACCGCCCTGGACCTGGAGAAGCTTGATTCTCCTGACCCTGCGTGACGAATTGACGACGCATCTCGTCAATGGGCTTAGTGCCCTCAAATACGATGCCCTGATCGTTGATAAGGGACTGTCCCTTAGTCCTGAGGTCACCATTGCGCATACGTTGATACGCGACTCTGTCACTCAACGTTTCGGCCATGGGCACGCGTGGCATCATGGATGCCTCGCTTTCCACTTTGAGCACAGTGCTATCGTGCCCATCTGGGCCTGACATATCTGTCCTACGGTCTTGGTTACGCATGTGCGGGGGCTCCTCACGGCACCCTTGTCCTGCTGAAGTATAAAAAGTACTCACCGGTCTTACTTCGGGCACTTCTTGCGCCCGTGCTAGTGCCTCCACTAGCTCGATTCCGATGTCTTGATTGCGTCATGCCAAGCATTCCTCGGACATGTGGCTCCAGGGGGTCGAGGCCCCCGATTGCCGTGTGGCCTTACGCTGCACATACATTTGCAGCTCCATAGTGAGCACTCTCACCATCAAATCAGTATATTTCGTACTGAATACATTGGGCACTTCATGCCCTTGTCGCCTAAGTGCTACTATATGGGCTGACGCGTAGCGCTCGAGTCGCGCTTGGGTGGTGTATTTCATCACCTCTGGGTGCAAGTCCCAGAACACCCGCAAGTGCACGGTGCACGCGGTTTTCAGCCACTGTTCCTCTGCTCCGGTGTCGTCGTCACTTGACGACTCCATCACCTCCTCTGGAAGCTCTACAACCTCCGGAGCTTCCTCCACTGCTGGGGTGCATGGGAATCGATCTTCCGCGTGGTATGCTTCAGGCCTTGCAGCCTCCTCTGGTACCTCTTCTAAGCGGGCTTCCACTACTTTAGAAGGCATTGGACCCGCTGTGGACTGCCTGGTCCCACTGCTCCGGCTTGCGGGGAGGGCTCTCCCAGTCCGTACTGACGACTCGGCATCTCCTGGGGTGCCATAGGCGCCGGTTGACTGTTGGCTGTCCTGTGGGGGTCCTTTGGAAGCCAATTGGCTAGACCGTCGCGGTCCTCCTGGCAGCTGCATAACTGGGGGCGTTAATCCCCCGGGCATCTTGTCCTGGAGGCGTTGCGGACCGTCCTGCTGTGAGCTTTCAGCTCTCCGGGCCTCGCTCTCATTCCCGGCCAGGTCGGCACTCTGACCTTGGTCTCGAGCCTTGGGTCTTACCTGACCCGCATTGGACGCTAACGCGTCCTGGGTGTCTGCTGGGTCTCCCCGTAGGTCGTGGGCATTTCACCCGCTGTCAGTGGGCACTGCAGGTATGGGATTACTCATCGATCCCCTGTTTGAAATTTGCATGGTGTGGCTGTGCAAGAAGCTCGAGAAGCTGATAGAGTTCTGTCAACAAACTCAACGACTGACGTCGGATGCTAGGCAATAGATCCTAGCTGGCGGATTCAAAAAAATGTAACGAAGTTACAGAGATTGTGAGAGCTTAGGTTCACACTGCACAGAATCAGACCAGTCCGGTCTATTGACTATGTAGTATCAACACAAAATAAGCTGCTTTGTAAGCAGCAGGGTAACTAATTATATACTAATGTAAATAATATTATATTATAATAAATATAATATAATATTTACTACTATACAGTAAGTAAAGCTATGTGGCCAACGCCACATAGCGGACTACGCTACAAATGGCTTCTACTTATGCAAAACAATCTTGACAAGAATTTTTGAGGACTTGAACATGAATAATATCTCATCCTGTCTCGCATGAAAAAGGTGTTGCATATATATTTGGTTGGAGGTGGTTCATCCAGCCATCTGTCAAAACCTTGTTGGAGGCGCTAGTGGTTGTCCCATTATGACTGGCAGGTTAGACTCAGTAGAAAGGGTGGAGAGTAGCATGTCTTTGCAAGTAAAGAAGACAAAAAATTGTAAGTAATATGTACATAAACCACAACCAAAATATTTCCATGCCAATGCTGCAAGAGCACACCCTCAACTCCTGACACTATCTCCAAGTAAAGTCTTTCTGTAACACAAAGAGAGCTTCTCATGCCACCACACACATAGTCTGGTCCACTTCTGGTAGACATAAGTTGACTTCAGTTTGTGCTTGAAATCCATTTGTAATTTATTTCTATATTGAGTCAGATTGGATAAAAATTAGAAAAGAATTAAATTACCACTGTATATCAATGGCAAATCAGATAGTACAAGATTGGCAAACAATGACACAGGTTGCATGCAGCTATTGTTGGCAACAAGAGGACTTTTTCTATTGCTCTTTCATGCATAAAACCCAATATGCTATCTATGAGACATTGGAAATTGTCTCACAGTTCTATTGAAACTGGGTAAGCTATTACAAGTCTCCAAACCAAACTGTCAAATAAGTCATGGCATTGATATTTGAGCAACATTTTTAGTAAAATGTTTAATTTGTTTCCATCTAGTAGCCTAATATTGTAAAATGGGCTGCATCATATATCTTGAGTTGATTTTTTTATCTTGAGTGCACAAAAACTTACCTGTCCAAACCATATATTGCATGCAGCAAATAGTCAACTTCTATTATACTTTGATGTACAATTTCAAACTCAGATACTCTGCTTCTTGTTGTGGGTTGAAAAGACACATCATTAAAATATGCAGATGCTCTCCTGAGTACAGAAACATGGATGCTAAAACACTGTACACCTTCAACTTTCAACAACATATTTTCATCTTCAAATCAGATAGGCACAAAGAGATGCATATTAACAGATTGTTGGATTCTGTATCTGTGTTTGCCATTATAACTGCAAAGGCAAAGAGGGGGACATGAAATCAAACATTGTAGTTCTGGTTTTATAACCAATGGATAGGAGAATAACATGTCTATCTTTGATAGATACTGAATAGAAGAACAGTGAGCTTGTCTTTTGTTGGATCACAAATAGAGGTTGTACAGCATTACTGATATTCACTGTTACATCAACAAAAGTGAAGAGGCTGATATGGATCGTGTTATAGGAGTCTGTGAAGTGAGAGTATTCTGGATATTGACTTCTACATCTGAGCTTGATGTTGCAATGTAGTCATTGTCAATTTCACCATCAGTATTGATCGCAGGAGGTGAGGATGGAATGGCATTGGGATATGATAATGAGACATGAGCCTGATTGGAAAAGGCCATGCTTGGTGCAGAGTCTTCATCTGTGATTATGTCAGGATTGAATAGATGAATCCCTGTCAATCGGAAGCTGGTTCTGATGAGATCAGGTGTCATAATAGGCTGGATCATAAGGTATCTTCAATGAAGTTGTAACGATCCATTGCAACGCCTTCAGCAATACATGTGGAGCAGTGTGCATTCCAGCCTCTACTGACAGGTCCAAAGATGCCAATGTTGAGAGGTTGAAGCTTATGTGTTGTCTTTGAAGGAAAGGCAAATAAATTATATCATTGTCATATGCAGCCCTCTGCATTGCCCCAGTTTCGTGTGAATCATGACCATCAATTGTGAGGACAATGGGTTTATCAAGGATACGGCAAGCAGTAGCATGAGGAACAAAGATCTTGAGAAACCATTTCTCGCAGATATCATGATTAGTCCAACTATTTGGTGATGTTGCAACACGAAATAGAGTTTGAATATATATTAGAATAGAGGAGAATTTTATGCTTACCCTCCAATAGATCTATCTGAAAAAGCTCAAAGATCAGGTAATGGACCTTTTGGAAGCACAAAAAGGGGTGGTGTGCTATTACCAGCTGCAGAAACACATTCAATAACAGTCAAAAGCTATAGGTTATCACTTTTAATCTAATGTTTAAGCTCTTGTCAGACCATGAATAAATGCTTCCTTCCATCATTTCTGCGCCCACCACCCATTTGATTTCCTGTCTCATCTATGTTCCACTGGTTTTCAGGTGGTATCCCATCATATTTGTCATGTAATGATTTATGCAGACAAAAATATTCACTGACAGTTGCTTTGTTGAAGTTGGCTGCTTATTTTGGATCAAGACCGACACCACAAGCTAATTTTAGAGATGGATTCCTTTGGATAAAGCGCCAGTGCCAGTTCTTCCCAGGAACTTTGCCAGATAAATTCCGTGCATGCTTCCAGAGATCATTTAGATGAAGAGTCCTTCTGGAAACAGCCAAATGACCACACTAGTAAACAAGGACTTTTTTCTGTGCAGATTCAAGAAGCTGCTTCTTTTTGTTAACTTCCATGTGTGATTGATGTTTTTCTTGGACACATTCTTGTAATGTAGTTCATGCAACCTTGCATATCAATGTTAGTATTTATATACCAAGAGTTGATAAAAGTACTTCACACCTGAGTTTTTCTTGCGGCTTCTGAAATGGATGAGTATTCTCCATTAGTAAGACCTGTGATGGCACTTTGAATCTGGACTTCATATTTGGCAGGGTTGACAGTGGACTGTGGGTGCAGAATGCGACGCTTTTGGATGTCATGTTTGTTGTGGAAATGAACGATCTCACTTTAAGTATGTTTTTTTTGATCGCTATAATCTCAATAAATGAAAGACATTTGATTGAACAAAGTCACATGTCCTTGACGTGTTTGTTTATTCAGATCAACAAAAGAATCATTTGTAGTCCACTGCGGCATTGTATGGCAGAAGTGAAAAAAGCGTAACAAACCCTCAAATTGTCGCTGAGAAGGGACTCAATAGTTTCTGCATATTTTTCTTCAGTTCAACCTTGTATGTCTTACAATACACAGTTTAGGATGGACTAGTAAGAAATCTCATGAGAGAGAGCCATAATTGCTGCTACATCAAAAGGTGTCGACTGCACCATAGGGCATAGTAGTAGTTTTAAGTAAGGTAATTCGATTCACAATCACTGAAAAAATTGCATAAACCTGGATGGTTGTACACTCTTGAACAAGAAGTCACTCCTCATGGTGTATTTTATGTCTTGAACAACTTCTTCTCTGCTGTGAACAAAATGCTTTTGTTCGAAAATCAAAACCCTCCCAGCCTTTGATACAACATCGAAGAAATCACCATCCTCACTCACCTTTCCAAACATCCAAGTCACACCTCCAGACAAACCATCATCATTAAGATAGATCTGGACTGTCACCCAGGACCATCGTTTATCTGGCAATTGGAGCAGGCCATTGGAATGCGGCTTAAAATAATGACCTGGGCCATAACAAAGAAAGCTAAGCCTTTCATTCACTCTGTTTGAATGTGAGATTCTGCAACTTTCTGATGGAGTAATGAGATGATGTGTTTGCATATCCAAGAAGTTTCCATGTCTCTGTGACAAAACCTGGAACGCCAACAATGCGTTTCCACTGTGAGCCAGGTGCAATTTCAGCTACTTCTTGAATGTGAGGGAGCAGTCTCTAGGTGAGTTCTTTTGCAAGGTTGTCATTAAAAAGTAGTATCCTATCGTTGTTCCTGACCTCCTTATTTACGCACTCCCCATGAATTGTCTGTATCATTGCTGTTCACTATTTCTCTGAGGCTTCCGCACACAATATAAGAGTGGTGCATTCTTTGAGTGTAAAGACGTTGTCGATAACATTTATGAAAGCACCTGGATAGTCTCTCGTGACAACTGAGTCTGATATGTCAACAACACATGTGACAGGTGGATGCTCTCCTAATACAGTGGGCTTTTTGGTCATCTGGAGGGCAGGTTGGGTGCTGAGCATTGATATAGTTGTCCAGACAGTATACTGTCATTTTATACACAGAAAGCCAAAACAAGGCTGTGCAGACACCCACATCCCTTGTTGAGTTCTGCAGCAATAGGCAATAGGCGATGAGATCACCTGCCCTCAATATCTGAGAACCGGAATCATCCAACTCTGTCACAATCTCTTCCCTCCGGACCCACCCCGGGACACCCCTGGAACACCATCCGGGACCCTCCCTCTGACCCCACAGGACATGCCCCGCCATCACGACTACCAACACCGTCATCATGTGCATCAAGGACCACCATCAGCTGCCACCAGCCCCGATCAACGATTGGATCACACGCATCACACATCACAGCTCCCTCCACGTCAATTGATTACGCGCCCCACATGCACGATCCAGGTATACAGTCCCTGCCTGCTACTCAATGACTCCTGGAACCCTGAGACCTGGCCCCATAGTACTTATAGCATAGTTTCCCATTGTATTCGTTAGTCTTGATATTACACTGTTACACTGCTTTAACTTGGTTACTTGAATTGTTGCGTGCCCTCTACTTGACTGGTACGCATTGACTGGCACACTTGACTAGCACACTTGGATAATCGTGTGCTCTAAGACTAGTACGCACTTCGCGACTTTAACTTACTAACTTGGTCTTGTCTTAGAACCTCCGGTTCACGACTCGACCCCCACCCCATCCCCCAGCTACTCGCCACCTAAAACCTCCGGACCGAGTCCCCTCTCCCGGGAGTACCCCTGTCCACATCTTGAACCCCGGAGTCCTAGCCCCGGAGTTCCAGACACCCGAGTATCCATAGGTCAAGTCCGCATTGTAAGGCACATCTTGAACCCCGGAGTCCTAGCCCCGGAGTTCCAGACACCCGAGTATCCATAGGTCAAGTCCGCATTGTAAGGGCAATTGCTTTCCTGGAAAGCCCCCGACTCAGCGGAACCTGACATAATATCAAGACTCCCTCCTTACACCGTTTTTGATGGCTACGTATACTCATACCTACTACCCCACGGGCTACCAGACCGACCCTTATGGGCGCCTGGTCTCCGATCACTACCCCGCACAGACCCCTCGCCCCACCTACCCACCCCTCCCATACGAACCCCAATACCTCCACCACCACTGGGCCCCTGACCCATCTCTCTACAATCTGGGGCCCTCAGCCAGCTGGGCCCCTCCACCCAATCTAGCCATGGCACGACCCATGGAGGTCCCCTCGTACTGGAGCATCTCCAGGGGCCTACCGGAGACACCACCAGTCCCCAGTAGACCTCGCCCGATTTTCCCCAGCGAGGGCCCCTTTGCACCCACCCCCTACTACGGCTACCAGCGCCCCGTTCCCCAACCCCAAGAACTCCAAGGACCCCCCTTGTCACCACCCGGCCGCCGCTCCACCCGCTCAAACCCCTCCCTCGCCAATGGGACAATGACATCTCGAGGAGTATGAACAGCAACGGGACAAAGTTCTCCGCTCACTCAGGATCTCGCCAGAGGACTTCACACAACAGGCAAGGGCGCTGCTCACGGAATTTGGACACAACGACTTTGAAGGCACCCCGGAGGAATGGGCTCACTGCTTGGTCAAATTTGGGGATTGCCTCACGCAGGGAGAACTCCTGGAGCAAACTATGGTAAAGTATAGGCGCAATACGATCCTCTGAGAAGAATTGCAGCAGCTGCTCGATGAAGTCCACGCGTTCCCCTCCCCTCGACCCCTCAACGACCCTGTGGACCCAGGTCGCTCGATTCACATTTGACGGGAACCCCAGGAACTGGCCCCGGCAGCCCCAACAACCCCCACGGCCTCCACTCCGGAACAACGACAATGGGAAGAGCGAGAAAACGCCTCAGCCATATTGCAGTCCCTCAACCTGACTGGAGGCCTCTTTGATCAACCCGCTGCCCGCATGGTAGGCTTGTCAACTCGCTGCAGGGCTAACTCCATTCCTAGTACCTTCAAGACCTGGGGACAGCCCCAGAGACTCCTGGAACCGCTCCCGCAAATGGACAACGCCCGACCTCTGCCCCTGGCGAACTCCGGTAGAGCCCGGGCGGACACCCCCAGCACGGACGACACGCTATGCTACATCGACGAGCTCACGTGCGGCAACAACAAACAACGTCCCACACCTGTGCCTGCCCCGGTACCGCCCTCGACGTCAGCCCCAGCCCCTCCAGAACCCAACTTCCACCGCGACCCTCCGCCCCACTTTGACCTGCGAAACCCTCCATGGCCTCCGATGCAAGCATGACCCTCTCAGGTTGAACGTCCCCTGCGCAACCCGGCACCTGACCCAACACCCGGCCCCCCTCAGGTTGATCCGACACCACTGAACCCTCCCCGACCGCCTCCGCCACCTCCAGCCAAACCTTGAGGATGACCCCCAGGCCCCCCACCTCCGCCACCCCCTGTGTGGAGACCCGGGCCTCCCCCCAGCAGGAACGAACCCCCCTGGGCGTGGACCTCCAGGTGAGCCACCTGGAGGAGGCCCTCCAGGCGGGTGGGGTCCTGCCCTCGGTGCCTTCCCTCCACAAGGAGGAGGTGGTAACCATTATTACTACTACTACAATGCCGGCCCCCCTCCCTGTAATGCTACCGGACCGGACGACGCTTGCGACGCCCTTGCCCGCAAAGGACATCTGGACATTCAAAAGCCCGACGCATTCACAGGCCAGGACCCCCAAAAATGGCGTACATTTCTCACTCAGTGTCTTAATACGTTTCAGGCGAAACCACTCACGTTTCAGGTTGACAGCTCCCGAGTGGCCTTTGCCGCCTCATACCTCCAGGGGATCACCTTTGACCACTACACAGCCCTCATCCAGTTTGACCCCAATAACCCAGCACTCACTTGCTGGCAAGCCTTTGTCGACAAATTCTCTGGGAAATTTGGGATCTACAACACCGTGGCCGAAGCCGAGGACAACCTCTTCAACCTCTGGATGCGCTCTGAAGAACGTTTCACTACCTTCATCGTACGTTTTGAGAAGGAAGCTTACGAAACAGGTTGGAACTACAGCGCCCTCCGGTACGCCCTCTGCCGCGCCCTGCCGCAACGTATCAAGGATGTCCTCCAACTCGCCCCGAAGCAACCCTCCTATGACAGATACAAGGCCCTCATCATGCAGATTGACCAACGTTACTGGAAAGACCGCAGTGAGTACTCGAATTCCTGACCCTCCTGAAACCCTAGAGGAGGACCCCCTTGGCCCTCCGGCAAAACCCCGAACCCCCAAAGTCGAAACCCCGGTCCCCCCGCATTCCCTGGCAGCCGACCTCCAGTGAGTCGCGGCCTGCCCAATGCTAACCCTGGCAGCGGCATCCGCCCCCAGGCCCAACTCAATGCCGCTGTGGCCGCCCACGACCTGGGCAACGCGCCAAGCCCCGAGGAACCCCTGGAAGACCCTGAAGACCTCGACTTCACCAACAAACGGGATGAGGAGGCCCTCGGGCCAACTGGCTTCAGAAGAAGGGACGACCCTGGATCGAAGTTCCAAAGGATGTGCAGGAACAGCGAAGGAGGGAAGGTGTTTGCATACTCTGTGGTGAGAAAGACCATTTCATCTCCGAGTGCCCCCAACAACAGGTCATGGGACATGCCACCTGGACCTTATACTCTGTGGTGAGAAAGACCATTTCATCTCCGAGTGCCCCCAACAACAGGTCATGGGACATGCCACCTGGACCTTTGAAGGGGAGGACGCCACCTACGAGTACTTGGAAAACGACCCGGCGATTTAGACCTGGAAGACACCCTAAATCACGGAATCGACCCCAATGTCTTCTCTGCCCCGGTCTCACATCTTCGCTCCATGACACTCATACAGGACACCCTCACAGCTTACCTACCCTCCCACTCCTCGCACTCTCTTCTCCTCAAAACCCGCCTCACCCCCTCCAAAACCCCCCTCAACACCCTCGTTGACAGTGGCGCCACCAACAACTTCATCGACAAAGCATGGTCTACCTTTGCCCTGGAACCCACTCAGCGACTCCCGGTCCTGGTATGGCTCTGCCTCTATGGCGGGGGACATCACTCACTTTGTGCATATGCCCGTTACTTTCGCCAACGGACAGACTCACACCCTCTGGATGTTGATAACCAAACTCCACCCTTCCACACCCCTATGCCCGTTACTTTCGCCAACGGACAGACTCACACCCTCTGGATGTTGATAACCAAACTCCACCCTTCCACACCCCTGGTCCTAGGGCTCCTGTGGCTCCGAGACACCAACCCCCGCATCGATTGGCGGCATCTTACCCTTTGTCTAACCTGGGACCCAACGCCCAACAACCAGCAACTCCCCTTCGACATCCCCCACTCTCCAAACCCTACCCCGAAGGACGGGCCCCCACCACCCCCCAGACTCCAGTTCCACTCATCCCGATCCTTTGTCATCAATGCCAGGCTGGACGGCGCCCTGGGACCAATATCAGCCCTCATCGACAGCGGAGCCACCAGAGTTTTCATCAGCAACGTCCTCGACCTCCCCCACGACTCCCTCGACCAGCCCCTCTGCCTGCAACGCCTTGACGGCACCCCCTCCTCCTCCGGCCCCATCCAGTCCCCCACGACTCCCTCGACCAGCCCCTCTGCCTGCAACGCCTTGACGGCACCCCCTCCTCCTCCGGCCCCATCCAGAGGTTTCACTCGGGATGCATGACCCTGGACAATGACTACGAGTTCACCTCCGACTTCCTGGTCACATGACTTCACGAATCAACCCCAATGGTGCTGGGACTACCCTGGCTGCGCGACACGAACCCCAACATCGATTGGAGGACGCTCACCATAACCTTCCCAGGACCCGAAGATCACCCCTCGACCGCCATGCACCTCCGGGCCCTAGGAAGCGACCCAATGCCCGACACCCCTGGGACGACTGCCGTGCCCCCCACGCCCATCTGAGACCGCAAGGCCCCTGACCAACCCCCAAACATTCCTCGGAATAAGTACAAAGGGCCGAACTACCCTGCCCGGTCTCAGACATGCGTCAAACCTGCTCTGGCCGATGCATCCACAACTCTGATCGATCCGAACGCACTTGACATTAGGATCATTGGAGCTGCCCCCTTTGCCCGCCTCATGAAGGATGGAACACCCATGTTTCAGCTACACACCTCGCCGTCTCTCCCAGAAGAACATCTATGAGGAGACGCTATTCCCTCAGAAAAGAAAACCGAGGAGCAGATCCTCTGAGAAGTAGTTCCCCCAGAGTATCACGAGTTCGCTGACATATTCTCCGAAGGAGACGCCAAGGAGATTCCCCCTCACCGCCCCTATGACCACACTATCAACCTCGAGGAAGGAGCTGCCCCCCCTTTTGGCAAGGTATACAACATGTCGGAAGTCGAACTCCAGGCCCTCAAGGACTACCTCGACGAAATGCTTGGTAAGGGATTCATCTGACCCTCCGCCTCCGCCGCTGGAGCCCCGGTTCTATTTGCCAAGAAGAAGGACGGTTCGCTCTGACTCTGCGTCGACTACCGGGGACTCAATAAGATCACCAAGAAGAACCGCTACCCGCTCCCGCTTATTGGCAATCTGGTTGATTGACTCCGCAGTGCCAAGGTTTACACAAAAATTGACCTCTGCTCCAGTTACAACAACGTCTGCATTGCCCTGAGACACAAGTGGAAAACCGCGTTCTGCACGCAATATGGTCTGTTTGAGTATCTTGTGATGCCTTTCGGAATGACTAACTCCCCTGCCACGTTCCAATACTTCATGAACGACATCTTCCACGACATGAGCAACATCTTCGTGATAGTCTACCTGGACGACATACTCATCTATTCTGACTCGAAGGAGGACCACCAGAAGCATGTCCGGCAAGTCCTCGAACGCCTCCAGAAGCACAACCTCCACGCCAAGCCTGAGAAGTGTTCGTTCCACACGGAAGAGGTTGAGTATCTTGGCATCATCGTATTCCCGAACGGCGTTTGCATGGATCCCCACAAGGTCGAGGCCATCGTCAACTGGCCGCAACCCTGGAACGTGAAGGAAGTACAGTCCTTCTTGGGTTTCGCTAACTTCTACCAGAGGTTCATAGATAACTACTCCGGTATCACGAAACCCCTCAACTGGCTCACGCATAAGGACGTCGCCTGGAACTGGGACAGTAAGTGCCAGAGTGTCTTTAACCTGCTTAAGGAGGCCTTCACAGCCGCCCCCATACTCCGGCACTATGACCTGGCCCTCCCGATTATCCTGGAATGTGACGCCTCCGACTACGCCATCGCCGGGATTCTCTTGCAGATGGGACCTGACAGTGGGGAGCCCCAGCCAGTCGCCTTCTACACCTGGTCCATGATCGATGCCGAGCTCAACTACGACATCTACGACAAGGAGCTCCTCACCATCATTGAAGCCTTCAAACAATGGCGAGCCTACCTCGAGGGAGCCCGGCACCGGATTCAGGTCTACTCTGATCACAACAACCTGCAGTACTTCACCACAACCAAGCAACTTAGTCGACGGCAGGCCCGATGGTCCGAGGTTCTCTCGGAATATGACTTCACGATCCAGTACCGCCCGGGACGACTTGGAGCTAAACCCAATGCCCTCACCCGTTGACCGGACGTCTATCCCAAGAAGTCATTCGAGGTGGCACGCAATGCATTCAATCATTGCGTCATGATCCCTCTCAAACATCTGAATGCCGTACTGATCTTAAACGACAAAGGGACCCTGAGCCAGATCCGCCGCGCCCCCCGAGACAAGTACTTCACCGACCACGACCCCCGCAACCCCCCCGATGATAGGACCCTACACAGGTTAGGCGCATCAACGGCAGGCTCGGCACCGGCTCCGGAAACCTTGCCGCACTCGTTCCGAACTTAGCGCACGACAGGTTAGGCGCATCAACGGCAGGCTCGGCACCGGCTCCGGAAACCTTGCCGCACTCGTTCCGAACTTAGCGCACGCGTTCTACCCATTTTAAGCCATTCCCGACGGCCACGCACGGCAAGAAGCAGATCCAATCAATGATAGCGCCGACGGCAGCAGGAATGACAACTGACAGATGGCATCAGTCACTGATGACAGCGCTTAGCGAGAAGCTTGATGATCTATCAAAAACTGACGGACAGCTTGGCGTTTGACCTTGGCGTCTGACACCGCTTACCGTCTCGATTTGGCGCCAAACGTCGCTTAGGTGCTCTGACAGACAGAAGGGTGATGGATTGATGGTTTAGCACCGCGATCTGCCGCCTGGTGGCGCCAAGGGTCCTCCAAGGACGGTAGGGATCGGAAACCGTTGGAGCTACCCCTATGAAATTTTCCAGTTTACCGCACTTTGGCGATGGTTGGTCACTGGCGACGGCGAACTCTTTGTAGTATAAAAGTACTTACCGACTTGTACAATCATCAGATCAGACGAATAGACCAGAGTTTCCCCCACTTACTTCAGTCTCACTTACGCTCAAGAGCTCATTCACGCTACGGTCGGCAACGTCAAAACTCATCGGCAGTTGCAGACGCTCGCCAACACTCGACATACTCGCGCCTTGCAACTACGGCAGGCATTATCGACGCTTAGACTTCGCTAAGCATATCGTGCTCTTGCCGCTCACATTGCCGTGTTCACTTACCGCATTTTCCTTAGGCGCTTTACCTTAGCGCTTGACACTTGCCGACCCCGTTACCGACTTTTCCCCTTTTTCACAGACGCGTTCTCTGGGACCTGCCCGGGACTCCTCAAATCACTTTTAGCGCGCCCAACGCACACTCTTGGTACGGTAACACAATTGTTACATTTGTTACTGACCAAAACTTTGGGCGTCATCAAATTGGAGCCCACCGCGAGGGATCTCTAGGGCAGAATTCCGCCAGAAACCCGTCTCCAACGTAGGCGCCGCCTGCTAGACCAGTCGGCAGAAGGCATAGCTCCTTCCCACCCATCAACTCCACAACCACCTGGTGCCTTACCGGGTCTCTCTCTTGCCCAGGAACTACAGAACGCCACTGTAGACGCATTTCCTGATCTCTTCCCGCATTCTCTCGACTTTAGCGCCGACGACCCCTTAGCGTCGCCATTTACCGTACCGCAACCAGTTACTCCTATCACGCCATTAACGCCTCTTTCGCAACTAGTAATTTCACTTACCCCGTCGCCAATACCAAGAACTCCTTCCCCATTACCGCTAACCGAACTCGCCAACACAGTCGCTATGGAACAACAAGTCCAGCGCATGCCGCCACGCAACCACTTCTCGGCACCGAAATGGGACGAGACCAAGCCACGGGAGCTCTCCCAGTATTTCAAGGAGTTGGAGTATCTATTCAGAGATTGTAACATTACCGACCACACGCAGATGAAGGAGTACGCGGCAAGATACGTATCGTATGACACGGCAGAGACGTGGACAGGTCTTACGGAGTTTGCCGCCTTTGTCCCTGCCGCACCGCCAGCTCCAGCTCAAGGCGCTTCGTATGAGGACTGGAAGACGGCAGTTATCCAGCTGTACCCTGGCGCTGAGGAGGCTACCCGCTACACGGTAAACGAGTTGCAGAAATTAGTCCAGGAATCTTTCGATAACGGCACATCTTCGCTTGGCGCGTTCTCCACGTATTACCGCGAGTTCCAGAAAATCGCTAGGTGGCTTCTGCAGAACGGCAAGCTATACATTAACGAGGAACGTCGCCTGTTCCAGCAAGGCATCCCGACTTCGCTTTGGACTCGTATTGCTCGTCGCCTAGAGATAGTTCATCAGGCCCATCACCCTGACGAGCCCTATAACGTTGCCGACGTCTTTGAAGCCGGTAAATGGGTTCTCAAGGGAACGGACACTGGCGTTGGACTGCAGCGCGCTAGGACGAGCCCACCCCCTGAGCGAACTAACGGTATCATTCCCATCCCGCCTCCTGTTGCCGACTTCGTTAAGAAAGAAGAGCTCAATGCTGCTATTACCGCCGCTGTCGCCTCCGCGATGACACGTATCGAAACTATGATTACCACCAACCTGACTGCTAACCGACCCGCTAACGTACCCGCACCTGGCCCTTGCCACTTCTGTGGGGAAATTGGCCACACCATGACTAGAGGACGCTGCGCTACCCTCGAGAATTACGTTCGCCAAGGTAGAATTCGACGAGCTATCGACGGCAAGATAGTCCTCACCACTGGCGCCACCATCCCCAACTACCCAGACAAGAAGTCCTTCCAGGAGCGAGTTGATGAATGGCATAGGCGCAACCCAGGACAAATCGTTACCGGCACGCTATCTGGCAACGCTAACCCCGACCCCGAACAGGCGACCCAACAGCAGATGATTCACGAGGTCCTACATTTCGACAGCGTTGGCGACCACCCTACTTTCTCGCGGGAAGAGCGTATCGCCAAGCTGCAGCAGGAATTAGATTCGCTAAAGAACCAGGTCTTTGATGGGGTTGAAGTTAAGCAGCCTAAACAACCTCTTAAAGGATACAAGCCAATGCCTCCCGCTAGCAAGTTACCGACTCCCGCTCCTGCCGCACCGCCTGCTACTGCCCCTGCTCCTGCTCCAGAACCCTCGTCGTCCGCTACCGCTCCCGAACCGCCTTTGCCGCCTCTCCATCCCTACTCCGGGATTCCCGACCGTTACCATGCTCCCGCACAACGAAACTTTGCCGCTCCCGAGAAGCGTCCTGAGGGTGGCTACCGACCTACCGCGCCAATTTTCGACATAGAAAAATCCAACCACGTCTTCAACCGTATTATGAAAACCGCCGTCACCTTGTCAGTAGAAGAGCTTTGTAGTATTGCTCCCGACGTCCGCAACCAAGTCAAGACGGCAGTCACTCCTCGACGACCCTTGGCGACAGCCGTTGCCGAGGTTGATGAACTCGACGACGCGCTTCCTGGTTTCTCTGTTACCATCGACTCTCCCGACGCTGAAGATTCTCCAGCCGACTCCATCGCTAACGCCACCTCGGTGGACCCAGTAGAGACCTACCTTAGGTCTGTAGACCATGGAGAGGACCCCGCCATTCTTACCGTCGCTCAAGAATCGCACGCTATCCGCTCGGTAGCGCTAACCGTAGACAACAAGCACGAAGTAGAGGCAATCGTGGATAGCGGGTCTCAGATTATTTCTATGGCAGCAGAAGTCGCTAACGATCTAGGCCTCATTTACGACCCTACCGTTATACTAAATATGCAGAGCGCTAACGGTACGGTAGACAGATCCCTAGGCCTCGCCAAGAATGTGCCGTGCACCCTTGGCGACATCACGTTTTATCTTCAGATCCACATCTTACGTTCACCAGCTTACGACCTACTACTCGGCAGACCCTTCGACGTCTTGGCGCAATCAGTCGTCAAGACGGTTACCGACGAGGAAACGACCCTCACAATTAGCGACCCAAATTCCGGAATCCGACGAACGGTGCCAACGTTCCCTAGGGGACAACGAAAAGGCGCCCGCGCTAAGCCCCCGGAGTTTACCGACCAGCACGCCAACGAGCCTCCCCACCGGTGTTTTCACAGACCATCAAGGAGGTGATTGGCGACGATCACGGAGATGTAGCGCTAACGCTGGAATTTGACCATTCAACTGGTCTTGTAACTGTTTTGTCTACTGCTTTTCTTGACCAAGACGTTTTAACTACTTTACCCACTACCGACGCAGAACCTTCCCAGAAAAACCAAAATATTACCGACTCCTCTCTTGCCTACTTGTACCTTACCGCTTCCGAGTCATTTCAAAATATTGCGTCTACCGATACTTATCTCACCACTCTTCCCGGAGCCTCGTCTCCTGCCGTTCTTGGACTTGCCGCCCCTCAGGCTACAGTTCCCCTTTCCACCTCTGTGTATAACCAAGCTAACGCTCCCAAAAGGAAAGGGGTTCAAGTTAAAAAGAAATATAAGCCAGTTGCGCTTAAAACAAAACCTATCGCTACGCACTCTCCCGAGACGTTTAGGATCGAGCGCCAGATCATTGGCGACCCTCTTGCCGACATGCCGACCTTATCGCCGAATCCGCCACCTTTTCAGCCCACAGGACGTTTTACCGCAGAACGCCAGCAGCAGTTTGCCAAGGAGCACGACACAGGATTTTTGACCAAAGATGAGTTGAACGTCCTTACCGATCTCGTCGCTAAGCAAGACAAAGCCTTCGCTTGGGAGGACTCAGAACGCGGCAGTCTACGTACAGATTTCTTCCCGCCTGTCGTCATCCCGACCATTCCTCACGTACCGTGGACTGAGCACAACCGACCGTTACCGCCTGGGATCGAAGCCGAGGTCTGCCAGATCATTAGGACCAAAATACAGGCTGGCGTTTACGAACCCTCCAATAGTTCTTACCGCTCTCGTTGGTTTTGTGTCCTCAAAAAGAACGGCAATCTACGCATAGTCCATAGTCTCGAGCCGCTAAATAGAGTCACCATACGACACTCTGGCGTACCGCCTTTCCCTGACCACGTTGCCGAGTCCTTTGCCGGGCGTATTTGTGGCGCCACCCTTGACCTCTACGTTGGCTACGACGAGCGCTTGATTCACCCTTCTTCCCGCGACCTCACTACGTTTCAAACTCCGTTTGGCGCACTGCGCCTAGTCACCTTGCCGATGGGCTGGACAAACTCAGTCCCTATATTCCATGATGACATTACCTTCATCCTCCAACCCGAGATACCGCACCATGTCCTTAGCTTCATTGATGACGTTGGCGTCAAAGGTCCCAAAGACTGGCGACTCGTTAACGGCTTACCGGCGACCCATCCCGAGAACCCCAACATTCGCTTAGCGCTATGGGAGTTTTTCTTGCTGCTCAATCGAGTTCTCCAGCGCATGAAGTATAGCGGTGGTACCTTTAGCGGCCACAAGCTCCTTCTTTGTGCGCCAAGGTTCAAAATACTCGGTCACATATGCACTCCCGACGGTCGCGTTCCCGACGAGTCTCGCTTAGCACTCCTAGAGCGATGGGGTCCTTGCCGCGACTTATCTGAAGTTCGCGCCTTTCTTGGCACCGTTGGCGTTCTCAGGATATTCGTCAAGAACTTTGCCCATCGCGCACATGCCCTCAACCGACTCACCCGCGCTAACGAGCCCTTCGAATTTGGGCCAGACCAGGTCACTGCCCAACGCGACTTAGTAAAAGCCTTACAAGACGCCAAGCCCCTAGTCCCCATCGATTATACCTCTGCCGACCCTGTTATCTTGGCAGTGGATACCTCGTACATTGCTGTTGGCTACTTCTTGTGCCAGTGCCTTAGCGACAATCGGAAACAGCGACGCTACAACCGCTTTGGGTCTATCACGCTAAACGACCGAGAGTCTCGCTACAGTCAGCCTAAGCTAGAAAACAGCGACGCTACAACCGCTTTGGGTCTATCACGCTAAACGACCGAGAGTCTCGCTACAGTCAGCCTAAGCTAGAACTCTATGGGCTCTTCAAAGCCTTCCGGTCGCTAAAGATGTATTTGATTGGCGTACGGAACCTTATCGTTGAAGTCGACGCTAGGTACATCAAGGGCATGTTGCAGAATCCCGATATTCAGCCATCCGCTAGCATGAATCGGTGGGTAGTCGCCATCCTCATGTTTCACTTTGAGTTGGTACACGTCAAGAGCTCTTTCCACGGGCCAGATGGACTCTCTAGGCGACCACGGCAGCCTGGCGACCCGGCAGTGGACCCACAGGCTGATAGCGATTTCGAGGACTGGATCGACCGATTGCATGGTTTCGTGCACCTTATACAACAGCCAATACCCCTACTACGACGGCAACAGCCTACCAGCATCCTGTTACATCCCATTGTCCCTTACCGCCCCGAGATCTTTAGCGCACCCCTCACGTTCTACACGGCAAGCATCCACAGTCAAAACTCGCCTCCAGTAAAAGTCGTACAAGAGCCCCATCCGCTAAGGGAAGACAGCAGAAACCTGACCTACGATGCCGTTCCCCGATCCGCCAAGGCAAAGGCGGAAGATAGTCGCCTGTTAGTAGTCGAGCAATGGATACAAGACCTTAAGCGACCCCCAGACCTTACCGACGAACAATACGCTACCTTTATCCGCTATGCTACCCACTTCTTCTTTACCGACAACCGACTTTGGCGACGAAATCGAGATGGCGCACACAAGCTGATCATCAAGCCAGAAGGTCGTTTACGAGTCCTGCGCGCCATGCATGACGAGCTAGGACATAGAGGTCTGTACGCTACTCGAGCCTCTCTGTTAGAACGCTTCTGGTGGCCACACGCTAGTGCCGACATCGCCTGGTACATTAGGACTTGCCACCTCTGCCAAATTCAACAGACACGCCAAGTGCTCATACCGCCAACCGTTGCAACGCCAGCTCCCCTCTTCAGCAAAATCTACGTCGACACCATGCATATGCCCAAGTCTGGTCGCTACAAGTACATCATTCAAGGTCGTTGCTCGCTAATCCACTGGCCTGAATTTCGAATGCTCCAGAGAGAAAATACCGACGCGGTCGCCAAGTGGATATTTGAGGACATCATCTGCCGTTGGGGAGCGCTAAGAGAGATCGTCACGGATAATGGTGCGCCCATCATCAAAGCGCTAACATATCTCGCCAAGAAGTACAACATTCATCACATTCGAGTATCTGGCTACAACAAGCGCGCCAATGGCCTGGTAGAGAGACCCCACTTTGACGTTCGGCAAGCGCTCTTCAAGGCAGTCGATGGTGACGAGTCTCGTTGGAGCGAAGCGACCTATTCAGTGTTCTGGTCGGAAAGAGTTACTATTCGTAAGCGCATGGGTTGTTCTCCCTATTACGCGGCTACTGGCACCCATCCGTTACTCCCTGCCGACATTATAGAAGCGACATATCTTCAGCCAGCGCCCAACAGTATCTTAGCGACTACCGACCTTGTCGCCAGACGAGCTATTGACCTCCAACGAAGGAAAGAAGATTTGGAGCGACTTCATGAAGTAGTCTTTAGCGCCCGTCGCCAAGCAGCCCTGCGATTCGAGACCGAGCATAGCGCTACCATCAAAGATTACAACTTCCCGAGGGGCGCGCTAGTGCTTATGCGCAACTCCAAAATCGAGACTTCATACAACAAGAAAATGCGACCGCGCTATCTTGGACCTTTGGTAGTTATCTCTCGTAACTGTGGAGGCGCTTACGTGCTCTGTGAACTAGATGGTTCAGTACTGCATCGACCTGTTGCCGCTTTTCGCCTACTACCGTATCTCGCCAGGGAACGATCTGTGAACTAGATGGTTCAGTACTGCATCGACCTGTTGCCGCTTTTCGCCTACTACCGTATCTCGCCAGGGAACGAATCGACTTGCCGCTTGAAGCGCTAGATATCGACACCGCCAAGCTGAGAGAACTTGAAGAAACCGAATTATTGGACGATGATGACTTGCCGACTTTAGTTGAAGAAGAAGAAAATGATTAGAAAAGACTATACTGATAAGCTCTTATTTTTCTATTAGATACCTTACTTATCTTTCTTGCCGTGACTTACTATACTATATTCAACAGACATTTCTTTACATAGTCAAGTCGCAGCGCTAGCGTATCGCCAACGCTTAGCGCCTTGCGCAACTCTCGCCAAGGGTTTTTCGCTATGATGATCTACTGAGCGTTTCCCTTTTTCCTCCAAATTTGTCTAAGTCCCTCACATACTATTGCTCTTGCTAAAACCTACCTTAGAAAGCTCTTGCCGCTTGCCTTCTCTTTGCTTTACTCTCTTTGCTTTCTGAGGCTGCGCTAACTCAGACCAGGGAACTTATCATTTCACTTCAAAGCAAAGCGGCAAAAGCGATATTCAGGCGGTAACAAAAACAAAGTATTATTTACACAGACGGCCTATCTACGCTAAGGTCCGTCTATTCGCTAACGTCGTCCATCGAAAGGGAGTCGTCGGTCGCAGGCAAGGAGGAATCGCGAAGAGGAAGGAGGTCGCCAGGCAAAATATTGTTAGCCGTTTGCCAGTCCAGGGCGGTTTGGCAATCGGCTTGGTAGTCGCGAAGGACATGTAGACTTCGACCCAAGTTAGAATAGCGCAGCCTTAGCGCCATCAACTGCCCTCGAACCCGTTCCCGCTCCCGACTCATTGTGGCCTCCATCGTTGCAGCCCTCTGGGAGTACCTCTCCAGCACATCACGGGGATTAAGTGCAATAACTGGGTAGACGAGGTCTTGCCCCAGCCATTGAAAAGCGTCGCCAGTGACCGTCGGTTCAGGACGAGGGGTCCAGGCGGGATTGATCCTGGCGACTACGGGGCGCCTAGGTTCCAAACCGGCAACGTCTTCGGGGTCGGACACCTCCCATGGGGCAACGTTACCATAGGGAGGTAGCCAGTGCCACTCTGGCTCCTCCCTGGTGACTCCTTCCGCTCCCTCTCCTGCTCCCGCTACCTCTTCCTTGGCGGGGGCCTCCTCCTCTTCACCTTCGCGCTGCGTCGCCAAGGTTTCGTCTTCCTCCCCTTCAGCGTCCTCATCCCCTCCAGCTGCCGCTCCCTCTGCCTTCTCCTCCCCCATCTCGATGTCGGCGGGGGCCTCTTCTCGCTCCTCTTGTGGCGCCAAGTCGCCAGCTTCTTCCCGCTCTGCCTCCACCTGCTCCTCGCCAAGGGACCGTGCCGCCAAATGAATAGGCGACAAGAGGCCACTTGGGCCAGCCTCTGAGTCACGAGGCGGGAGGCGACTAGCCGCCAACGCCTTCTCCAGGTCCTCCATTTCGGTGTCCTTTGGCGCTGGCGAGGGGGAAGGCGACGACGATACAACACGGGGGCGCTTTGCTTTGCCCTTCCCCTTGCTTGGGGAGGGGGCTTGTCGTTTTTCTGGGACCGAAGTCCCTTGGCGCTCGCCGGCGCCTCGATTGCCGACAGATTCCGTCCCATCCCCTTGGCGTGTCGGCAACGCCAAGGCGGCTCGTCCAATAGCTGCCATGCCACCGGCAGCGACCTTCCGCTTCTGGCCCTCCACAAACTCCCTGGCCCTCCTCACCAAAACCGCGCGCGAAAATGTCTTCTCAACGAGGGCGTCTGGCGCGCCGCCACGCTCGCGACTTTTGGCCCCGTCGATGGTGCAAGCGCGCTTGAGGGCACCACAGCGATAGCAAGGCTGGGCCCCGGTCGGGAACCAACAGCCTTCTGGGTCGTTGTCGGCCCAGCACTTATCACACTAGCGCTACAAGTCAGCAAGAGACTAAAGGAGACAGAAATGTCGCTTACCGCCCCCCGAGCCTCCTTAAACGCTTGCCGGGTCGCCAAGGCAACGGTTTTCTTCCCCTTCATCTCCTCCATAACGACCCCGGCCTCCTGCCCCTCGTCAAGGACGGCCTCATCGCGACGCGGCAAGAGCAGTCCCTTCAGCTCTTTGTCGTCGAAGCTAGACTGCGTGGGCGCCTAGACAAAACACGGTAAATAAAAATAATCAGACTTCCAAAAGACCGCTTACCGCGTACTGGGGAGCCTTTCCCTTGCGAGACTTGGAAACAGTGGTTAGCGTGGCGCGGCAGCGGCAAGAGCAAAAACTCACTTTCTTCAAAGCCTTACCCGGCTTTACTGGGGAGCCCTTCCTGCTAGCCGGCAGTGCTGGGCTCTGTGCACTGCCGGCGCGCGAAACCTTGCTCTGTTCCCTGGCGACTGGCGCCTTCCCAGCGGCAACGTCCTCCATCTCTGCCGCCAATGCGGCCACTCTCTCTCTCTCCTCTAGCGCCCTGGTGATCTCACGGGCGTCCTGAGATATCTCCTCCTGCCTTGCCGCGACCTCCTCCGCAACCTGCATGCGCGCCAAAGGCGCCAACACCTCTTGTTTACTGTGTGGTGACAAGTCAGACCAAAGCTAAGTCAAAAATGGGTTAGGAATACTCACTCTGCCGCTGGCGCGCTTACCGTCATCGGCAAGGCACCAGACAAAATGTCCTCCAACTCGTCCTCGATCGTTGGGACAGGCGGAGGCGCCTAGGAACCCAATCAGCTAGCGACACGGCAAGGACTAAAACAACTTACAAAACGAGAAAATGGCGCTAACCAGTCGGCGCCACGATTGTCGACGTACCGCGCCCGGCACCACTCCCGCACCTCGATCTCCCTATCCCACCCTACGCCAAGAACACGAACTTCATACCAACGTTCCAACAGCTTCATCACGGCAACGACCAAGTTTGGAGGCGCCTCCGCGCCTACACCCTTGATGCGCCTAATGAAATTATTCGCCTTGTCGATATAGGCAGAGGCAGCGTCTTGAGCCTCGCGAGACGGTACGGGGGGCGGAGTTGGAATGTGGAAAGACATATTATTTTTGAAGAGCGCCAGGTAAAATCAGAGAAGAGAGGTGAAGTCCAATCTTGCGCGCCAGGACTATAAACGAAATCTCAAGAACGCACGGACCACCTGTCACAAAAGCGGTAACGGTAGCCTTATTGGGTGACTGAGGACAGTCAATTTTTCAGTTGGGGGGAGATGATAGGACCCTACACAGGTTAGGCGCATCAACGGCAGGCTCGGCACCGGCTCCGGAAACCTTGCCGCACTCGTTCCGAACTTAGCGCACGCGTTCTACCCATTTTAAGCCATTCCCGACGGCCACGCACGGCAAGAAGCAGATCCAATCAATGATAGCGCCGACGGCAGCAGGAATGACAACTGACAGATGGCATCAGTCACTGATGACAGCGCTTAGCGAGAAGCTTGATGATCTATCAAAAACTGACGGACAGCTTGGCGTTTGACCTTGGCGTCTGACACCGCTTACCGTCTCGATTTGGCGCCAAACGTCGCTTAGGTGCTCTGACAGACAGAAGGGTGATGGATTGATGGTTTAGCACCGCGATCTGCCGCCTGGTGGCGCCAAGGGTCCTCCAAGGACGGTAGGGATCGGAAACCGTTGGAGCTACCCCTATGAAATTTTCCAGTTTACCGCACTTTGGCGATGGTTGGTCACTGGCGACGGCGAACTCTTTGTAGTATAAAAGTACTTACCGACTTGTACAATCATCAGATCAGACGAATAGACCAGAGTTTCCCCCACTTACTTCAGTCTCACTTACGCTCAAGAGCTCATTCACGCTACGGTCGGCAACGTCAAAACTCATCGGCAGTTGCAGACGCTCGCCAACACTCGACATACTCGCGCCTTGCAACTACGGCAGGCATTATCGACGCTTAGACTTCGCTAAGCATATCGTGCTCTTGCCGCTCACATTGCCGTGTTCACTTACCGCATTTTCCTTAGGCGCTTTACCTTAGCGCTTGACACTTGCCGACCCCGTTACCGACTTTTCCCCTTTTTCACAGACGCGTTCTCTGGGACCTGCCCGGGACTCCTCAAATCACTTTTAGCGCGCCCAACGCACACTCTTGGTACGGTAACACAATTGTTACATTTGTTACTGACCAAAACTTTGGGCGTCATCACCGACAGAACCGACTGGGACCCTGCCTTCTCCTTGTCCTCCGACGAAAAACTCCTCCTCCAGGACGGCCGCATCTACGTCCCAGATTACGCCTGACTCCGCTACAACGTCCTCCGTCAACACCACAACCACAAGCTCCAGGGACACCCTGGAATACATAAGACCCTCCAGCTTATCTCCCGGACTTACTTTTGGCCAGGGTTGAAGAAGGACATGACCCGTTACATTCGATCATGCGAACCCTGCCTCCAGGCCAAAGTCCCCCGACACCGACCATACAGACTCCTGAAACCCCTGCCGGTCGGGTGATGCCCCTGGTCCTCCATATCCCTGGACCACATTGTCGAACTCCTGGAATCTGAAGAGTTCGATGCCATTCTCATTGTTGTGTGCAGGCTAACCAAACAGGGCATCTTCCTACCCTGCCACACCACAGACACCGTCCCAGACTTTGCCTGGCTGTTCCTCGAGCACGTCTTCGCCAAACATGGACTCCTGGACAACATCGTCTCCGACCGTGGCCCGCTTTTCGTGTCCAAGTTCTGGACTTCCCTGTGTAAGGCCCTTGAAGTAAAGACTAACCTCTCTACTGTCTATCACCCCAAAACCGCTGGTCAGACTGAAAGGGTCAATCAGTCTCTCGAGCAGTACCTCCGACTGTACGTCAACTACTTGCAGGACGACTGGCATGCTGAGCTCCCCCTGGCCGAGTTCACCTACAACAACATGCTGCACTCTGCCACCGGGGTATTGCCCTTCTTTGCCAACAAGGGATACCATCCTTGACTGACACCCTCGCTCCGGGACATCCCGTCGCACGCTGCCCATGAGGTCGCCCAGGATCTCCAGTCCCTTCACAAGTTCCTCTGAGAAGAAATCGACACTGCAAACCAGGCCTATGCAAAACACGCCAATCGGAAGCAGGAAGACACCCCCAACTGGACCCCTGGAACAAAGATATGGTTAGACCAACGCCATCTCTGCACCCACTGGCTTTCCCCAAAACTCAATCACAAGCGCCTCAGCCCATTCAAGATCTTGAAGAAAGTCTCATCTCATGACTACAAGATTGAGCTCCTCCTGGAACTTAAAGGTTTGCACCCGGTCTTCCATGTCCACCTCCTGGAATGACACCTCCTGGACCCCTTCCCTGAATGATGCTCTGAGCCTCCTCCCCCGGTCGAGGTCAAGGACGAGTACCACTACAAGGTTAAAAACATCCTTGACTCCTGGAACATTCGTGGACGACTCCACTTACTTATATGGTGGAAAAGATACGGCCCAGAGGACGACACCTGGAAGCCATGCCAAAACCTCAAGGGTGCCCTCAACAAACTCCAGGACTTCCAACAATGGCATCTGGAAAACAACCTTCCCAGGCACAGGACTCACAGATGGCAGTAGTGGGCATAACCCCCACCTCTGGGCTCAATAGAGATTCAACTCCCATGTATATTTTCTGCTCTCCCTCTCTCTACTTTACCCTTCTGATACTTTTAACAAGACCAACAATCACCCTCCCACAGTAGCACCTGAAGTCTGGGCAAGG
Organism: Macrolepiota albuminosa; assembly: GCA_027475525.1. Lineage (NCBI taxonomy): Eukaryota > Fungi > Basidiomycota > Agaricomycetes > Agaricales > Agaricaceae > Macrolepiota > Macrolepiota albuminosa. Next base: position 290,553 of record JAMWFC010000007.1, on the reverse strand, counting down.
TACTCTTCCCCAGTTTTTTGCTATATTACTTACATTACTTTCTGGTCCCAGAGACCAAGTATATACATTTGTTATAATTACACTATTGCTACATTACAGGTACCATGACAAGAAGAAAAGAAAAGGATGACAAGAAAAGCAATAACCCCTAATGCCAGGGCCCCGGACCTCCCCCACCCCCCTTCCCCTCTCCTGGCCAGCCCTGGGACCCTCCCCCTATCTCCTCGGGACCATGCTCCCACAACGTCTCCTCTGCCAACTAGTTCCATGATGGGAGCGGCTCATCCTCATCCAGAACCTGCTCGAACCAGCGCCTGGGACCACCCTCCCCAGCAAATTGAGACCCTGCTCATTTCTGGGAGTTGTCAGCTCTGGCCACTGCCCCTTCCACAATGAGGCAAGTGCCATGGCCACCCTGTCCAGGAGCAGGCAGTGCTTCCGAGCCCAATCTAGAAACGTCAGTTACAGACCAGCTGAGAAAGAGAAGATGCTCACCTAGTGCAGCCATCCAGGTGATCACAACATCCTAACGCAAGGCCTCCACCAACCCCTGCCCAGGAGGAACCCCCTCTGAGAACCTGACCCCCTGCCCCAGCCTGGCCTGCAGAGCATCCAGCTGGGCCTCCACCTCCCCCCGAGCTACCTGTGCCTCCTCCAACTCCCGACACATGACCTTCCACTCCTCCTGCTGCTCCCCCCACCCTGCCTGGCCCAGGAGTCCCCCCATGTCGACACCCAGGGAATTTGATTGTGGAGAAGGACGTGTAACATGTCCGAAGTGGTGAACATGGAAGCGGATGCTTCCGGGATGTCCACAGCCTGAGCCTCAAAAGTAGGGTCATTGGCATGGAGGGGCACAAAGGCTTACCCTGTAGCTGCCTCATATTCAGCCACAGCCTCTTTGTAGAGGCCTGGCCTTGTGAAGACATAGGCCAGGTACTTGTGTACCGTGGTCTTGGAGGGGCAGCTGGCACTGAGCATGTGTCAGGTTCCGCTGAATCGGGGGCTTTCCGGGAAAGCGACGCCCTTACGATGCGGACTTGATCTACGGATACTCGGGTGTCTGGAACTCCGGGGCTAGGACTCCGGGGTTCAAGACGAGGACAGGAGTAATCCCGGGAGAGGGGACTAGAGTCCGGGGGTTTTGGATGAGAGTAGCTGAGGGTTAGAGGGGGTCGAGTCGTGAACCGGAGGTTCTAAGACGAGACCAAGTTAGTAATTTAAGAGTCGCGAAGTGCGTACCAAACTTATAGCACGCGAATACCAAGGCGTGCCAGTCGAAGCGTACCAAACGAGGCGTACCAGTCAAACAGAGGGCACGCAATATCCAAGTAACAGTTATGCAATATCAAGACTGTCGAATACAACGGGGAGCTATACTATAAGTACTACGGATCGTGTCTCGGGATTCCGGGGTGTCTGGGATGAGTTCCGGGGGCCATTGAGTAGCGGCCGGGGACTGTATACCGGGATCGCGCGTGTGGGGACGCGCGATCAATTGGTGCGGAGGGAGTCGTGATGCGTGGGGCGTGATGCGTGATGGCCGTATGCGAGCCGCGTGATCTGATCGTTGATGGCGGGTGATCCCGGGGTCCGTGATGCAGGGGTCCCGGGGGGCTGGCTGATGGCGATCGTTGATGGCTGATGGTGGTCCTTGATGCGTGTGAGGGCGGCGTCGGTAGCGGTGGGGGCGGGGTGCGCTGTGGGATTGACGAAAGAGGTTCCCGGATGGGACTCCGGGGGTGTCCCGGGGAGGTTCCGGGGGGGAGGGGTCGTGACATCACCCCCCCCTCAGCGCCGAGACCCTCCGAGGCGCGCGTAGCCGGAGGTCCGGACCGGGCTTGAGCGTGGGAACCGGCGCCTGTCCTGCCACGTAACGAAAAAAAATTTTACCATCAAACCCAACTATGTCGCGAACGCCGACGCATTCCCCGACGCCCCCGCAGACGAACGAGGTCGCGCCCCTCATGGCGTGGGGAGCCCGGGACGCGCGTTACCGGGCTCGTCTCGACCGTGAGCGCGTAGCGGCGCTCTTCGAACAACGTGAGTACCCCCGTGCCGCCCCTTTGCCCTACTAACCTTCCCTTTTCAGAACAACGCAATATTCCGGCACCCGAGGCGGGTCCCAGCCGGCTCTCGGAGCCCGTCCCCGAGGCTGGGCCTAGTGTCCCCCCGGAGCCTCAGCCGAGTCGTCCCGCGCCAACCTTTGCGCGGATGACCGTGCGTCCCCCTCGCCCCCCACCCCCTCCTCGCCCTAGACTCGTCGCCCCTCGGTTCCGTCGCTCCGGGATGGCGGTGGGGGCCATTTCGGAGGTTCCCGATACCCAACGGGTTGCGTGGGCCAGTGCCACGCAGGAGGCCTTCGAGGGGGCATTGGTGAGGCCCCGGGGCTTGCCTCCCCACGCGTGGTGTGTCAGCAACGGGCCGGTAAGTGGCCTCCTACCTCTGATTCCGGGGCTAAACCGGGTGCCTAGTGTCTTCACTGCGCGCGTCGCAACGTCATTTGCTCCTTCGAGGTCCCGTCCGTCTCGTCCCGGCGCGACACCTCCGTGTGCGACGCCTGCCGCTTCAATCACGAGCGGTGTTCCGTTTCGGCCCTTTGGAGGGCCTATTGCGTTTCGCGGGAGCAGGGTTGGCCCTTGGCGGGCATTACTCGGAGGATGGGTGTCGAGGAGAGGGATTGGGTCGCGGGGACGGCGGCGGTTCCGGAGGCGGCGCCAGTGGAGGGTCCTGGGGGCGGGGCTGGGGGAGGGGGGGTCGTCCGGGAGAGCGGCCGGGGCCGGCCCGTGGTCTTGATCACGCGTCGGGTAACCCGGTCCGGAGCCCCGGGGCGCGAGGGGCGCGGCGGGCGCCCTGATAAGGGAAAACGGCGGGCGTCGCCTAGCCCCTCCCCGGGGCCCTCCAAAAGGGCGCGTCTGCCCGCGGAGGCCCCCTCCCCGGCCTCCCAGACTCCGTCCCCGCCTTCCCCAGTGCGCCTCTCGCCGGCGACTTTTTCTCCGCTGTCGGGGCGGCCGTTGGATGTCGAGGTGAGGGCCCTGCAGGAGCGCCTCGAGCAGGCCGACCGGGAGCGAGAGGAGCGAGAGGAGGGGGCAAGGGAGGAGGCGGCGATCCGGAGGGGTCTGGAGGAGGGTCGCGAGGCCGCCCTCCGGGAGCTGGAGGAGGCGAGGGTGGCCCGGGGGGGAGTCGAGGCCCAGCTGGACGCTATGCGGGCCAGGCTGGAGCAGGGGGTGGGGATCCCGGCGCAGGGTCCCTCGGGCTCAGAGTTGGTTGAGGCCTTGCGCCGGGACGTGGTCGTCGGACGTATGGCCTCTCTAAGTGAGTGTTTTCCTCTTCTCGCGGTTGGGTCGATTCTGACATCTCCAGGCTGGGCTCGGGAGCATCGCCTGCTCCTGGACGGGGCTGCCGCGGCGCTCGCGTCCCTGCAAGAGGGGCTCCGGTCGGAGGCAGGGGACCCCGGGGTGGAGCGGGGCCTGGACTTGTTGGGGAGGCTGGTGGTAGCGCATCGCCGGAGAAACGTCCCGGCCCCGGGGTCATGGTTCGAGCGGGTCCTGGACGAGGGCGAGCAGCTCCCGTCTTGGGACCAGTTGGCCGAGGAGGTCTGGCGCGCGCACGGTCCAGAGGAGGTGGGGGAGGATTTCCGGGGCTGGCCGAGGGGAGGGGAGGGGGAGGGTAGTTCGGGGTCCCAACTCTAGGGGCCCCCGTTTTCTTGTCGTCTGCCGGTTTCGCGATTCGTACTGTAGTATAGTGTACTATAGAAAAGAAAATGTATATACCTGGTTACTCTCGGGGAGAATGGTGTAAGTAAAGTGGCGGGGAAACGGGAAAGAATACCTTGCCCAGAGTCAGGGGCGCTATTGTAAAAGAAAGTACTAAACGGTAGGTAAGGTCGGAAAAAGAAAGGGGGAAAGCAGTAAGTATACGTGGGAGTTGAATCCCGGTTGAGTCCAGAGGCGGGGGTTACGCCCACTACTGCCGTCTGTGAGTCCTGCGCCCGGGGGGGTCGTCTCCCGGGTGCCGTCGCTGGAAGTCCCGGAGTTTGTCGAGAGCGCCTTCGAGGTTTCGTCGCGGTTCCCAAGTGTCGTCCTCCGGGCCGTATCCCTTCCATCGTACGAGGAAGTGGGGTCGCCCACGAATGTTCCGGGAGTCGAGAATGTCTTCGACCTCGTAGTGGTGCTCGTCCTCGACCTCGACCGGGGGAGGGGGTTCGGGTCGTCGTTCGGGGAAGGGATCCGGGGGATGTCGTTCCAGGAGGCGGACGTGGAAGACCGGATGCAGGCCCCTAAGTCCCGGGGGAAGCTCGATCTTGTAGGCGTGGGTCGAGACCTTCTTCAGAATCTTGAACGGGCCGAGGCGCTTGTGATCGAGTTTTGGGGAGGGCCGGCGGGTGCGGAGGTGGCGTCGATCTAACCATACCTTTGTCCCGGGGGTCCAGTCGGGGGTGTCTTCCCGTTTCCGGTCGGCGTGTTTCGCATAGGCCTGGTTCGCGGTGTCGATCTCTTCCCGGAGAAAATCGTGAAGGGACTGGAGATCCCGGGCGACCTCGTGGGCGGCATGCGACGGGATGTCCCGGAGCGAGAGCGTCAGTCGAGGGTGGTATCCCTTGTTGGCAAAGAAGGGTGATACCCCGGTGGCAGAGTGCGGCGTGTTGTTGTACGTGAACTCGGCCAGGGGGAGCTCGGCGCGCCAGTCGTCCTGCAAGTAGTTGACGTACAGCCGGAGATACTGCTCGAGGGATTGGTTGACCCTTTCGGTTTGACCGTCGGTCTCGGGGTGGTAGGCGGTAGAGAGGTTAGTCTTTACTTCAAGTGCCTTACACAGGGAAGTCCAAACTTGGACACGAAGAGGGGCCACGGTCGGAGACGATGTCGTCCGGGAGACCATGCTTGGCGAAGACGTGCTCGAGGAACAGCCGGGCGAAGTCGGGCCACGGTCGGAGACGATGTCGTCCGGGAGACCATGCTTGGCGAAGACGTGCTCGAGGAACAGCCGGGCGAAGTCCGGGGCAGTATCCGTAGTGTGGCAGGGTAGGAAGATGCCCTGTTTGGTTAGCCTGCACACAACGACGAGAATGGCATCGAACCCTTCAGATTCCGGGAGCTCGACGATGTGGTCCAGAGATATTGAGGACCAGGGGCGTCGTCCGACCGGCAGGGGTTTCAGGAGTCCGTACGGTCGGTGTCGGGGGACCTTGGCCCGGAGGCAGGGCTCGCATGATCGAATGTATCGGGTCACGTCCTTCTTCACCCTGGCCAAAAGTAAGTCCGGGAGATGAGCTGGAGGGTCTTACGTATTCCAGGATGTCCCCGGAGCTTGTGGTCGTCCCTGGCCAAAAGTAAGTCCGGGAGATGAGCTGGAGGGTCTTACGTATTCCAGGATGTCCCCGGAGCTTGTGGTCGTGGTGTTGACGGAGGACGTCGTAGCGAAGTCGGGCGTGATCCGGGACGTAGATGCGGCCGTCCCGGAGGAGGAGTTTTTCGTCGGGGGACAGGGAGAAGGCGGGGTCCCGGTCGGTTCCATCAGGGGGGTTGCGGGGGTCGTGATCGGTGAAGTACTTGTCTCGGGGGGCGCGGCGAATCTGACTCAGGGTCCCTTCCTCGTTTAAGATAGTAAGGCATTCAAATGTTCGGGAGGGATCACCACGCGATGATTGAACGCATTACGTTCCGCCTCGAACGAAAGATTAGTAAGGCATTCAAATGTTCGGGAGGGATCACCACGCGATGATTGAACGCATTACGTTCCGCCTCGAACGACTTCTTGGGGTAGACGTCCGGGCGGCGGGTGAGGGCGTCGGGCTTGGCGCCAAGTCGTCCCGGGCGGTACTGGATCGTGAAGTCGTACTCCGAGAGGATCTCGGACCATCGGGCCTGTCGTCGACTGAGTTGCTTGGTCGTGGTGAAGTACTGCAGGTTGTTATGATCCGAATAGACCTGGATCCGGTGCCGGGCTCCCTCGAGGTAGGCTCGCCACTGCTTGAAGGCTTCGACGATGGCGAGAAGCTCCTTGTCGTAGATGTCGTAGTTGAGTTCGGCGTCGATCATGGACCGGGTGTAGAAGGCGACTGGCCGGGGCTCCCCGCCGTCAGGTTCCATCTGCGAGAGGATCCCGGCGATGGCGTAGTCGGAGGCGTCACATTCCAGGATGATCGGGAGGGCCGGGTCGTAGTGCCGGAGTACCGGGGCGACTGTGAAAGCCTCCTTGAGCAAGTTAAAGACGCTCTGGCACTTACTGTCCCAGTTCCAGGCGATGTCCTTGCGCGTGAGCCGGTTGAGGGGTTTCGTGATCCCGGAGTAGTTGTCTATAAACCTCCGGTAGAAGTTAGCGAAACCCAGGAAGGACTGTACTTCCTTGACGTTCCGGGGCTGCGGCCAGTTGACGATGGCCTCGACCTTGTGGGGGTCCATGCGAACGCCATTCGGGGATACTATGACGCCAAGATACTCGACCTCTTCCGTATGGAATGAACACTTCTCGGGCTTGGCGTGGAGATTGTGCTCCCGGAGGCGCTCGAGGACTTGCCGGACATGCTTTTGGTGATCCTCCGGTGAGTCGGAATAAATGAGGATGTCGTCCAGGTAGACGATCACGAAGACGTCGCTCATGTCGTGGAAGATGTCGTTCATGAAGTATTGGAACGTAGCGGGGGAGTTAGTCATTCCGAAAGGCATCACAAGGTACTCAAACAGACCATACCGCGTGCGGAACGCGGTTTTCCACTCGTGTCCCGGGGCGATGCGGACGTTGTTGTAGCCGGAGCGGAGGTCGATCTTCGTGTAGACTTTGGCACTGCGAAGTCGATCGACCAGATCGCCGATGAGCGGGAGCGGGTAGCGGTTCTTCTTGGTGATCTTGTTGAGTCCCCGGTAGTCGACGCAGAGTCGGAGCGAGCCGTCCTTCTTCTTGGCGAATAGAACCGGGGCTCCGGCGGCGGAGGCGGAGGGTCGGATGAATCCTTTACCGAGCATTTCGTCGAGGTAGTCCTTGAGAGCCCGGAGTTCGACCTCCGACATGTTGTAGACCTTGCCGAAAGGGGGGGTGGCTCCTTCCTCGAGGTCGATGGTGTGATCATAGGGGCGGTGAGGGGGGATCTCCTTGGCGTCTCCTTCGGAGAATACGTCAGCGAACTCGTGATACTCCGGGGGAACTACTTCTCGGAGGATCTGCTCCTCGGTTTTCTGTTCCGGGGGAATGGCGTCCCCTCGTAGGTGTTCTTCCGGGAGAGAAGGTGAGGTGTGCAGCTGAAACGTGGGAGTCCCGTCCCTCATGAGGCGGGCGAAGGGGGCGGCCCCAATGATCTTGATGTCGAGTGCGCTCGGGTCGGTCGGGGTCGCGGAGGCATCGGCCGGAGCGGGTGTGACGCGTGTCGGAGACCGGCAGGGGTAGTTCGGCCCTTTGTACTTGTTCCGAGGAATGTTTGGGGGTCGATCAGGGGCCTTGAGGTCTCGGACGGGCGTGGGTGGGGCATGCGCGGGGGGCGCGGCAGTCGTCCCGGGGGTGTCGGGCGTCGGGTCGCCTCCTAGGGCTCGGAGGTGCACGGCGGTCGAGGGGTGGTCTTCGGGTCCCGGGAAGGTCATGGTGAGCGTCCTCCAATCGATGTCGGGGTTTGTGTCGCGCAGCCAGGGTAATCCCAGCACCATCGGGGTCGATTCGTGAAGTCGCGTGACCAGGAAGTCGGAGGTGAACTCGTAGCCGTTGTCCAGGGTCACGCGTCCTGAATGAGACCTCTTGATGGGGCCGGAGGCGGAGGGAGTGCCGTCGAGGCGCTGCAGGCGAAGGGGCTGGTCGAGGGGGTCGTGAGGGAGGTCGAGGGTGTCGCTGATGAAGACCCCGGTGGCTCCGCTGTCGATGAGGGCCGATATCGGCCCGGGGGTGCCGTCCAGCCTGGCATTGATGACGAAGGACCGGGACGAGCGAGACTGGAGTCCCGGGGGTGGTGGGGGTTCGTCCGGGGAGTCCTTCGGGGTTGGTCTTGGGGGGTGGGGGATGTCGAAGGGAAGTTGTTGGTCGTCGGGCGTCGGGTCCCGGGTCAGGCGAAGGGTGAGGTGTTGCCAATCGACGCGGGGGTTGGTGTCCCGGAGCCATGGGAGCCCTAAGACGAGGGGTGTGGAGGGGTGAAGTTTGGTCATCAACATCCGCAGGGTGTGAGTCTGTCCGTTGGCGAAGGTAACGGGCATACGCACGAAATGGGTGATGTTCCCCGCCGTGGAGGCGTCTCCGTCAAAGAGGCAGAGTCGTACCGGGACCGGGAGTCGTTGAGCGGGTTCCGGGGCCAAGGCAGACAATGCTTCGTCGATGAAGTTGTCGGTGGCGCCACTGTCGACGAGGGTGTTGAGGGGGGTTCCGGAGGGGGTGAGGCGGGTGTTGAGGAGGAGGGAGTGCGAGGAGTGGGAGGGTAGGTAAGCCGTGAGGGTGTCCTGTACGAGTGTCGTGGAGCGAAGGTGGGAAACCGGGGCGGAGAAGACGTCGGGGTCGATTCCGCGATTTAGGGCGTCTTCCGGGTCTAAATCGCCGGGTCGTTTTCCGAGTACTCGTAGGTGGCGTCCTCTCCTTCGAAGGTCCAGGTGGCACGTCCCATGACCTGTCGTTTGGGGCACTCGGAGATGAAATGATCTTTCTCACCACAGAGTATGCAGACGCCCTCCCTTCTCCGTCGTTCCTGCACATCCGTCGGGACCTCGATCCAGGGTCGTCCCTTCTTTTGAAGCCGGTTGGCTCGGAGGGCCTCCTCGTCCCGTTCGTCGTCGAAGTCGAAGTCTTCGGGGTCTCCCGGGGGTTCCTCGGGGCTTGGCGCGTCGCCCGGGTCTTGGGTGGCCACGGCGGCGTTGAGCTGGGCCTGGGGGCGGGTGCCGCTGCCGGGGTTAGCATTGGGCGGGCCGCGACTCACCGGGGGTCGGCCGCCAGGGAACGCGGGGGGACCGGGGTTTCGACCTTGGGGGTTGGGAGCTTCGCCGGAGGGCCAAGGGGGTCCTCCTCTAGGGTTCCAGGGGGGTCGGGAGTTCGAATACTCGCTGCGGTCTTCCCAGTAGCGCTGGTCGATCTGCATGACGAGGGCCTTGTATCCGTCGTAGGAGGGTTGTTTCGGGGCGAGTCGGAGGACGTCCTTGATACGTTGTGGGAGGGCGCGGCGGAGGGCGTACCGGAGGGCGCTGTAATTCCAACCTGTCTCGTAAGCTTCCTTTTCAAAACGTACGATGAAGGTAGTGAAACGTTCTTCAGAGCGCATCCGGAGGTTGAAGAGGTTGTCCTCGGCCTCGGCCACGGTGTCGTATATCCCGAATTTCCCGGAGAACTCGTCGACGAAGGCTTGCCAGCGAGCGAGTGCCGGGTTGTTGGGGTCGAACTGGATGAGGGCCGTGTAGTGATCGAAGGCGATCCCCTGGAGGTACGACGCGGCAAAGGCCACCCGGGAGCTGTCAACCTGAAACGTGAGCGGCTTTGCCTGAAACGTATTGAGACATTGTGTGAGGAAGGTACGCCATTTTCGGGGGTCCCGGCCCGTGAAAGCGTCGGGCTTTTGAATGTCCAATCGTCCTTCGCGGGCGAGGGCGTCGCGAGCGTCGTCCGATCCGGCAGTGTTGCGGGGAGGGGGGCCAGCATTGTAATAATAGTAATAATGATTGCCCCCCCCTCCTTGAGGAGGAAACGCACCAAGGGCGGGGCCCCACCCGCCGGGAGGACCTCCTCCGGGTGGCTCACCTGGGGGTCCACGCCCGGGAGGCCCGTTGTCCCACGGGGGCTCGTTCCTGCCGGGAGGAGGCCCGGGTCTCCACGCAGGGGGCGGCGGAGGGGGGGGTCCTGGGGGTCGTCCTCGAGGTTCGGCGGGAGGGGGCGGAGGCGGTCGGGGAGGGTTTGGTGGGGTTGGGTCGATCGGAGGGGGGTTAGGTGCTGGGTCGGGTGCCGGGTTGCGCGGGGGACGTTCAATCCGGGAGGGTCGGGCTTGCATCGGGGGTCGCGGGGGGTTCCGTAGGTCGAAGTGGGGTGGCGGATCGCGGCGGAAGTTGCGTTCCGGAGGGGCCGGGGCGGACGTGGCGGGCGGTGCTGGTGCCGGGGCGGGCGCGGGCGCGGGACGTTGTTCGTTGTTATCGCGCGTGAGCTCGTCAATGTAGCATAACGTGTCGTCCGTACTAGGGGTGTCCACCCGGGCTGTACCGGGGTTCGTCGGGGCCGGGGGTCGGGCGTTGTCTGTTCGCGGGAGGGGTTCCAGGGGTCTTTGAGGCTGTCCCCAGGTCTCGAAGGTACTAGGAACGGAGTTAGCCCTGCGGCGAGTTGACAAGCCTACCGTGCGAGCAGCGGGTTGATCGAAGAGGCCTCCCGTCGGGTTGAGGGACCGTAGTATGGCTGAGGCGTTCTGCCGTTCTTCCCGTTGCCGTTGCTCCAGAGTGGGGACCGTGGGGGCTGCCGGGACTGCTGGGGCCGGTTCCGGGGGTTCCCGTCGAATGTGAATCGAGCGACCTGGGTCCGCGGGGTCGTTGAGGGGCCGAGGGGAGGGGGACGCGTGGACTTCGTCGAGCAGCTGTTGTAATTCTTCCCGGAGGATCGTATTGCGCCTATACTTTACCATGGTTTGCTCCGGGAGTTCTCCTCGCGTGAGGCGATCCCCGAATTCGACCAGGCAGTGAGCCCATTCCTCCGGAGTGCCTTCGAAGTCGTCGTGCCCGAACTCCACAAGCAGCGTCCTTGTCCGTTGCGCGAAGTCCTCCGGTGAGATCCTGAGGGAGCGGAGTATCTCGTCCCGTTGCCGTTCATACTCCTCGAGGCGTCGTCGTCCCATTGGCGAGGGAGGGGTTCGAGCGGGTGGAGCGGCGGCCGGGTAATGACGAGGGGGGTAGTCGGGGTAGGGGGGTCCTCGGGGTTCTCGGGGTTGGGGGACGGGGCGCTGGTAACCGTAGTAGGGGGTGGGTGCAAAGGGGCCCTCGCTGGGGGGAATCAGGCGAGGCCCACTGGGTACAGGAGGGGTCTCCGGCAGGCCCCCGGGAATGCTCCGGTACCCTCGCTGGGGGGAATCAGGCGAGGCCCACTGGGTACAGGAGGGGTCTCCGGCAGGCCCCCGGGAATGCTCCGGTATGAGGGGACCTCCACGGGTCGTGCCATGGCTAGGTTGGGCGGAGGGGCCCAACTGGCTGAGGGCCCCAGATCATAGAAGGATGGGTCGGGGGCCCAGTGGCGGTGGAGGTACTGAGGTTCGTATGGGAGGGGTGGGTAGACAGGGCGGGGGGTCTGTGCGGAGTAGTGGTCGGGTACCGGGCGTCCGTAAGGGTCGGTCTGGTACCCCGTGGGGTAGTAGGTGTGAGTATACGTAGCCATCAAGAACGGTGTAAGGAAAGAGTCTTGATATTATGTCAGGTTCCGCTGAATCGGGGGCTTTCCGGGAAAGCGACGCCCTTACGATGCGGACTTGATCTACGGATACTCGGGTGTCTGGAACTCCGGGGCTAGGACTCCGGGGTTCAAGACGAGGACAGGAGTAATCCCGGGAGAGGGGACTAGAGTCCGGGGGTTTTGGATGAGAGTAGCTGAGGGTTAGAGGGGGTCGAGTCGTGAACCGGAGGTTCTAAGACGAGACCAAGTTAGTAATTTAAGAGTCGCGAAGTGCGTACCAAACTTATAGCACGCGAATACCAAGGCGTGCCAGTCGAAGCGTACCAAACGAGGCGTACCAGTCAAACAGAGGGCACGCAATATCCAAGTAACAGTTATGCAATATCAAGACTGTCGAATACAACGGGGAGCTATACTATAAGTACTACGGATCGTGTCTCGGGATTCCGGGGTGTCTGGGATGAGTTCCGGGGGCCATTGAGTAGCGGCCGGGGACTGTATACCGGGATCGCGCGTGTGGGGACGCGCGATCAATTGGTGCGGAGGGAGTCGTGATGCGTGGGGCGTGATGCGTGATGGCCGTATGCGAGCCGCGTGATCTGATCGTTGATGGCGGGTGATCCCGGGGTCCGTGATGCAGGGGTCCCGGGGGGCTGGCTGATGGCGATCGTTGATGGCTGATGGTGGTCCTTGATGCGTGTGAGGGCGGCGTCGGTAGCGGTGGGGGCGGGGTGCGCTGTGGGATTGACGAAAGAGGTTCCCGGATGGGACTCCGGGGGTGTCCCGGGGAGGTTCCGGGGGGGAGGGGTCGTGACAGCATGCGCACAAGTGCAAACTCAAAAAGGCTGCACCAATAAATGCGCATGGCACAGTCCATGGCCAGACCGGTCCATACATTGGACGTACCAGGATGCCCATAGAGGAGGGCATAGGAGCCCAGGTAGTCCAAAGCAAAAGGCTGCTTTGGATCAGGGGGAGTCAGGCTGATGAAGGCCAGTCTCCCACTTTCCTTGTGGCAATAGATCCGCGAAGGGGCAATCATTCATGGGACTTTCTCCTGCTTCTCCAAACTCACAAAGGGTACTACAATAGTCTTGTACGGTATCTCATCAAGTAGTTGAGACATTGTTTTGTCTCGGGCCATGGGGTGACAATTCATAGTCACTCATTTGAATTTGTTGAGCAGGAGGTAGCCCAACTGATGCTGATGAATTGGCGTAAACTGGTTGTTCACTAGTGCATGGAGCCTGCAAAGCTCTCAAGGACCGCGGGGGAACCCATGAGGTGCAATTTGGTACACCTTACTATTGTGGAGCCTATGTGTGGCATTGCCCTCTTTGTCAGCCTTGAAGGCCCTGGCTGCACGGGCTTCTTGCCTGATGAAAATAGTATTGGTCACTGGCGACCAATAGAACTGGGGGGATAACCCCATGCCAAAGAATGAGTTTTGGCGCTCAATAGTGTGGTCACAATAGATCACCACACTGAGCGCATCAGGGATGCACCCGGTTTCATCCTCAAGGAGGGCGGTTCCTTGTTTGGTGCTATTTTGTGCCCGACAGTCCATCTTGGCCTGTCGATTGCTATTGCACTGTTTGTGCGCCATGCATTGTGCTGCCGTCTTGTGCGGCACAGGAGATTCCATTCGAGCCTCTTCAGGCTCCTCATACCATTTGTCATCGGAGGGCAAGGATGGCAGCCTCTCCGGCACAGATGTGTCAGACCATGGTTTCATTACCCACACACACCATGGGAATCAGGCTGGCAGGCCCTCTACCAGTATTGCAGATAAGAAGGGGATGTTAGCCCCTGGGGCCCCTTTCAGGGCATCCTCGGGGAAGTGCACGTTGACGTATGCATGCCCTTCCGGTTGCTTACCCTGACGATCCTTTTGGAGTTGTGAGGCCTTAGCCTCAGTGGGGTGTGTGCTGCCACCCTGGGAACTCTGCTCCCCAGAGTGCGTGGTGGATACCACAGATAATGGTCGCGATGATGCAACCTCAGATGTGCCACTAGCGAGGTGCTGGATGAGCCGGGGGGCAGCTGGAGCAGGAGCATCTTCATAGAGAAGAATGTCCCACCCTAGACCAGCCTCCCAGCCAGAGATGACAACGCTTGACTGAGTCAAGCAGGAGGGCACGTCCTCCACTCCTTGCCGACACGCCCTTTTGCTGGAGTCAGTGTCCCAGCTCGGGGGTGTAGTCTGCTGCTTACGAGCAGCCAAAATGGCAAGGAGATCAGTTTTGCGCTGAGCATGCATGTGATCCATGTCGTCCATCATCCAGCTGATGAGGACAACTGCCTCTGCATTGCGGAGGAATGATGACTCTGCAGGTACATCGTACCTGTTGTCTCCCAGGCGTTGGAGGAGAGTAGCCAGGACTAAGTCCTGGTTGAGACTGGGCTTGACAGCCCATGCTTTTCCTTTGTTGCGTTGCAAACACAACTCTTCTTCCGAGCAGGGCTCAGGTTGGTGCGCATCTCCAGCCACTGTAAAAGGGAGAGCCTGGCCAGGCTCTCCATCAGCGCATCACCGGATGAACTGATGCTTAGTTCTGTATTGAGAGTTTTTGTGCTCTCAATGGCCATGGGGGCCTGCGTGAGGGATGCTTGGCGTCTCTCTAGATTGTCGACTGGTACTGTGGTCGACAGAGAAGCCGACTTGCCTCCCTTGGCTAGCGCCTTGTACGAGGTGTTGTACTGGGGCATTGCGCCCCAAGACCCCATCCAAGCCGGGGGGTATGGCATCATTATGGGCGCGCCACCCATGCCAGGGTAGTGTGCCAGGGCAGTAAAGTGGGGGAAAAGATGTGCCCCCAGTGGCCCCAGTGCCAGTACAGGGGCAAGCTGCCTCCATCCTGACGTTGCTTGGGGGCTGACAAGCCCCCCATACTGGTGTTGCTGGGATTGGCCCTTAGCGTGATGTGGCGCATAAGCGCCCGCTACTGGTTGTTGGGGCTGATAGCCACCCACAGGTGCGTTTTGAAGCATAACGTTGCCCTGCATGATTTGGTGTGGTGGATAGCCACTGATCACTGGCTGCTGTGGTGGGTAGCCCACTGCTGGTTGTTGCTGCTGCTGTGGGAAGCCCACAGCCTGTTGCAATTGTCCCCACTGGGGCGCATTTTGGGTCAGTGGGGGAGCCATCTGCCAGCCGACGGTAAGACTGATGGCACAAGCTCAAACTGTTGTTGCTGCTGCTGCTGCTCACTCTGGTCCATGGGCATGTTGTCCATGGTTGAGGGAAGAAAGGGAAAAAAGAAATTTCAAATTTTTAGATGTGTTTCAGCCACAGTTGCTGACCAACTCGGCCAAGCTGTGATTGGCACTGCCAATCAATTTAAGTGCCAGCATGCTTACCTAACTGATGTGGGCACTTAACGCCCTTCAACTCCAAATAACGGTCAAGTGCCGTCAACTTGGAGCAATGGGAGTATGGCTCCCATGTAGTGTTCCCAAGGGACCACTGTACCTCAAACTTAAGTGTATTCCACTCAGTCCACCAGTGCCCTATAATGCACTTGACAAACCACTTGTCATCATCTCATGCTCCAAAATCATAGGGGCCTGGGGTCACCCTGTTAGGGAATAGCACGTTGTTAGACGCGCTGTATGGTCGCAACAGCGACACGTGGAACTTTGGAACGATGCATCATTCCTGTAATGCCTGAGGCAGCTCCAACACATAGTTGGAAGTACTTGGCTCTGCATCTAGCATGCGGTACAGGCCTACCCATTTTGGGCAGAGTTTGCTAGCCCGTCCCTTTGGAAGTCTCAGGTTATGCGTTGACAGATAGACCAATGCTCCTACTGATATTGGCAGGTCTGTTTGCCTACAGTGATTGGCATTTTTTGCCTGAAAGACTGGCATCTCGATGATGGCATCATGCGCAGCCACAATATTCTCCAGGGCCTGCCTGGCAAACTCAACCACTCCTCGGTGGGCCACCACATCCACACGGATTTTGTGCAGCGTGGAGGGCAAGTACCCTCTATTGAGCTCAAAGAGTGCATACCCTGTTGTTTCCAAGATACTTGTGTTAATTGTGAACTCCGTGAGTGGACACCAGTCCACCCAGTCTCATTGATCAGAGCGAACCACTGCCCTCAAGATCTGGCCGATACTGCGGTTGGCCCGCTCTGTCTGCCCATCTATTTGAGGATGGAAAGATGTTGACATAAGGAGCCTAGCTCCTAATAGCTTGTGGAGTTCCCTCCACCATTGAGATGTGAACTTTGAGTCACAGTCGCTCACGATAGTACTAGGCAGCCCATGCAGCCTAACAATCTCCCTGAGGTACATCCACGACAGCTCCTTCGCCATCAGTGTAGTTTGCACCGGTATCAGGTGCACCATGCTTGCCATGCGGCAGATTACCACCCAGAGGTAATCAAACCCTCTAGACTCGGGAAAGGGACCTACAAAGTCCATTCCAATGGAGTCCCAAGGTTTTACCGGCATGGGTAGCTGGTGTAGCTTCCCGGCAGGAGATCCAAGGGGCAACTTTGCCCTCTGACACGCTACACATGAAGCGCAGAACTTAGTCACTTTTTGGGCCATACGTGGCCACCAGTACCACCTACGGATGTATTCCAATGTTTGTGCGGCATCAAAGTGCCCCACCAGTGCATGGGCCTGGTCCAGTACTCGTGTAACAATGGTTCGCATATGGGGTAGGCAGACCACTGCCACTCCTTGACGGTTTTCTGTTGTGATCAGTCCACCAGGCTTTTGCCTGAACCGAGGATGGTCGTCAGGATTGGCGATTATCTCAGCAAAGAGAGAATCATCACCATATTCCTGCACCACTTCTATTTGGAAGTCATTGCTGCCCAGGCTAGGGGGCTGGGATGAAGGCAATTCATCTTCGAGCATCTCAGCCAGAGTAATGGGTCTGTTGGAGCACTCGTGTTCCACAGGTGACGCTGGATCCATGACTTCATGCTCCTTAAGCAGCTGGGTGGCTACATCCCACTCTTCAAGCTGCTCCCTGAGGCAAGTGCTTTGCCTCCGCTCATCGTCACGCATCGCGCATACATCTAGGACATGCTCCCTGAGTTCCTGGTATTGGTGGAGAGGTAGATCCTCTCCGTCTGGGTCTATGTGGCAGTCTGCCTGCACATACTCATGAGGCTCGTAGGCCTCCCCAACTACATCGCTCTCAAAGTAGCAAGACAAGCAGTCTGCCACTTTGTTGAGTTCACCTTTAACATAGGTGATGTCGAACTGGTATCTCAACATGTAGTCAATCCAACGTCACTGCCATGGCGACAAGTTCACTTGAGTTTTGAAGAACTCAAGTGCCTTGTGATCCGTTATGATGTGGATGGGGTACCCCATCAGCTTGTCCTCCCACTTGAAGAGGGCTTCGAGTATAGCTAGAGTCTCCAGCTTGTGCACAGCATAGTTTTGCTGGGCAGTCGTGAACTTTTTTGATATGAACTCTGCTGGGCAGCAAGTCTGCCAGCTAATCCCCTGACCATACATGGCTCCGACGCCTGTCTTAGATGCATCACAAATGAGCCATATTGGCTCGTCCCATTTAGGGTCAATTGGTCAAATTACCGGAGTCTTCATACAGATCCGCTTGACCATCTCAAAGCACCACTGGTGCAGTGGCCTCCAATTGAAAGGTGACCCGTTCTGTGTCATGGCCATGAGTGGCCCAGTATAGGCAGTGACATCAGGCAAGAAGCTCAATATGTAGTTGACGAGGCCAATGAAGCGTTGGATGTCATTGTAGTTTCACGGTGTGTGCCACTCCTGAATGCAATCGAGCTTGTCCTGATCAGGGTGTATACCCCACTCATTGATGACATGCCCTAGGCAGTCTATACTTTGAGTGTAGAGCTCACACTTCTTCCACTTCAAGTACAACTTGTACTTGCGCAGTTGTTCAAACACGACTCTGAGGTGCTGCTCATGCTCCTCCATGGAATCCGAGTAGATGAAGATATCATCTAGGTAGACGTGCATAAAATATCCTATTACGTCTTGAAAAATAGAGGTCATGATTACAGTCCCCTATCTGCATTATGTTGCTGGTGAACATGCCCATGATCAATGCAAATATGGTCTTGGGTACGTCTTTGGTGCAGATGCGCACCTGCTCATAGGCATCAGTAAGATCAATCTTCAAGCAATACTTTGCCCAAGCCATGTCTTTCCGGATCACCTCCTGATCTGGTAAAGGTGTTACATCCTTTATGGTATTGTCATTGCACTGACGTGCATCAACAGCTGTTCAAAGGGTTCCGTCCTTCTTCGGAATGCACAGTAATGGTGCAGCCTGAGCAGTGGTGCATAGTGACCACCACTGAGCATTCAAATAACGATTAGTTTTATTGCGTAATTGCTCCTGGAGTGCATGTGGGCAGTGCAGCAAGTGATACTTGTATTGCCTGCTCTCGTCTATGAGATTAATCTCATGGTTCACTTCCCGCCAAGGCAGGAGCTCCTCTTTGGTCCCATTGACCATATCAGCAAATTCCTCTTGCCATTGCTGATGCAATCGAGGTATCTCTTCCTCACAAAGGCTTGCCATCTTCTGTTTCCTCTTTGGATGCACTGGGGGAAGTACCTCCACCATTTCTGATGGTGGCCACAACTGCAGTGCATATTGCTCGCAAATTGTGAGCACCCAATTAACACTGTCATTGGGTATATGCAGTCTCAGCAGTGGATCCACTACTGCTGCCTTACGAGCCACAAGGCTTGTTCCTTCGCGTACGAGTGAGTACGCTATGGACACTTTGTCCAAAGCTGGTTGGCGATACGCTAGTGTGACAATCGTCCATTGCTGGTGTGCATTTCACGCACATGTGGCTGCCACCAGTTCATTCCATTCCTGGGGCATGCAAGGATTGTATGCCCAGTTGTACTCAGCCAGGGGAGCTGGTCGCTCCCATAAGGACCATGTGTCCTCACAGTATGAGGCTTTTGCCTCTTGATTGCTGTCCCTCAAGTCATCTAACTTGACTTGAGAGGACATAGGCAGACATACATCCACTGAGTCCTCAGGCTTCTTCGCCTTTTGCTGCCATCTATCTGGAGGCTTCATGCCTTGAACATCATGAGCAAGTATTCACTTGTCTCTTGTCTTGGAGGCTTGATATTCCTCCTTGCTCATCATCACCACATTGTAGTCTGAGCTCAGCCCAGGCATAGCCTGTAATTCCTCATCTACCTCCTCCACCGTCGGCGCTTTGCGCCGACCAAGTCAAGGAGAGTCCTTGCACTTCTCTGTAGTGCGGTGACATTGCAGGCAATTATCAGTGTCATCGGTGGTAGCCCGTTTGGCTGGGATTACTTTCCCATTTACTAGCACCTGACAGTGCTCAAAGTCTAGCATGACTTTGTTACACCGCATGAATGGTGTTCCCAGTATCATATCATAGCGATCAAAGTTTGCTACATCCATGTACTCCTGGCTACGTGAGCCTGGTGTCTGGACAGTTACTGATACGACGCTGTACCAGCAGTCAGAGACACACCATGCACCAGAAGTCAAAATAAACATTTAATCATGGGCTGAAAACTGTAAGCCTCCTGGTAGCAGTCTCAACAAATAACCATCTCCAAAAACATCCCAACAAATACACAGAAAAGTACAGAACAACAGGCAGGGACCAGTTCAAACTATCAGCTCAACAATAGTCTAACCACTGTCATGGAGAGGAAAAGCATGGAAGCTGGCAATGGATAGAATAGGATGAAATTGGGAAATTATTATTGTCATTCAATATTATAATTTTTCCATTTCATCATCAAATCAGTCAATGTTCAATTTGACATAACCGGAAGGAGGAAAGAAAAGAAGTAGGCGATGCAGGGAGGCACTAAAAGAGGAAAGAAGGCTCTAGGAATGGGATCATGCTAAATGGAGCTCAAGCAAATGGGGAAGTGGCAATCTGAAACATCCGGAAGAATGGCGGAACAAGAAGTTGAATGGTGGAACGGGTGGCACTGAAACAGGCCTCCCAAAAAGGGAAATTGGACTATCAAATACGTTCTGGAAGTGGAAGAGTTTCCGACAAAGAGTCATATGTAGATAGTGGTCTGTGCACCAGAAAAACAGTATAAATAGCCCAAGTTTAGTAGAGAATAGACAGGCAATTGATAGGCAAAGGCTCGGTGATTCCCAGGGAGTGAATCGCTTAGGCCGGAGTTTGTTAAGAAACCTCGACTGGTGGGAATATTATTATTCTCATTCAATATTATAATTCCTCAAAAACCTCAGCGTTTTGCAAAATTATTAAACGCATTCAAGATAATAATTATCCCTTTCGTCATCAAAGTCAGTGTGAATTCAAGGTCATATTCTACACTAGCAAGCCCCAGAACTATCAAGTAATACTTCTACCAAGTACTACATTACATTTGTCTCATACTGCACCATAGTACGGCTTTCTATGGTGCCTAGCTGCAACGCCAATGGCGTATCCAACTCCTGCATGGATATTCTGTACATGTGGGCGAACTGGGGTGTTATACCCGACATAGACCAGGCACTCCTTGTCTGCCTGTTTCAGTGTAGAGCGCTGCAAAGTGCCCTCTGCTCGACGAAGGGTCACCTTCTTCATTCGAACCACATTATTCTTTTCAGGATCATTTGTGGATGGCCAATCCGTCATCGCCGCTAAGCACTCAGAGTTGCTGTTGTAACTGTAGTACTCGTTGTCATAGACGTCGTCATATACATTGACTGTGACGTACTCCTCCCCCTCCATGACCACACTCTCAGGCTCGGTGCCCGATGCCTCCTCTGGGGGCTCTTGGTTGTTTGTGGGGTGCTCTGCCTCAGATTCAGCAGACACGTCTCCATCACTCCCACTCGTGGCTGCGGTATGTGTGGCTCGGAGGTGGGCCTGGGGTGTATACCCCTTCCTCAGGGCTCCCATCTTTGCGGGGCAATTGGTAGCATAGTGGCCTGGCTGGCCGCACATGAAGCAAGTCCCTGTCTGACCTGGTGGGTTGGCCAGCTTGAACTCTGGCCTTGGTTTAGGGTGTTCTCCATCTGGCGCCCACTCTGGGTGTGGGCAGCTTCACCCTCAGTTTGCAGCAGGGGTTCTGCGTACCACAAACCGCGTGTTGTGGTCATGATCTACATTGGCCTTCTTGGCCAAGAAGGTCCCCACATGCTGACCCCGTGAGGGTGCCCCAGCAGGCGGTAGTCGCCTGCTTCCTCCTTTGTGGCCACTCCAATGCTCGTAGTGGTTAGCAGTCTTAAGGGACTGCTCATACCTGATGGCATACGCCACAAACTCCTCCACATTGTTGATCTCTGGGGATAGTCCGTCCTCACATATCAGTCAGCAGTGCATATCTGCTGGAATGCCATCCAAGAATGTTTCGAGCATTGTATACCCATCTGGGTATACTGCCATATTCTGAGCATGGTCATTAAGGGTATCATAGAACCCTTGTACTCCCAACTTCTTGGTGTAATTGGCAGACTAGAAGTCCCGCCTTGCATCCTGTAGCGTGGAAGGGTGCACGAATCAATCGTACAGTTCTGTCAGGACTCCTTTGAACGTCCACTCATACTGGACCCGGTTGACGTGCAATACTGCTCATCAAAACCACCCCATGGCCTCTCCAGCCAAGAACTCAGGCAGAACAAAGATTCGTTCTCGTTCCATACGGTGTAGTACTTGGTGGCAAGTATTATTGTAGTTCTGGGGCTTATTGGTAACTCAGAAAGTTCCCTCTAATCCACACTGTTGCTTGCTGATTGCTTGAGGTAATGAGGTGCTTCACAGAATATTAAATACTCTGGTGGGCAGTAGAAGGTTCTCAGTCAACTCCAGCCTAAGCAGTTCACTCCCTGGGAACTGCCAAGCCTTTGTTTTCCAATAGACTTCCAAGAAGAGGTTCAATAAACTCTAGCCTAGGTGATTCACTCCCTGGGAACCACTGAGCCTTTGCCTATCAAATGCCTGGTTATTCTCTACTCTACTTGGACTATTTATACTAATTTTCCAGTGCACAGACCACCAGATCACATGACTTTTTGCTCTTGACCTCCCAGCATTCCTGACCTAATTTGTTGTTCCATTTTCCATTTTGGTGATGCATGTTTCAGTGCCACCATTCCATTCATCTCTTCCTTCCTCCATTCAATGCATGTTTCAGTGCTGCCATTCCATTCATCCCTCCCTTCCTCCATTCAATGCATGTGCCACCATTCTATTCATCTCTTTTGACATCCCTCCATGCTTCTTTCCCTTTCCCCTTTCAGTCATATCAAATTGGGCATTGTCAGATCAGATCTTGATCTAGATCATCACAATTTGATCCCCTTTTGTCACCTCTGCCAGCTCCCATGCTTCCCCTCCCCATAACAGTGGTTGGACTATTGTTGAGTTAATAGCTTGAGCTGGTCCCTGCCCTTTGTTCTGTACTGGCTGTGTATTTATTGGGGTGTTTTTGGAGATATAATTTGTTGAGACTGCTACCAGGAGGCTAACAGTTTTCAGCCCATAATTAAATGTTTATTTTGACTTCTGGTGCATGTTGTGTCCCTGACTGCTGGTATAGCATTGTATCAATGGTCGCCTCTGTACAAGCACATAGCAAGGTGGGTGCATACATCCATTGCCCAATCCTCCAAGTCACTGAACTTGGATGTGCCTGTATAGGTGCAAATGTGCCTACTATTTGCTTTATGCAGCTTCACCCCATCTGGTAACCATAAGGTTACCCCCAAGGCATCATCAACTACTCAATGCAGGCAATTGTGCATGGCTTCACAATGCATTCGAATGGCCTCCCACTGACCCAGAGATCTAGTCGCTAAGTCAGCGGCTTGGGGAAGTGACTTTCCTCGTCCACCCTGCAGCAGACATCCTGAGCCTCCTTGACTGTGGGCATAATTGCCCTCATCTCAAGGAGTCGACCTAGGGCCATCATCCCAACCATTTCCAGGGACATCACGTCTTGTGGTGCCATCTCGATCAAGGAAGTCTCCTCAATCATGATCATTGTGCCACCCTGGGGCTGGGGAAGCTTGATTCTCGTGGCCCTGCATCATAAATCGACAACGCATCTCATCAATGGGCTTAGTGCCCTCAAATACAATGCCCTAATTGTCAATAAGGGACTGTCCCTTAGTCCAGAGGTCACCATTGCACATATGTTGATATGCTACTCTGTCGCTCAACGTTTCCACCATGGTCATGTGTAGCATCACAGACGCCTTGCTTTCCACCTTGAGCCCGGTACTATCACATCCATCCAGGCCTGACATATCTGTCCTAAGGTCTCGGTTACACATGTGTGGGGGCTCCTCACACCACCCTTGTCCTGCTGGAGTATAGAAAGTACTCACTGGTTTTACTTTGGGCACTTTCTGCACCTGTGCTAGTGTCTCCACTAGCTCAATTCCAACATCTTAATTGCAATGTGCTGAGCATTCCTCAGAAGTGTGGCTCCAGGGGGTCGAGACCTCCGATTGCCTTGCAGCCTTCCACTGCAAATACATTTGCAGTTCCATAGTGAGCACTCTCACTATCAAATCAGTATATTTTGTACTGAATACATTGGGCACTTTGTGCCCTTGTCGCCTAAGTGCTACTACATGTGCTGAAGCATAGCACTCGAGTCATGCTTGGGTGGTGTATTTCATCACCTCTGAGTGTAAATCCTAGAACACCCACAAGCACACAGTGTACACGGTTTTCAACCGCTGCTCCTCTGCTCTGGCATCGTCGTTGCTTGACAACTCAATCACCTCCTCCAGAAGCTCTGCAACCTCTGGGACTTCCTGCACTGCTGGTGTGCGTGGAAATCAGTTTTCTGCACAGGCTACTTCAGGACCTGCAGCCTCCTCCAGTACCTCTTCTATGCAGGCTTCCACTATCCTAGAGGGCATTGAGCCTGCTGCGGCCCACCTGGTCCCACTACTCTGGCTTGGAGGGATAGCTCCCCCAGTCCGTACCAGCGACTCGGTGTCTCCTGAGACGCCATAGGCGCCTGATGACTGTTGGCCTTCCTCAGGGGGCCCTTTTGAGGCTAGTTGGCTAGACCGTCGCAGTCCTCCTGGCAGCTGCATAACTGGGGGGGTTAATCCCCCTGGCATCCTGTCCTGGAGCTGTTGCTGACCATCCTGTTGTGAGCTTTCAGCTCTCCGGGCCTCGCTCTCATTCCCGGCCAGGTCGGCACTCTGACCTTGGTCTCGAGCCTTGGGTCTTACCTGACCCGCATTGGACGCTAACGCGTCCTGGGTGTCTGCTGGGTCTCCCCGTAGGTCGTGGGCATTTCACCCGCTGTCAGTGGGCACTGCAGGTATGGGATTACTCATCGATCCCCTGTTTGAAATTTGCATGGTGTGGCTGTGCAGGAAGCTCGAGAAGCTGATAGAGTTCTGTCAACAAACTCAGCGACTGCTGTCGAATGCTAGGCAATAAATCCTAGCTGGCGGATTTAAAAAAATGTAATGAAGTTACAAATTTGAGAGAGCTTAGTGTGCACAAAACACTGAATCAGACCAGACCAGTCTATTGACAATGTAGTTTACAACAAAATAAGCTGCTGAGTAAGCAGCACCTGTAACTAGTTATAGTATAGTAAATAATAATATTATATTATAATAATAATATAATATCGACTACAGTAAGTAAAGCTATGTGGCCAACGCCACATAGCAGACTACGCTACAGGACCAGAGGTAAGAGACCACTTATCGGCCCATTGCTCACACATCAGATGTGGGTGGGCAACCTCTGGGGCCTCTCATCCGGGACTACTGTAATCGCCCCTACTGCCATCCCAGAGCAATGGAAGCAGGAGGTGAGCAATCAAGGCTGTGGAGAAGGACGGGGACGAGGGGGGCACACAGTCATCCATGCCAGAGCAGTGGGCACAGGGTGACTAGGACCTGCCTCTGGGGCGGGCTTGGGGATTGGCCCAGAAGGGTCAGGCAAACCCACCTCAGGAAGGGGCTCCAGGGGCTGGCTAAGACCTGTCTTCAGAGCAGGAATGTTACGTTGTTCTGGAAAAGGAAGGTCAGTCGTAACAAGCAGATGACATGACAACACTCACATTGCTGGATGAGCGCTGCCATGCACTCACAATCAAGCCGGCGCTGGTACCTTGCATCCTGGGCCTCCCATGCAACCAGGCAACTTTGTTGGTGGGTGGGGGCATCAGGGAATGTGTCAGCGTATATGACATGGTTGGGTTTGATGGTAAAAATTTTTTCTCAATACATCTCAGGACATGTGCCAGATCCCATGCTTGGGCCCTGGCCCAGACTGCCAGCTATGTGTGCCTCAGAGGGTCTCGGTGCTGAGGAGAGGTGATGTCACAACCCCTCCCCTCCAGGTCCACCCTGGGACCCTCTCTCTGACTCCACAAACGTGCCCTGCCATCATGACTACCGACACCGCCATCACCTGGCACTCCTGGCAACCCTGCATCACAGACCCTAGGATCAACTGCCATCAAACCATGATCAATGATCAGATCACGCTACCTGCTTCTGGGCCATCACACATTACGCATCACGACTCTCTCCATGCTAATTGATCGTGTGCCCCACACGTGTGATCCCAGTATACAGTCCCCTTCCCACTACTCAATGCCTCCTGGAACTTATCTCAGACACCTCAGAACCCCAGAGACCTGGACCCAGCCCTGTAGTACTTATAGCGTAGTTCTCCGTTGTATTCACTAGTCTTAATATTACATTTGATTGTTTGCGTGCCCTTTGATTGACTGGTACACACTAACTAGCACACTTGTCTGGCACACTCTGACTGGCACGCTCAACTTGTTTGTGTGCTCTTAAAGACTGGTATGCACTTTGTGACTTGAGCTTCACTAACCAGGTCTTGTCCTAGAACTCCCAGCTCTCAACTCAACTTCATCCCCTCAATTTTTTTGACTTCATCCAATCCCCAGACTAAGTCCCTTACCCCGGGAATCCCCCTGTTCATGTCTTGAACCCTGGAGCTCAGTCTGGAGTTCCAGACACCCAAGTATCCATAGATTAAGTCCACCTCATAAGGGCATTGCTTTCCCGGAAAGCCCCCGACTCAGCAGAACCTGACAATGAGATCTCAACATTCCTGGTTCATCAAGAATCAAGATATCTTGGATATGGCAATCTAATTCTAATACAAAAAATGAATCTGCTACTATTTCTGAATGTGAGTTTTCTTGTTAACATTTCCATTATCAATTCATCCATTTGTGAACATATCTATTCAGTTAATTGTATTCATTATCTATGTGCTAGAGCACAATGCAACAGATAGACAGAGGAATGCCAGCTTGTCATCAGTGAAATGGAGTGGACAGTTCAGTATTCCTTCAACCAGGCAGAAATTTGGTCAAAGCATGGTATGTCAGTGAAAAAAAGAGGTCTCCAGTCATATGCCTATAAAAAGATGGCCATGTGGCAAGAATTAGCCTCTATAGCAATTGATAAATTTAGACAGGTGCTTCCTGATTTTATTCCCTCTCAAACTGCAAGAAATCTGCTGTGAAAATAGCTGATACAGAGATGGATGCAGAAACAGATTGAACTGACAGATGCAGAATATTATTTGATGAATGTATAGATAGCTTGCTGCCATCAGCAGATGATCAAAATGGATTGGTGACATAGTCACATGCAAAATTGTTGAAAATCACTTTTGTTTATAAGACACAAAAATCTGATACATAGCAGTATTTGCTTCTACAAGCAAGAGTGCAATGGCATCTACCTCTGTCTCACACAATGTCCTCTCCCAAAATAGACTAGAAAATTTGCAAGATGTTGTTGACTAAATTGAGTCACACCTCATTGCAGCACTTTCCATATTTGGCAATCTTGCACCAAATATTGAAGTAGAAGAGGCATGGATCATTCAGCAGAAGTTGGTAAGATAATTTCAATATATTATAATCTGAATGTGTGTCATAGAACTGTGTATTGTCATATCTGAGGGCTGCATCACTGAATAATGTAATGTGGTCTGCAATGTCCCAGATATTATCAAAAGCATGAGCCAATTTTTCCCTCTCCAAAATCAACAAACCTTGCTTACAGAGATCCTGGAGTTTGTTGATGGCTGTCAAGATCTAATCAAAAATATGTATGGCTGTGATTGGTGGAACCACATTGGCCAAGAAGATGTTCAGGTTCTAAGCAATGAAACACTGCAGCATTGCCTCCTCATATATCAGCAAGGCTTCTACTCTATTAAAAGCTTCTTGGCATGCAACTGCCAGCTGCTCATGACATTGCCATCAGCAGATAGAATGGTGTCCATTCCATTGCCAAATGATTTGCTCTGTGTGTTTGCAGGTAGCAGATCTGCCATTGGCCACCAGTGGATGCTTCTAGCCTTAGACAAGTTGTAGTTACTGGTGATATGACACTGTACCAGCAGTCAGGGACACAACATGCACCAGAAGTCAAAATAAACATTTAATCATAAGGCTGAAAACTATAAGTCTTCTGGTAGCAGTCTCAACAAATTATATCTCCAAAAACACCCCAATAAATACACAGACAGTACAGAACAAAGGGCAGGAACCAGCTCAAGCTATCAACCCAACAATAGTCCAACTAGTGTAATGGGGAGGGGAAGCATGAGAGCTGGCAGAAGTGATAAAATGGGATCAATTTGTGATAATCTAGATCAAGCTCAGATCTGACAAAAGCCTAATTTGACATAACTGAAAGGGGAAAGGGAAAAGAAGCATGGAATGCAGGGAAGGGCTAAAAGAGAAAAGAAGGATCTATGGATAAGATCATGCTAAATAGAGCTGAAGCAAATGGGGAAGTGGCAATTAGAAACATCTGGAGAAATGGTGGAACTGGTGGCACTGAAACAGGCCTCCCAAAAGGGAAATTAGACTATCAAATATGTTCTGGAGGCTGGGAGTTGACAATAAAGAGTCATGTGTAGATAGTGGTCTGTGCACCAGAAAAACAGTATAAATAGCCCAAGTTTAGTAGAGAATAGACAGGCAATTGATAGGCAAAGGCTCGGTGATTTCCAGGGAGTGAATTGCTTAGGCCAGAGTTTGTTGAGAAACCTCCACTTTCCAAAATATTATTATTCTTATTCAACATTATAATACCTCAAAGCCTCTGCTTTCTGCAAAGATTATTGAAAGCATTCAACATTATAATAATCTATTGTGTCGTCAAAGTCAGTGTGAATTGAAGGTCATATTCTACACTAGCAAGCCCCAAAACTATCAGTACTACTTGCAACTAAGTACTATACCAGCGCATATGCTGCCTGCTAGAGCAGTTGGCAGAAGGCATTGTCCCTTTCCACCCATCAACTCCTCAACCACCTGGTGCCTTACCAGGTCTATCTCTTGCTTAGGAACTACAGAACACCACTGTAGGCGACTTTTCTGATCTCTTCCTGCATTCTCTTGATTTTACCACGGACGACCCCTTAGTGTTGCCTCTTGCCAATCCTCAGCACTTCACTCCTCCTACTCCTTTAACACCACTTCCCAACTAGTTATTTCCTGAATTCCTTTGCCAACCCCTAGAACTCCATCACCACTACTGTCTCCTTTGCATGGCAGGCCAGTCGCTATGGAACAGCCTTCCCAGCACATGCTGCTGTGCAACCACTTCTCAGCACCAAAATGTGATGAGTTCAAATGGCGTGAGCTCTCTCAATATTCCAACGAACTCAAATATCTGTTTAGATACTGTGGAGTTACCAACTCCATCCAAATAAAGGAATATGTGGCACGCTACGTTTCTTATGACATAGCAGAAACCTAAACCAGTCTTCCCAAGTTTGCTGCTCCCAAGCCTGGCACATAACTAGCTGTGGGCACTACATATGAACAATGGAAATAGCAATCATTCAGCTCTATCCTGGCACTAAAGAGGCTATGCAGTACATGGTAAACAAACTCCATAAACTTGTCCAAAACACTTTTGATAGCAGTACCTACTCTCTTGGCACCTTCTTGACTTACTATCAGGAATTTCAGAAGGTCGCCAGGTGGCTTCTCCAGAATGTCAAACTATACATCAATGAGGAATGTCACTTATTTTAGCAGGGTATCCCAACATTGCTATGGGCTCGTATCACTAGGCATTTAGAAATTGTACATTTGACTCACCACCCCAAGGAACCCTACGCTGTTGCCAATGTCTTTGAGGCAGGTAAATGGATCTTAAAGGGCACTGACACAGGTATTGGCATTGACATACAACACGCTAGGATGACCCTACTCAAACATGCCAACAGTATCCTCCCAGTCCAGACTACTACTGCCCTACCTGCCAACAACTTCATTAAGAAGGAAGACCTCAATGCTGCCATCAACACTGCCATTGCCTCTGCCATAACCACTTCTATGGTGAAATAGGACACACTATGACTCGAGGACATTGCAATACTTTGGAAAATTATATATGGCAAGGTAAAGTATGCAGGGCTATTGATGGCAAGGTCATCTTAACACTGGCACTATTATCCCAAACTACCCAGAGCTCAAGACTTACCAGGAATGGGTAGATGAATAGCACAGGGACAAAGCTCTATTCTGCTCCTCCTCATCTGATAATGCATCCTCCACATATGCTTGGCAACCTACACCATCCCCTTCCTGTTCTGCCTTCACACATGATATAACTACATTGTTCCCACCCTTGGGCTCATTTTTGACCACAGTGCATACCTCATGATGCAATGTAGACCTAGCTTGCCCCATAGACACCCCATAATGTGCTTCTGACCTCATGTGTGAGGGTGTTTCTCTATCTCTGCCTGTACCAGTCAAAATGGTGAGCTTTCCACCATATCCATGCCTAGTCATACCTCTTCAGACTGCAATGCCTCCACAGTCCAGTCCTTGGGCACTGCTGCTCAAAAGGGTACCACCTGCTTTCGCTCAGGTCTAGCTGGACCCATCTTGGCCCCAGTTGACACAGCTACCAGGATGCTGCCTTCAGGTGCCAGGGTCAGAATCCCCATCATTTGTTTCATGAATAGGCCCCCTGGCATTCCAAACCCTTCACTAGTGACTGAGGTTGAGGGATCTCACCCCTTGTCATGCTTGGACAGAGGTAAATATATTAACAACTTTGTCATCATTTTCACACACTGTCTACTGTCCAGACTGGACACGTCAGGTGTGTTTTCTCCACAAGGATTGACTATGTCAGACCAAGTATTCTCAGCAGAAATTTTTTAGAGTAGCTGTGTGAGAAAAAGAGAAGCTGATAGAGTTTGACAAGTTCAACAGAGTGCCAATAGCTGATAGCTGAGAACTAGAAGAAAAAACATAACATAGTTACAGTAGTTAAGAGTTCTAAATTCCAAGTCACACAAGTGAATCAGACTAGTGTCTCAATTTCAGCTATGTAAACACAAGAAAAAGAACTAACTCCCAAACAACTATCAACAATAGTATAAATGCAATGTCACATTGCATAGTATCAAGATATATAATATAATAACAAATTGGGCTGTTACAGTTGTTCTGCAAATAGTTGATGTATATCTGGAGGTACTGTTTGAAGGACTATTGACTCATTTGGTTGGGCCATCATTTTCTGAGTGGTAGGCAGTAGGAAGGTTCATCTTTATTTCAAGTGCCTTATACAGAGAGGTCCAAAACTTTGACACAAAGAGGGGACCATGATCAGATACAATGTCATCCAGAAGTTCATGGTTGATGAAAACATGTTTGAGAAACAGCCAAGCAAAGTCCAGGGCAGTGTCCATCATGTGGCAAGGTAGAAAGATGCTCTGTTTGGTTAGCCTGCACACAATGACAAGGATGGCATCAATTTTTTCCAATTCCAGGAGTTTGACAATGTAGTTTATGGAGATGGAGGACCAGAGCCATTGTCCTATTGGTAGGGGTTTCAGTAATCTGTAGGGCCAATGCCAGGGGACCTTTGCCTGGAAGCAGAGTTCAGATGATTGAATATAGTGGGTCACATCCTTCTTCAGTCCTGGCCAAAAGTATCCCATGGCATCCAAGAAAGCTGATTCATAGCAATATGCCAAGCCTAGACATAAGAGAAAATACCATTGGGAGCACAATAAAGATTAAAAATAGAACTCTTGACATGCTGAGCTGATTCAGCACTTCCCATACTAAAATGCTTCTGAAGAAAATTCAAAAGATCACATGCCATCAGACCAGGAAATTGTGAGGACCACCATGAGTAGAAAAAAGAGAATTAAAGATTTCAGCTGACAATTTGCCAGTGATAATATAGGAGCATATATTGTCATTCTTTCAAAAAATCTTGTATGTTCAAGAAGCAATCTGAGAAAGATGTGGAGGAGGAGCTGGTGCTTTGACAACCTTGCAAGTGGGGTCATAAGAGGAGCCTGGAGAAGAAACAGGACAAATGTGACCATTTAGGCCTATATGATCAATTAAGGCCATAACAGGATGGATCCAAAAGCCTCAATCTGCAGAAGAATTAAAATGAAGTATTGTGGAAAGTGGAGGGAGTTTGAAATTGAGACCTGTATTGATTGGAGATGAGCAGGGGCAGGAACAGTAGAAGAAACAGACTGGGATGGAGGTGGCTGAGAAGGCAGAAACAAAAAAGAAGAAGGAAAAGGAGGAAAATTGAGAAAATAGTACAGATAGTTGTCAGGGAACTCCTCATTTCTTCCTTTTTTCACTCCTTATCTCTTCACTCTCCCTTCATTCATTCTCTTATTTCTTCTGACATTATTTCATTTACTGTTTTTATTCTTTTAACACTATTTGTTAGTACTATTCTCAGTCCTTGAGGTGCTCTGGTTCTTTAGCTATCATTCAGACAAGTGTGGGCCCCTCAGCACCGCTTCTAGACTACTTACATAAGCCAGAGTTTGCCAGAGTTTGCCCCTTATTTGTGCAATTATTTGTGTAGACAATTTTCGAGTTTTTAAGGTTTTGTTGTACTGTACAGTTGTTTCCCATGCTTCAGAGGCCCCAGAAGTGTCCAACCTGGCATAGGAAATCCCTAGACTTGTTCTCTTTGAATCTCTCTCTGCCAGGTGAGTAGCTATCATGATATTGTCAGTATATATTCTAATACACTTTGGATCTGCCAGCTATGTGACTGAGCCATAGCCTCTAGAGGTTACCCTTATAAAGGCAGAAAAATGATCAGGAGAAGGAGCAACAGGAGGAGAAGGATGTTGAGGTAAAGAAGGAACAAATAGAACAGGAGATGGTATGGAGAGAAAAACAGACAGAGGCTGTGAATAAGGGAAAGGACAAATTGGGACAGGAGATGGAGATGTAAAACATGGAACATCAACTGGAGGTTGTTGAGTGACAGAAGATGTCTGAATGGAGCAGAGACCAGAGAATCAGAAATAGAGATCAGAAATGTCAAAGAATTGGATGGATAAGGAGGGTAAGAAGACAAAGGATTAAACAATTGAAATTGAACAGGACAAACAGGCATAGGTACATGCAATGTATGTGATGAAGAAGAAGCTGGGGAAATGAATGAGAGAGAGACAAAGATATATGCAGGTGGTTTAAATAAGAACATTTAAATGGACAAAAATAGAGGCAAGAAACTAGCATATCAGTGGAGCCAGGAGGCATGTAGAGCAAATGTGGGGAAAATCACAATGAAAAAGTGCAGATAGATCATCCAAGGGAAATGACCAACAATGAAATTCTCCTGGTACAGGGCCAGGAGGATGAGATGGAGCTTGGTGAGAAAAAGGATTGGACATTGTGTCAACCCGGATGAGGACACAGACCAAATTCAGCTGGAAATGGCCAAGATAGTGGATGACTGGTTGACCCTTCACAAGCAAGGGCTCCAATAGCAGCATGACTGACATGTGCATCTAGTACTGCCTCTTAAGCTAAGCCTGAAGAGAGAGATCTGGCATGTACTGTATTATGCCTGCACCCTCAATAACTTAGCCACCATCATTATTAGCCAGTCAAGATCTGGCATTGTTGTCTTATGCCCCAGGCAAGCCAGGGTCATCTCATCAGTGTTGTGGCCATAAACTGCTGCTTGATGCATTAAAGTTGGAAGTCATAGACTTCTCCACTAATGTCCCAGAATGAGCTGAATCAGCTCAAATGTTATTTATATTGCCTATTCAGATGCTGGCCCCACTGACACAGTATCCTGTAGTTGTATTGACCTCAGATCTGCTACACTCCTGTGCAATATGATAGGCTGGTTGCAACTCAAAAGAAGCAAACAGTGCCTAGAAAAAGCAAGGCCAAGGCTGCCACCTTCTCTGACAAGAGCAACTATAAGAAATCAAGCTTGGAGCAGGAAGAGGAGGCAGAGGAAGAAGAAATGGCTGCTGATTGTTTTCAACATGTTGTATGCAATAAGCATATTGCAAAGAAGAAGGCAGACTGTGTCAAAGCAGAGCAAGTCCTTAAATATCAGGCTGAGAATGACTTTTCAGGAAGAATCCCTAACAGACTAGAGATGAAGGTTTGGGGACTGCTCAATGTCAAGTGTTTGAACTTGCACTTCAGAGGAGCACTTAGCCATTGCTTATATTATGTGTACTATACAAATACCATCTTAATAGGGCCCAACATTAATTAGGCTGCTGCATATAAGTTTGCATCTGGACACCATGCTAACATATTCAGCACTATTGTGTACAAACATGCCTCATGCAGTCTCTCACATACTCTTCTAGAGCTGAAAAAGCTTTATAAATATTATATGAATCAGCATGTCCCACATTGCAACAGAATTGTTGCATATATGCTCATTACAGAGCTTCAGATGTTTGCACAGCAAACAGATGAAGCTCTTTACAATAAAACAATGTGGCTCCTTATGACAGAGCTGCAGTATCAGGACCTTGTTAATCTGATGCAAAGTCAAAATACCCTTGCTATAGTCAAACAAAGACACATCTCAGGATGCTTCCTGCACATGAAAGAAGACAGTTTTCCTGCATTACATGTAATATGTGCACCAGATCCAACCATCTTATTTGACCTATACTAGCTTGCTCAGTATATGCTGGTCTTTAGTCATCTAGGAATAGAGAACATTTATTACATTCCTTGAGTGAGAACCCACCCATGGCCTTGTTCCAGAACAACACTGATAGCCCACATGTGTCGCACAACACACGTCTAGACTCATACTTGCTTGATAACTAGTCCTGCTCCTCACTATCTCCCTCTCCCTCAGCCTCTGCATCCCTGTCTGCATCCCCGTCTCTCTCCCTCATTGCTGTGGCCTCTTCTATCGCTGGCAGTGGCAGCGGCGTCGTGTGTTTCACCACTGCAGCTTCGCTGTTGTTCTGCACTACTGCATCTGTGTCAGACATGTTCAGCTGTTGCTTTGGCTCATTGGGGCCCAGACAGAAGGAGGGGAGGCATATATGTATATATGCAAAGCATAATTCGGATCCATCGCAACTACCTAAAAAAAACAAACATCATTGGGGTCAACTTGTACCTGAACCACAATCATGGTCAGGAAAAGGTGTACGTCTCCAGATGACCACGCCGCCAAAGGCAACCCCTGCACTAAGCAAAGGGCGAGCCCGAGGTACTCAAAGAGGGTGGCCAAAAAGATACAGCCAACAAGTTGGATACAGAGGTAGAAAAACCCCTCCCATGGCAAAGCTCCCTTCTAGAGATAGAAAGGAGCACCTCTGGTGCAAATATATATCTACTTTACACTACCCCATAGTAAGCTGAGAAAGGAGGCCCCCCACCTCCCATCAAAAACCCCCCCACACGAGACTACACACAAAGTAGCCAACCTCCAAACTGAAAATGAGTTCACCGGGCAGAACCGGAACCCCCCTCCCCCAAAAAAATTTTTTTTTCTCCAAGTGAAGTTGACAGAAACTACCATAACCAGGTACCAACACAACAATAAATACCACAGCTCACAGCACTGAAACATACTGCACCTATGTGAATGCGGTCACCAACTTACCTGGTAGCACCACACGCTCCCTCCCACCATCCCCCCTGTCCTCTGTGGCAACAACTCTGATACAGAAAAACAGAGTTCTAGAAGATGATGAAAAAAACCTCTCCCCCACCCCCCTCCCCCAATGATGCCGTTGATGTCCACACAGGAACAGCTAGACATAGAAAGGAGCATAGTTGACCAAAACAGCCAAGTGATGAGCGAGCAACTCAGGGCAGGCATCTTCCCAGAAGCAGTAGATGACAAGCAAGGCTGGCAAACTGTCACCCCCAAAAAAAGCCGCAAGAAAGCAAAAAGGGCCACCAAAAAGCTGCAAGACTCAAACAAGAAGCCACACTCCGACTCCCTGATAAAGGAATGGAGCCCAAAACGGCAAGCTATCAATCCGTTAAGCATGCACAGTGACAACAAGAATGGAGCAAATGCCGCCCCACCCTGCCCAAGCCTGACCCTCTCTCTATCCCACATTGACTGCGATGGGACAGACATGAGAAAAATTTCCCTGAGGAAGCAAGAGACGACCCCACTATTTTGGCACCCAGAGCAAGGACAGATGGATGCAGAAAGGGAAAAGACAAGGAAACTGAACCAAGATGAGGCATGAAGGCCTCAGGAATGTTCTGGACTTAGAGTCTAAACTGGACTCCTCAGACAATGAGGAAAGTAAGAGGTCACATTCAACCTCGTCTATTCAGTTACAGCTAGTGCTGAACCAATATCTATTAGTTGCCAAAGAATTGACACAAAAGCATCTGCAGCTTTATGTAGTAAAGCATTACAGTTACTGGCTGCTAGGAGCCACAATGTACCTCGTGCAGATTCAACAGAGTATATCAAATTGTTTGTGCATATCTTTAAACTCAAAGTGATGGAGTACCTCAAGCACAAAGCAGCGTGAGGGTCAGCAGTCTCAATAGCCACTTTGGGCTGTAAGGGCAACCTCTAGAGGCTGTAGCTCAGTCACACAGCTAGCAGAGGAAGATCCAAAGTGTATTAGAGTATGTACTGACAATATCATGATAACTACTTACCTGGCAGTGTTAGAATCCGGATCCCTGATAGTTAGACTAAGAGCAATGTAAGTATTGATCCTCAGTCCGGTGTAAATGACTAAGATTTGTACTGTACCTAAGAGCAATGTAAGTATTGATCTACGGTACAGTCAGTAAGTTGTAATATGTGTAATGTGTTCAATGTACCCTCAGTCCGGTGTAAATGACTGAGGGTCCTATCTACTGAGTGTCCGTTTTTATATACGTATGTGTGAACAATGGGCCATTGTTCACCACAAGACAGTGATATGATAAAGAGCGACCCTGAGTTGGCAGATGAGTGACTGTGTGATATATGTGATAAGTCAGAAAGTCCAACAGGCAGAGGGAGATCCAAAGAGAACAAGTCTAGGGATTCCCTATGCCAGGTTGGACACTTCTGGGGCCTCTGAAGCATGGGAAACAACTGTACAGTACAACAAAACCTTAAAAACTCGAAAATTGCCTATACAAACAATTGCACAAATAAGGGGCTGGCAAAGTCTGGCTTATATAAGCAGTCTGGAAGTGGTGCTGAGGGGCCCACACTTGTCTGCATGATAGCTAAAGAACCAGAGCACCTCAAAGGTTGAGAATAGTACTAACAGATAGTGTTGAGAGAATAGAAACAGCAAAATGAGAGAATGATAGAAGAAATAAGGAAATGAATGAAAGGAGAGTGAAGGAATAAGGTGTGAAAGAAGGAAGAAATGAGGAGTCCCCTGACAGACAAGAATAAACACATCAACTATCAAAGAATGTGCAACCAGGACTTGTGCAATCATGGTGAGTTGTTAATTGACAATCAGGAAATAGTCTTTGAAGGGCATGAAGGTGTGATGCCTGTCAATGATATGTGGCAACAGTTTGCTGCCCCAACTGCTGAGCCAGACCAAAATCTGGAGGGTAGTGACAATAGTAGTGATCACTACAATAAGAGAGAGCAGAATTGTTGCAGTAACAATGGTGGAGATCATGATTGTAGACAGAACAATCAAGACAATAATAATCATCATAATGGTGGCAGGCAGGCTGGTGGACCACCAACAAATTGAAAGGTGAGGCAACAGCCTACCCCACAGCCAGAAAGAATGGCCAACAAATACCTGTTTTACAGTCCTTGGGCATTCTCAATGCCTGCACCTCATGATCTGCATGAAAATATGTATGGAATGAATGAAGTGGTACAGATCCATATAGATCATATGCATGACCACCTTACTCAGCTAGTAGATGAATTGCTATAGTGGTGATGACATAGATCAGGAAAGAATATTTGTGTTACATGAATTTATGGAAGGAGAGGCTTGGAGTTGGTTCCACCACCATGTCCTTTATATCAATCACAATAAATTGCATTGGACATTTAAAGAGGTTCTGATAGGACTGTATAATCATTTTGTCAATGCTGCAACTATGCAGGAAGCCCATGATGCCTTCAAAAAGACAGTATACAATGTTAAAACTGGCATCCAGACATTCCATGATGACCTGATAGGTCATGCACAGAATATGGCCATCTATCCAGATAAGTATACAATTAGAAAGATATTCCTAAATGGAATACCAGCAGATATGAGGAGGGCATTGATACATGATGACAATTTATCTCCAGAGATCAATACTATGACCAAGTTCTTGGCATATGCCATTAGATATGAGCAGTTGACATAGACTGCAAATCATTATAAACAGTGTAGTTCATGCCAAGAACTAGTTAATTGTCAAGCAGTAAAGATAGGAACCTTCCTTGCTAAATAGTCCAAGATGGAGAAGAATTATAACCTGCAATTTGTCATGCACAAGATAATTTTTGTAGGCCAATGGCCTAGATTAAAATCTGCTAGATATCTGCCAGCAAAAGATAGTCAACTCTATTTAAATCAAAATCAAATAGCAGCTAGAAAGAGTCCAGCGCCTGTAGCGTGTATAGTAAGCAAATCAAATGTAGCTTCAGGAGTGGCCCAGAGAAGGCCTGCCAGAGACTCTCAAGGGTACTACAACTGTGGGAGGGTTGAATATTTTGCTAAAGAATGCCCTGCCCCTCCCAAGGCACACATCCATGCAGCTCATATGGCTGCAGCCACAAGTGATGTTGTCAGTGACAACAAAGACAAGGAAGTCATCAAAGAGGCTGAGGAAGAGCTGCAAGAAGTGGCTGACAGCTCAGAAGGGAATAACACTGAAAGCATCCAGATTGATGGCAACAAATACATCACAGTAAATGTGTACAACAGTGACTACTACACTTGTGATGACAAGGATAAACACTTGTTTGCACTCACAGAGTGCTGGAGAGATCAACACATTAGGATGAGACACATAGCCCTGCAAAAAGCAACTAATAAGTTGCAGCAGCCACATTATACTCCTGAGGAGAAAAAGTGCTTGGTCACCTATATTGATATCAATAGACATCCAGCCTAGATGTTATGAGATTCAGGAAGTACCACTACAGGCATAATTTTCTAGTTTGCGCACATTAACACAATACATGTTCATGAGTTGAAGGAGCTATTGATGCTTCAGTTGGGAACTGTAGGGAGTTGTTGTCAGGTTCCGCTGAGTCAGGGGCTTTCTGGAAAAGCAATGCCCTTATGAGGCAGACTTGATCTATGTGTACTCAGGTGTCTGAAACTCCAGACTGTGCTCCAGAATTCAAGATGCAAACAGGGGATTTCCAGGATAAGAGACTTAGTCCAGGAATCAGGTGAGGTTGAAAAGAATTGAAGGGATTAGAGTCAAGTCGAGAACTGGGGGTTCTAGGACAAGACCCAGTTAGTAGAATTTAAGTCACAAAGTATATACCAATCTTAAGAGCACGCAAATAAGTTGAGCATGCTAGTCAAAGTGTATCAGCCAAGCATATAACTGTATATCAGGATTGCACATGCAGGGCACATGATCAATTGGTGTGAAGAAGTGGTCCTGATGCATAATGTGTGATAGCCAGGGCAATTGACATAATCTGGTGAT
Source organism: Macrolepiota albuminosa (assembly GCA_027475525.1). Taxonomy (NCBI): domain Eukaryota; kingdom Fungi; phylum Basidiomycota; class Agaricomycetes; order Agaricales; family Agaricaceae; genus Macrolepiota; species Macrolepiota albuminosa. The sequence goes on along the minus strand of JAMWFC010000007.1, from coordinate 252,338 downwards.
CAGCAGATGTGCTGGCAGATGGTTCCAGGATCTATGATGCAGGGTTGTTGGAAGGTGTGGCATGATGGCAGAGTCTGATGTGCATGATGGTGGTGTCAGTAGTTGTGATGGCAGGGGTTGTGTGATGGAGTTGTGAGGGAAGTCCTGGATGGGGTTCTGGGAGTGTCCTGAGATAGTCTTGGATAGGAAGGGTCATGACAGTTGTGCCATGGTGCAGTTTGATGCTGAGGTACAGGTAAAGACATCAGACACATCAACAAAGGAGTATATGGACATAGCAAACTTTAATTGCTATGACATAATTATTGGTATGCTATTTATGCATAAGAATCAGATGTCCCTGAACTTTATGAACAACATGGTTGTTGTGAATGGCATGCCTATAAAGACAGAGAAAGTAGTGTTGCATGACACAGATAGTTGCCTATGGCACTATTGTGCAATAGAAAAACATTACAATGAATGCAACTGACTAAATAGTTGCAAAAGAGCAATGGTGCAGGAGGTGGAGGACAAAGAAGTTCCACCAAATAGTCTACTGGCAGACTTGCTGGCAATTCTAATGTTAGAAGAAGAGTTTCAGAGAACTCTGAAGAAGGGAAAGCAGCTAGACACAGCTGTGTATAGTCTTAGAAAGCCCAATCAGGCTAAATGACAAGAGAAAAGGTGTGATAAATACATGGTGGAGTCACTGAAATGCCAGCCAATGAGCTCTTGAATAAAGGTAGAAGATCTTATCAAGGACAAGATGTATAGTACAGTGGGAACTGTAGGGAGCACACAATTGCTATAGGATATAGGATCAACTGGTGCCTTGACCAGACATGCAATGAGTGTACAACCCACACATGCCACAGAAGTGGAATGAGCTGGTAGCATCAATGGTGACACATACAATAGGAAGAGTACAATCAACCCAGTTTAGAGAGGCATACCATCATGCATGAGAGAATGAGATTTCCAAAGCCTCAGATATCATGTTTGATAGTGTATTGCTGAAGGCAAGAAGTGTGCAATTGTCATTGGAGATGACAAGAAGAATGAGGATGCAGCCAGTTATAAGGTTGAATCTGAAAGATTTTACAGAAGAACATGTACGTGCCTTACAGGAGCAATTTAAACCAAAGGTTTACCCATGCATAGCATATGCATTGAAAGGGAAAGATAAGGCTATGAGTCTGACAAAGGAAGACATTCCTTGATTACGCCAGCAAAGGCAACATAAGTTTGCTGATATCATCAATGGGATGAAGAAGGAGCTTCCTCCTTAGAGAGAGGTGAATCATGAGATTAATCACTTGCCTTGCTATCTGTGAGCACTTCAAAACCAGCTTTGTGAAAAAATGAAGAGGTATATAAATACAAAGTGGTGGGAACTACAACCAGCAGTGCAAGCTGCATCTTTACTATGTATTCCAAAGAAAGATGGGATGTTACAGACAGCACTGGATATGTAACGGCACAATGATAATATAGTCAAGGACGTAACTCCCCTTCTAGATCAGAAAGTTATACATAAAGATGTCACTAAGGCAAAGTATAGGTCAAAAATTGACCTCATAAATGCATATGAACAGGTTCACATACACAAAGGAGACATATCAAAGATGCTGTTTTTGTCCCTAATAGAGACATTTATGAGTAATATAATGCAAATTGGTGACTTTAACGTGCCAGCAACATTTTAGAGATTAATGACCTCTATTTTCCAAGACGTGATTGGAAAGTTTATGCATGTCTATTTCAACAATATTTTTATAGTCTCAGACTCTATTGAGAAGCATGAGCAGCATTTACAAGTCATATTTGAATAACTCAGGAAGGCTAGTCTCTACTTTAAGTAGAAAAAGTGCAAGTTATATGCCCCTAGTATAGACTGTCTAGGACATGTCATCAACAAGAAGGGTATACATCCTGGCATGGATAAACTTGATTGTATTCAAGAGTGGCATACCCCATGCACTTACAATGACATACAGTGTTTTGTTAAACTAGTGAATTATATTGGTAACTTTTTACCAGACATTACTGCCTATACTGGGTTATTGATAGCTATGGCTCAGAATGGATCCCCCTTTCATTGAAGATCGCTGCATCAGCAGTGCTTTGAAATGATCAAGCACATATACACTAAAATGCCAATTATATGGCCAATTGACTTATAGATCAAAAAGCATATTTGGCTTATCTGTGATGTGTCCAAAACAGGTGTCAGGGCCACGTTCAGCCAAGGAACAACCTGACAAACAGGTTGTCTAGTGGGATTTATGTCCTGAAGATTCACTGCTGTGCAGCAGAATTATGCAGTACATGCATTAGAAACACTTGCTATCTTGGAGACCCTCCTGAAATGGAAGAATAAAATGATGGGATATAAGATCCACATTATTACAGATCATAAGATGCTTGAGTTCCTCAAGATCCAAGTGCACTTATCACTGTGACAATGTTGCTGGATCAACTACATGTTGTGCTATCAGTTCAATATTACCTATGTGAAAGGCAAACTGAACAAGGTAGCAGACTGTTTGTCTTGATATTTCAAGAATGACATGCAAGATGACATTCATGACATACATGACTATGTCCAAGCAGACAAACAAATAGACCCAGAAGGCAAAGACTTGCCCTTATACAGGTTCCATGAAATAAAGGAGCATATAGTGGAAATACATGCCATGTGCATGCAGAAAATGCACCACAGCAAGCAACTGCAAGAACAGCAAGAAACTCAAGATATTAAGGTGCAGTTACTGGTGGACCATGAGGTCACCTAGCATCAGAAAGAATCTAGGCTAGAAGTGCCTTTTGGCAGTAGCAAAATGATGCTATAACATGTGTTGGAGTTGTCTAATCATCATTCTGCCCCTATTAATAGGGACAATGCACAATTTTGCACTTGTATCTAGCAAGAATATAAAAATGACACTTCCTTCCTAGAGATTATGAACCATATACAGGCACACCTGCACTTTATGGTAGAGCAGCAGCTCATTTATTTTACTAGATCTACTGGATCCAAAGTCATTTGCATTCCCTGGGAGCAGTTGTTGATTACAACTATCCTGAACCAGGCCCACAAAGTAGTAGGCCCCTTCAGAACTCAGAAAACATTGGATTATATGGCCACTAGTCAATAGTCAAAAGTTTCAACCTTAAAACTACCAAGGAAGCTTTATTTGCTTCTGATTCCAGTCAAACTCTGGGACTAAATTAGGATGAACTTGATTGGTCCATTCTCAGAGTCAAGGGGTTTCAACTACCTGTAGGTAGTGATCTGTCAAATGACCAGTATGGTCCATCTCATTCCTGTGAGAACAATTATAACAGCTTCAGACTTGTCATAGATCTATCTCAAAGAAGATAGTACATCTCCATGGACTACTCAGCTTGATTGTCAGTGATTGAAATTCTAAATTTACTTCCAAATGATGGAAGGAACTATACATTCTGCTGAGAGCAAAGCTGCTCATGTCAACATCTTTTCATCTGCAAATAAATGGACAGATAGAACATGCAAATAGAAATATTGTGCAGATACTTTGAGCCTTTGTGTATCCTGACCAGAAGGACTGGGTTGATAGATTTGTAAGAAGTATAAACAATGTCATGTAATGTTTATACTAATTTGACATGTTCAACTTTAATTAATCACCTTTTTGATACTCTACCACAATCAACCTATTTCTGCTGCCAATCACTATTCTGTTGCTTCTCTCCTCAATGGGGGGTATTCTCAGCATCAAATCCAGACAAAAACTGGCCTGGAAAAGGGCACCATGTGGAGGATCAGCAAAGAACTGAAGAGCAACAAAGAGAATCATCCTAGAGGTTGTCCTTCTCAGCTTTAAGCATGTGACAGACAGTCTATTATTCATCAAATTACTACTGGGAAGCTAGATAATGCTGTTCAAGCCACACAGGTTCATTAATTCTATCATCTCCGATTCTATTAATCCTCAGACAGTCAGAAATGCATTGACAAAGGCAGGTTTTTGCTCAGCAACAAAAAAGAAAGTTCTCATGCCTAAGGCTGCTTATCATGCAAACTGGCTCAGGTTTGCTCAGTATTATGAAAACTGGACAGTGGAGGATTGGAAAATAGTTTTGCAGAGTGATGAAACAAAGATTAGTCAGATTGAATAATCAGATAAGAAGATATATGTGTGGAAAATTCCAGGAGAACTACTATCTTACTGCACCACCACATCAACTGTCAAGCATGGACCAGGAAACAGTTTAATAGTATAGTGCTGCATGGGTTGGAATACAGTGGAAAAGCTCATAGAAGTTCAGAGAAAGATAGATGCTGCATAGCATTGTGAGATTTTGAATGAAGAAGTGGTGGAAAGCTTTGAGAAGTTGGAAAAGGAATAGGAAGAACAATATTTTCAGCAAGACAACAATCCAAAACACGCCTCTCAATAGGCAACAACCTGGTTTGCTGATGACAACATCATTATAATATCCTGGCTTGCCCAATCCCCTGACTTCAATCCCATTGAACATCTCTGAGTTTACATCAAGTGCAAACTTTTGGAATATGAAGTACCCTCTAAAAGAGTAAATGAGTTGTGGGAGAAAGTAGTCAAGAAGTGGAATAAAATACTACCAGAAGTATGCCAAAGCCTCATAGAGAGCATGTTTAAAAGGACCAAAGCAGTTATAAAGGCAAATAAAGGCCATACCAAGTACTAAATATGAAAATTAGAGTAAATTATGTTAGGACAGAGCATGCAAAAACACAAGGCCACCGTAAGCATCAAAGAGACAATGATGGACAACAAGTATATAGACTAGTTATAGACATAAACACCCTCAGTCAATTACACCAGAGACTGAGGATAAGCACTTATAGTGTATTGTCTATAGAGTATAACTTCTAACAAATTAGAATGGGTCAAAAAACTGCTCCAATGATTGAATATTTTGTTTGATTTATTAATCAATGAGTTCCTGTTCAAATCACATGATCTATACATCATTATAAAGCCAGGATGCAGTTGTATGTCACATGATTTCTTTTGATTTTTGCTTAGGTAATTGTTGCACACCATGTGAATCTTTCTAAAAAGGCCAAACATTGGAGCAGTTTTTTGAGCCAGTGTATCCTTCTATTGTTGACATGTCATCCAAAACTCCAGAAAGTACTGCAGAAGCAGACTTCCTGAAGAAACAATGTGACTTAGAGATTCAGAAAGGACACTTTTCCTGCTTCTTTGGTGCTGTGCTGTATTCATTGATGACACGTTCCTTGATTTACACAGTACTAAAACCATATTAGACTGACTACAGATCAGTAAAAGATCTTACCGCAGGAACTTATTTCTTAAATTTGATGGTATCTTACTAACACATTGCAGGATTTCTCTTTGACAACTTGAATCATTTAGGAAAGACTCTTCTAAACATCATACTATTCTACTTGACCATTAACTTTGTAGAAGTCAGATGTAGTCAAAGCTTACCAGCTGATCCCTATGCATAGACTATGGCAGCTAAAGCAGATTGTGACAATTGATGTTGAGCATCACATTGATCATTGCAATTGCTTCTGAGAGAGAGCATTCCTGTACTGTTAGGGTGCTATCAGCAGTTTGGTGATATGGGCAGCTCAAAACATCAGAAAGGTATGCTAACCTTTTGTGTTCAATAACAATAGCTTTGGAATCAATAATGCTGATAACCTATCTTACTACATGTCTTACAGCAAGCACCTACCAACAAATTAATACAAGCTACTTTGTTTATGGGACAAGCAAATATTATATAAGAAGAAAAAGCAAGTGTTTGGTGTGCTCCTCACTATTATTGGGATTGAAGTAGATTTAAATAATATGACCATGATCTTGCCTATTGATGCCAGGGCCCAACTTATGTGCAAAATAAAGTGATTTATAGAGTCACCTTAGAGAAAGTTAAAATACTTAATCAAATGAAGGTGGCAGAAATTAGCAGAATGGGTAAACTGAAATTTAAATGTCTTTCCACTCCTAGCCCTGTGCCTCTTCAACATCTATACAAAGCTAAATGTGGTTGGAGACTTTCTCCATGCATGCATTTGATTTAACAAGGCAATTAAATCTGACCTGTTGTGGGATATTTCTTACATAAAAGTCTTTAATAGAGTTAGAATCCTAAAATTTACAGTCTAGGATGAGGAAAATGCTAATTATATAATAGAATTTGATGCCTGTCTTACAGGTCTGTGTTATTGGCACTCTTATACATGTCATGCTTTCTTTGCTCCTACCCCAAAAAATATACCAGACAGCTACTGTTTTTTTTTTGAGGCTCTAACAGTAACCTCTGCTTTCTCAGCAGTAGTTGCCAATGCAATGCATCTATTAAAAGTTATTATTTTTATAGATGACACTAACTCTGTGGCTATATTCAATAGTGTTGAAGCATGACTCCATTGATGCAAGGCCAGCTTTTCTTTATTCTAACTTCTTATTTCTATTTTAGTATGCACCACTGCATATATATTTTATGTTTTTATTTATTTAGTATATTTTTGATCAAACTTCATTTTATTTTATACAAAACATATCAGTACCTATAATACATCTTTAATTGTTTACACACAGTTGTGTCTGACATTAAAGGTGTGTAGCTTATTTTTTTGATGCCAATGTACTGGTACTTACTTATCACTATAGCTAAATAGTTTGTATTTTCTTACAGATTAATAGAATTGTTTATATACAGTCATATCTGACACTAAGGCTAAATACTTTGTATTTTTCTACAAATAGCCTGCTCTACCCAGGTACAACATGCTGCTGAAGCATACTGTAAACTATATACTTGAAGAGCAGCATGACCTAAAAGTATAGTACATATTGGAAGCAGACAATCAAATAAAAGATTTAATTTCTTAGCAATACTTCAATAAAGCTCATAGATGATTTTTGTTGCTTATTGTGGAATCTTTCTTACCCTCTTGAGAAGTGCTGGAGGCAAAGAGCATCTGATGTTCTCACCAATTAGTGCTAGACAACCTCTCAGAGTTGCCTAGTCATATGAGAAACTTGTTCAAAAACAGTCTCTAGCACTGAGAATGCATATAGATTTCAGCACTTACTTAACTTACTAATCTGCTTTCAATTCCTATTTAAACTTTGTTTGACTTCATAACTTTGACATTCAACCTATGCATGATACACTATCATTCTATATAGTTTATATATGCCATCACATTGAGCCAGGATCTGTTCAAGCATATCTTGCAGGAATTTGCAAATAATTAAAAATCTACTATTCAAATATTAAAAATTCAAAACTCTAGTCTTGTAAAAAACATGTTAGCAGGCTGCTTACGAATAAATCATCTTCAATTAAAAGAAAGCTGCTCCTTTCCCAGGACCACTTTTTGCAAGTCATATATATGGCCACAGATTCATCATATCATGCCACTCTTCTCTTTATTACTCTTATACTCACTGGCTTTTATGGCCTTCTGCACCTCAGCAAACTATGCCTGCCCAATAGCAAGGCATTAAGAAACAACAGAAAAATTACTAAATTTCTGTTTGTTAAAATTCTTGCTAATTGCTATGAATTTCTATTTTGCTTTCAAAAATTAGATACTTATTTTCAAAGTCATAAATTCTGACCATCAAACAGATTCCTTCAAGTTTTTTGTTATGTACCTTTACAGCAGAGCTGCCAAATTCTCCTTGTAGCATAAACACTAGTTGCTAAGCAGTAGGGAGCATCTGATATGACCTTTCTTCATTAATAGACTACAGCATCTCTTTCCAATAACTATTGTAAGCCAGTCCATGCAAGCAGGAGGAACAACTTACTTAGCAGAATCTGGCATTACACCACATTTTATACAGGCAGGCTATGGTGCTTCTTTTTGACAATCATTGCAGGCTAGTCCATGCAAGCAGGAGGAACAACTTACCTAGCAGAATCTGGCATTGCACCACATCTTATACAGGCTGCAGGCTGCTAGTTCTCAAAGGCTTTTTAGTGACACATTAGGAAGAACCTGATTTTGATTCACACTATGGCTTCCTGCTGAACAAATTCTTGATGCTGTTACTTTACTTTTTTTTTTAAAAAAAAAAAGAAATTCATTATTGAAAAAAGTTTAATTATTGAAAAAAAATCTCTTTTCTATTCTCCTTTGTGCCTTTATCTAATTGTTCTACTCAAATTAATACAACATAGGTGGACAGACAGCAAAAAATGACTTGTATTAAGTATACAAATAATTATACATGTATTAAAGTTGAGACAGGCATTGTAGCCCTCCTTCTTGACAGTGCTCTGACTTGGTAAAGCTATCAACTTAAGCGAGGTTATTGGAGGCCTCAAATCTGCAATAATAGACAACATATGCAAAACATATGTCTTAAAAAGAAAATTCTCATTTTTTCTTTTTTTCTGTTTGCATGACATTGCCATCAATGTCATGCAACTGAGCTATAGCTAGCATATCTTGAGCCTAATTACTAGTTACATTGAGAACCTGTTATACACCTCAATTAAGAGACTCAGATTGCTTTAGATGTTCAGATTTCTTTTGTCAAAATCTCAAAAATTCCATTTGGCTGAGCCTCAAATTCACAATATTATGGGTAGAAATATGCAAGAGAATAAGTCCTCAGATGTCTTGACAAGTAATGTGAAGACAGCTTTATTAACCTGTAGAATTATACAAGAGAATAAGTCTCAGGTATAAGTCAGTAACTGTAAGTAAATATAAGCTTATAAAGCAACGCACCCTTAGAAGTCTTGACAAGTGATGTGAAAACAGCTGAGGGGTAATTGTTTTGATATGATTAGATATACATAAACAGAAAATAAAGTTTGATGAATAAAGAATAACAAATATAAGCTGTTGTGCCCAGTAGTAGTGGTGGTGGTGTGAAATACAAATAAGAAAACATACAACAAAAAATAAAACTGTTGTAGTACTTGGTGTAAGTATTACTGATAGTTCTGGAGCTTTCTTGAAGTCTTAGAAAGTATCCTCTAATCCACACTGGTGCTTGATGATAAAAACTTGATGTATTGGGTGCTTCACAGAATATCAAATATCCTGATGGACAGAAAAAGGTTCTCAATAAACTCCAGCCTAAGTAGTTCACTCCCTGGGAACTACTGAGCCTTTGTCTACCAATAGACTTTCAATAAGAGGTGTTCAATAAACTCTAGCCTAAGTGATTCACTCCCTGGAAACCACGAGCCTTTGTCTATCAATTGTCTGTCTATTCTCTACTAAACTTAGGCTATTTATACTGTTTTTCTGGTGCACAGACCACTATGTATTTATTGGGGTGTGTTTTTAGAGATATAATTTGTTAAGACTGCTACCAGGAGGCTTACAGTTTTCAGCCTTATGATTAAATGTTTATTTTGACTTCTGGTGCATGTTGTGTCCCTGACTGCTGGTACAGCATTGTATCATCTCCCCCCCACCAAATAAAGACTGTCCTCAGTCATTCACAGTTCCAGATTAGGTTAAGTCCCATTTCTTTGCCATAATGTCAACATTTTTGTCTGAACCTCCTGTAATGTTTTGAGGTTTCTTTTGCATGTTTCTGCTGTCTCCCCTGTCGCTCCCAAGGCCATTTAAACCCCCCTCACTGTCCACCACATCCTCACTTCACCATCCCCTATGGATTCTCCCACTGGTCTCAAAAGACCCCTGGTTTCTAACCCATATTCTCTCCTCAAAGGTGCCATCATCCATGACAAGGATCAGCACATTAAGTCTGTCAAGCACATCGTTGCATTTGTTACTGCTGTCACCCATCTTGCTGAGCAAACCCTCACCAAAGAGACACAAGGCCTGGTGGCCCAGCATGTCAGAGCTGCTGAGTTGGTGCGTTGTTTCTATTTTTGGCTCATTTCCAAAATTAAACTTGGCACATTGCTCTAGATCTTTATAAATTACTCTGATTTCCCCCTTATTGCTGAGCAGACTTGCATCTATGATTTTCTCTACAAGGTCCAGGAGCGCATCAACTGTTGTCTTGCACAATCCTCCTCCACCATTAAACATTGGTGCATTTTTGCCGACTCCATCCTTAAATTAATCAATGATTGCTGTACTGCCAAAGAAGCCAAACAAGCTGCACAGGAAGCCAAAGAGCATGCTGAGGTCACTCTTTGCTTCTTCTTCTCATCTTCTCTTTCTCACCCTCTCCTTTCTCTAGACGTGCTGCCATGAGAATGCTTGCCATGCCTGTGACCATTGCCAGGAGCGTGACAGCAACGTAGAGATGATGAGTGTGTTATTTCCCCATCCTGTCAAGCGCAAGGCTAATGACGTGAGCTTCCTTTCATTTCAAAGATTCAAATTGACGAATTGTTTATGTGATTTGCTCATTTTTTGCTTTCTCTCCAGCCCATGCCTGAGATGGCACCCGATTCCAAGAAACCACAACTTCAATCCTCTGTCGGTGTGTTTCTTTTTCCTCTCTCACATAAAAACTAGCTTAATTTAGCCTCCCCAGCTTCTTATCGACCCAACAGATCATGCATGCAGACTTTATTGGATGAGACAGACCGTGTCTTAGCTAAAGATGGCAAGATCTTGTGTGCCACCCTCCAAGATTATGCTCAAGTACTTGAGCAAACTGCCTGCCAGCAACTCTTCACATTGGACATAGCACAGCAACTGTGCAAGCAGCTTATTGCATGTTGCAAGGCTGTTCAGATCGCGCTCAACAATCAAGCTGTCTCCAATGTGGAGATCCAAATCAGAGAGCTGCAAGTCAGTTTCAGCACCAATTTGGTTTGCATTTCTGTCCATTCTTACACTCATCACCTCTATTTCCCCCAGCCAGCCATCGAAAGCCTGGATGTTGAAATCCCTAGGCCAGATCCCAAAGCGGACGCAGTAGATAGTGCTATTGAGGCTACTTTATAGTTACAATGTATATTTGTTACTATTTTGTAGCCCAATAGACTTAATTTCTGCATGCAATAAACTTGTATTTGACATCTTTAATTTGCGTGACGTATGAGTGATGCAAGGCTTCTTGATTGATCATGAGCAGCCTTGCTGATCCACTGATCGGAGCCTCCAGCACTTCTTTTTAGCTCACTATTTTTGGTCTCAGCTTCTTTTTGTGGTTCTGATCACCTGGAAACAGCTGCTTCTTTTCAGTTCCCCACCTCAGACCATGATCCCACTGTTTGCTTCTCTTTTTATCTGATCATGTGGGGTAACTCTTTGTTTTTCCCCCACACTGATTGTTTGGTGCGTCTTTGTCTTCACTCCCTGCCTCCCCGCACTCCTTCTCTGTTACCCCCATCCACCTTGCTAAGAAGACCACCCCTCAGCACACTTCTCACTTAGTCCCCCTTTGATTCTCTTGCTTGCCCCATCATTGCTACAAGGTTCTTCTGATCATGCAAAACAATGGTAACTCTATAAATTCCCATGATCGGACATGTTTGAGACACCCCAGCTGTCTCAGACTCTTCCCGCACCTAGGCTTATCCCCTTTCGCTTCCTTTCAACGCCTTACTCATATATGTGCAGACATCGTCCATAGTCTGTCTAACCGTGCGTTCACCTCTGGCCAGATGTGCTTTCTTAAAACCCTTTTCTCTCTTTTACATCCTAGCCACACATGGCTCACATCAGCAGTTCTGCTGACCATGCATTCAACTCTGTCTGAGCATTTTTGCATAACATCTCCAGTTCTTTGTGCTATGCCATAGACACAGAGTCCTGTCCTTTAGTGTTGAGGTCATTAACCTCTGGAATGTCGCTGGTGCATTACAGTCACCAATCTGCATGATATTGCTCACAAATGTCCCCATCAAGGACAAAAACAGCATCTTTGATATATCCTCTTTGTGTATGCAAACCTGTTCATACACATCCGTTAGATCAATTTTCAACCTATATTTTGCTATGGCAACATCTTTGCATATAACTTCCTGATCTGGAAGGGGTGTTACATCCTTGATTGTATTATCATTGTGCTGTTGCACATCCAATGCAGTTTGTAACATCCCATCCTTCTTAGAAATACAAAGTAAAGGTGCAGCTTGCACTGCTGGTTGTGGTTCCCACCACTTCATGTTTATGTATCTGTTCATCTTTTCATAAAGCTAATCCTGCAGTGTTCATGAACAGCAAGGCAAATGGTATTTGTACTGCTTATTATTGTCAATAAGGTTAATCTCATGATTAACCTCTCTCCACGGTGGAAGTTCTTCCTTCATCCTGTTGACAATATCAGCAAACTCATGTTGCCATTGCTGGCACAATTGAGGAATATCTTCCTCTGTAAGGCTCATTGCCTTACCTTTCCCTTTCAATATGTGTGCTACACATGGCTGAACCTTTGGTTCAAATTGTTCTTCTGTGAGATCTCTCAGATTCAACCTTATGACTGGTTGCCTCCTTGCTACTCCTGTCACATCTCTGTCAAATATGATATCTGATGTTTTGAAAATCTTGTCCTCTTGTGCATGACGGTATACTTCTCCTGTCTGGGTCAACTGCCCTCTTTCTATAGTATGTGTCACCATTGACGCTACCAACTCATTCCACTCTTGTGGCATTTGTGGGTCATATGCCCATTGCAGTTCTGGCCAAGGCACTGGTCAATCCATTAGCAACCTTGTGCTTTCCACAGTTCCCATGTACTAAACACCTCATCCTTGATGAGATCCTCTACCCTCACTCAAGAGCTAGTCAGCTAGCATTCCAGCAACTCCACCATGTGTTTACCACACTCATTTTTATGCTGTATAGCCTGCTTAGGCTTTTCATTTGTACACCCAACCACATCCAGGTATCTCCCCTTCTTCAGAGTTCCTTGAAACTCTTTCTCAGACATTAGGATAGCTGGTGAGTTTGCTGGCAGGCTTTTTGGTGGGACTTGCTCATCTTCCACCTCCTGTACAGTTGCTCTCTTGCAACTATTTAGTCAGTTGCATTCATTGTGCCACTTTTCTGTTGCACGATAGTGCCTCAAGTGACCATCCATGTTGCTCAACACAACTTTCTCTGCCTTCATAGGCGTACTATTCACAATGACCATGTCATTTATAAAATCCAAGGACACCTTGTTCTTATGCATAAACAGTGGACTGATAATCATATTGTAGCAATCAAAATTTGCTATGTCCACATACTCCTTGGTTGACATCCCTGACATCTTTATCCTTACTTCAGTGCTAAACTGCACTATGGTGCAGGTTTCTATGGTCCCTAACTGGAGCATCAATGGCTCCTCCAACTCATGAATGCAAATCACGTTGACATGAGCAAACTGGGGTGTAATGCCTGTAGTGGTACTTCCTGAGTCCCACAGAGTCCAGGCTGGATGTCCATTAACATTAACGTAGGTGACCAAGCACTCTTTCTCCTCAGGAGTATAACGTGGCTGCTGCAGCTTATTAGTTGCCTTCTGCAGAGTAACATGTCTTATTCAGACACATTCATCTCCATGGCACTCTGTCAATGCAAACAGGTGTTTGTCCTTGTCATCACAAGTGTAGTAGATGCTGTCGTACACATCTACTGCGACATATTCATCACCATCAATCTGGACGCTTTCAGCATCATCCACTTTACTTGAGGCTCTTCCTCTGCCTCATCAATGACATTGTTGTCCTCGTAGCACATCCCTCAGTCGGTGTAGAAATGACCTGATCTCCGAATCTGATTCCATATTCTCAACTGTAAAGTTTTCTCCTGCAACACACTGCTCACGTGTGTACCATTATTCAACAGAAAGTGATGTAAAAGAAATAACAACCTATGGGTTTCAGAGTCACAGAACCGCTACACCTGGCCCACCAATCATTAATGCTTTCATACAGACAATGGCAATTATTCATCGACACATATATATAAATAACACCTTTAGTCATTCATACAAGACGGAGGGTGAGTAACACTGCTGGCACTGGAAAGTATTTCCATTGGAAAAAGTACAAAAGAAACCTGTTATACCACTTCTACATTGTTTTTTCCCAAGAAATATATCAATATTTCCCCACTAAAATAGTTAGAAAAATTTTTACCTTTTTCCCAACTTTTTCCCAATGAAAAATACTATCTTTTTACCATCCTTTTCCTAGAAATAGTGCATTTTGTAGGAAAAAAGTGTGAAAAAGCAGCATTTTTTCAGAAAAACAGTGGCAAAAGGTGACATTTTTCCTTGTAAAACAGTTGAGAAAAAAGTGTGAAAAAGCAGCATTTTTTCAGAAAAACAGTGGCAAAAGGTGACATTTTTCCTTGTAAAACAGTTGAGAAAAAGATAAACATTTTTCTAAATATTTTGGTGAGAAAATGCTTACATATTTCTTGGGTAAACACCACATAGAATAACAGGTTTCTTTTGTACATTTTCCAATGGAAATACTTTCCAGTGCCAGCAGTGTAACTATCATCATTTATTCATGACATATTACTTACTGGACAAGTAGATTATACTTATATTCGTTCTACTTAGGTCTGCATTTCTAACAAAGACGGGGGTGCCAGAGCCAGCTGCAAAGGTCATGTGGTTCAAGCCAAGCCGTACAATGATCACACGTATGACAAGGTATAATAAAGAGTTGCACTGTCTTGTAGAATATGCGATACAATGTAGATATGTAAAGTAATGTGCTGTGCTGTGATGATGTGATGTGATGTGATGTGGTTGGTATATCCAAAGGGGAATATGAAGAAGTGTACACGTATGGATAACGATGAATGCAAAGAAAAAGGATACACGAGAGGGGGTACTACACAAGAGGGGGTACTAAACGAGTCACTATGCAAAAAGAAAAGAAGAAGGTGATGATAGAGAAGGGGGTGGGTATCTCCAGCTCATAATGATGTCGGTTCCGACGCGTCCGGCTTGAAACGGAGCCTAGCAACAAGGACGGTTTCCCAGTCGATACCAACCCTGGATACTTTGTTCGAGGAGATGGCGTGGCCTGGTATTGGTTCGTCATACGAGGGGCCGCCCATCTCAGGTGGGACCGCCGTGTCGGTGGTGAACGTTCCCCATGGTTGGGCGTTCCTGAGTGATGAAAATACGTTGAAATGGGCCTGATGAAAAGTCAGAGAGACTGAGAAACCGAAAGGAGAAGAACAGTCGTACCTGTCCATCGGGATGATTGTGGCTCACGAACAGGGCGTACTCTTGAGCCTCGAGAGTACCTATGACTACAGAAAGAGTAGGGAAATCATGATTCATCGAGGCCAAAAAAAAAGCAAAAGGACGTACCCAAAAAGATATCTTCCTTCTGGATATGATGCATAGGCCCATAAATCTGCATGATCGCATCAACGTTGGCGTTGAACCACCTCTTCGGGACCTCCAGACGTTCGATATACCGATACATCGTCGATTCCGTAAACATATGCGCCGTCTTGTGTCCAGCGCGAAGCGGGAACGAATACCTACGGGCGATACTTTGCCTAACATCATGAACACAAATCAAATGGGGAAAACCCCCGTGGAAAAAATGATGACTCACGAAGAAACTGTGCCGCTCTTGCCTCTGGACGTAAGCAGCCCGACGAACGCATCGTATCCTCTTTGCGCCACGTTGCGCCTATCCTGGCGCTGGCTCCCAGCCGACACCTTGCCATACCCATAAAGCGACGGCAATCCACGCACTGCGCTCTCCCGACTCTTCTCAGGCGCGAAAGAATTAAACAGCGTGACGAATTTGCCCTCTGGTTTGAGCAGATACCCTACGGCACCCAGCCTGACCTGCGATGGCTCCCAAAGTGGAAGTGTCACTGTCGAAAAGACAAGTCAAGTAAGCGCCCGAAAGAGAAAGAGAGAAAGAGGTGCGGAGCCTGCTTACAGGAAGGATGGAACTGATGGCTCAACAACAACCGGTACCTCCTTTCGTCCCTCATCAACTTGATCCTCTCGTCCTGCGGCGCGGGGCTATCGTACCCCTCGACCTCCGACACCGGGCGTCCGGGCGTCGTCAGCCCTAGTCCTAGTCCTTCGAGCGACGTGCTAGAGGGTGTATCCGTGAACAACGACGAGGCGAGAGAAAACGAGGACTCCGAGGGGCTGGAGGGGGAGGGAGTGTATACCACAGGCTCGGGCATGCGAACGCGGCTTGACGGCACAAAATCCTCGCGATGGGAGTGGTACACGTTGTACCCTGCCTTGGACGGTGACGACGATAGACTTTCCTCGGCCGTGACAAAGGTAGCATTGGAGGAATCAGACGAAGCACCGTAGCCCATCAATGCACTATCCGTCGTAGCTTGAAAATCCAAATCTCGTCAGCACCGAGAAAAGTCAGAAAAAAAGGTGGGAGAACATACGCGGGGTACCGTGAGGTAAAGGGAGAGGCCGCATATCAGGGGAAGGCCTGGACTTTAGATGGTCCCACTCCCAGTCCCAACCGTGTCGAGTCCTATCGATTGTGATCGGCGACGACGGCAACGGCAAGGGAGGTTCCTCTGCAAATGGAGTTGAGGTGTCACTGGAAAACGCCTGGCGGAGTGCCTTGACGTCTCTGACAATCACTTCGAACGACGGACGGACGGACGGGTCGTGGTGCCAGCATAAACGTAGGAGGTCCTGGAGCATCGGCGTGTTGAACCGCGAGAAGGGAAGCGCGGGACGGGCGTTTTCGCCTACAGAATGGTTTCAGTGATTCAACAAGCGCAAAGAATTGGAGGAACTTACGGAGCACAAAGTGCCTGACTGCGTCGTCGTCTGCGAGGGCCCACGGAATCTTGCCCATTGCGACGATTTCGACGCACGAGATCGCGTATGCGTAGACGTCCATCTGGGGCGTCAGAGCAAGCTGGCTCTCTCCTGACATGAGCTCTGGTGCTTGCCACCTCAACGTCCCACCTGTATTCATGTCAGTGAGTCTGACTCACGAAAAAAAAAAAAGACAAAGACGCACGAGGGGGCGTCGTCCCGCTGATCCTATACGCCTCCGACTTCATCTCGCTCTGGCCGAAATCCGAAATAACACAACGCACGTCGTCGTCAACGAGTACATTGGCAGCCTTGAGGTCGCCATGCAGCACCCCATTCTCATGCAAATACTGCATCCCCTGCGCGATCTCCTCCATGAACCTAAACAAATCACTTTCTCTCGAAAGCCCGAGCTCCCTCTTCTTCCCTTGTCCCTCTTCCCAAATCGGGAAGACAACCTTGCCATTTCCACCCGCGCCCACGCCTACGCCAGCGCCAGCGTCAACGCCCCTCTCCACCCTCTTCAAAAACTCCACCAAACTCCCTCTGCGCATATACGCACACACAAAGAACCACGGGCGCTCGCCGCACGCGCTGCTGGCGCCATAAAGCTCGAGCACACTAGGATGCCGCAGCCCGCGCCACACCTGCACCTCCCGGATGAACAGCTCCCTCGGCGTCGTCGGCGCCAGAACCTTGATCGCGACCGTACGCCCGCGCCATGTCCCCCGGTAGACGTCAGAGAAGAACCCCACGCCGATCTTTTGTTCTCGGTCGACTTCGTACCGCGTTATGGTCCAGGAGGGTAGAGAGGACGTCGTGATGCCCGCCCCACGCGACATGCGCCGTAATGCGTCGATCCCGGACTCGATGAACTCCCGATCGAGCGTGTCGGCGTTGACGCCCCATGTGTCAGTGGAGGGGGAAGGCGAGGGCGAGGACAAAGTTGAGGGTGAGGGTGTCTTTGGACTTGGTTCGCCTCCGGGTGGCGGCACCGGGGGCGACGTCGACGGAGATAACGGCGTACGAGCTTTCCCGAGGCCTAATCCCCACCTCCTCTTCTCCCCGTCTTTCGCTTTGGCTTTATCTTTCTTCCCTGCGCCAGCGCCAGCGCCGGCACCCGCAGAGCCATCCCCAACACGCTCCAACGCGCGCTGAAGCGTCTTGATAGCCTCCGGCATCTCCTCCCTCCCGATCTGCAAAAGCCGGAAGATCTCAGCGTCGCTCCCGGCGCGGAGCGCGGTGCGTATGAGCGCGCGCAGGTCCTCGCTGTCGCGCGCTGCGTCCCGCGCGTCCTGCGAGTCTTGTACGGTCTTTAACGCGGGTAACACCTGCGAGGGGTGGAGCGTTCCTGTGTCCGCCGCTGCCAACGACGGCGTGGGCGTCGGCGATGGAGTCGCTGAGAGAGACGAGCTGGGGGAAGGAGGCACGACGGATAACGTGCTCGTTGTCGTAGTCGTGGCCTCGTGCTCGGAGGGAGGTAAAGGTCGGACTGTGAGCGTGCTGTCGCTCATACCCATCCCCGGCGCGTCCGCGTGCGTGTGCGTCTCTATCCCGCTCAGTCCAAGGCCTACGACTTGTGCCCCTGCGGGCGTGTGCTCGTCGCGGCGGAGCATCCCGAGTAAAGCACGCTGGTCGGCGCGCCGCCCGCGTTCGGATTCTTGCACGCTGCGCAGGATGCGGATCTGGATGCTGAGTCCGAGCATTACGAGCGCCTCTGTGAGCCCGCCGTGGCACGCGCGGATTTGGGCTTGGATCTCGTCGCGCTTGAGGTACCGCTTTAGGAAGGGCCGGTGGACTTGTTTCATTAGGAAGGATTGAACGCTGTGGAATGATCTGTGTGGCCGTGTGTTAGTGGAGGAAATGGATCATATATGATACTTTAAATACTTACTCTGTAAGCTTGGCGATGGGGACTTGGAGCTCCTCGTCGACTTGGTCGCCGGCTTCTCTGACTTCTTCCCTGACTGAGAGCAGGATGTCTGCACAGCGGTTGGTAAGGCGCAGACACTGTAAGCGATTCGTCTGGCAACGCCTGGTGAGCCAGAACAAGGGTGAAAAGAAGAAAAACGCACGTCAATCAATTGTAACGCGTCCCATATCTCGAGGAGGACACGGGCAGCAGGAGCGAGTCCTGGGACTGGCGCGAGTTCAAGCAAAGCGATACCGTTGAACAAGACTTCGTGTGCAATGTCTGCTGCGGTACCTAGAACAGACGCCACAGCTTGACCAACTCTCTACATGTGCGTCAGTCAGTTTCGCGTCTCTTTCGACCAAAAATTGAAACCGACCTCGCGGGTATGGATCAACCCCTCTGTCTGTGCTTCAGGAACAGTGTTCTTCCTCCTAGGCGGATCCTTCCAGGGACGATGGTCCTCTGCCTGCTCCTTGCCGCCCCACCAGCTGGCAGGGCTGCCCATGGGCGGGGTGGAGATGCCACTGCGCCGTTTGAGGCTCTTCAAGACGTCCTGCTCTTTGACGCCGTCGACGCTGTCTTTCCTGCGCCGCCCATTTGAGTTGGCGTTGCCGCCGATGGAGATGCCAAAGACGGAGAAACCGCTGTTGGCGGGGTGCAGCTGGCCGGTGGGGGAGACGCCAGACTCTGAGACGACGACGCGGCTGAGCGGGGACGCGAGGAGATTTGTGGCTGACGAGGGACTGGGCGGGGGGCGGGAAGCGATGGCAGAGGTTGTCTGGCCCCTTGGGCGGCCAAAGGAGTCTTGGACTGGGGATGCAGCGTTTATGGAGGCAGAGTTTGGGTTGAGCGGGGACGAGATGGAGAACGTGCGGCCAGGGCGAGTGGCTGGCAGTGGACACGGCGAGCTCGTTGGAGACGGGGCCATTCTCCCCCAAAGCACTGAGAGTAGAGTACAAGCAAAGTTATTAATAGGACGGAAGCAAACGTCTTGTGCTTATATACTTGTCGCTGCGGCTGCTGCTCGAGAGACCTGGCTGCTTCACATTGTTTCACAAACTAAGACTTGCTTCCATTCACCTGTGCTTCCTGTTTATAGAAACTGATCATCATCACATGTACTTGGGTTCCGAGTCAGTCTTCTGCCCCAGTCCCTCAAAACACGTCATTCCTGTCTCACACTCAATCACCCGCTCCCCTTCCGTCCCTCAGCCTCCCACACCAAACAGCCATGACCCCTCTTTTTCTTTTGTTCATCTACTGCAATACACTGCCCTCCATTCGATCGGTATATGTACTAGCATCCAACGAGTCACACTGACGAGGTCCGTCCTCCTTCTAACCAATCCGCGGACCTCTCCCCCCACGAGACTCATCACTATCGACCTCATTCCAATGCTGACATGGTGAGATGGCCGAGCGGTCTAAGGCGCCAGACTAAGGTTATAATCTATCTTTGCCTAATCTGGTCTCTTCGGGGGCGGGAGTTCGAATCTCCCTCTCATCACAATGTAACAAGCCGGACTTTTTGGCGCATCCCCGGATGCCTGCTCGATTTGTTACCCTCTGATCTTCCAGCTCTTCCATTCCCCCTTTTTTTTTCTCGCAGAAGCTTATATCGCGGGCGGCGGGCTATTCACACCGATCAATACTCTTGCTACGGAATCAAAAACACGATGTACTTTTTTGCGCATCCGCGTTCCCGATTTGTTTCTCTCTGATACTCCAGCTCTTTCGTTTTCCACTTTTGTCACACAGGCTTATATCACGGGCGGCGCGCCATTCATACTAATACTACTGCGCGTCCGTCGAGGCTTGAGACATCTTGAAAAGCATCGCATTTTTGACTTTATTTATCCCTCTCTTGCCCTATTGGAAGGACAACACATTGGGGTACATGAGCCATTTGTATCCTCTCATAGATCTGTTGCTGGGAGGTATGTCTGCTGAGGGCCACATCTGACGGTTTGGCATATCTGACCTGTTAGCGCACCTGCACCCACAATGACGACACACCTTCGACCTCGATCGTGGCGCTCCCTCGTCCTACACCCTTGGGTGAGTTCTGCTTCCAACACTCACTATCACGCACTTGTTCATCACGTATCGGGAGTTGTACTCTGCCTCAGGTACGACATGAATATCAGTCAAGGACGCATTGAACTGACGTTATGCTCTCCATCAGACATGGTGCGGTCTAAGTCCTAACACGAGCAGCCAGCTACCCTGTCGTTTTGGTTGTCGTTCCTCCCGGTTTACACGTTCTCTTTAAACGCCTTCACGAGTGACATTGGATATCCGAGCTATTAGCGCCCATGCGCCTACAATGACAACACGCCTTCGACCCTTGATCGAATCCCCCCTTCCGATATCACACACACAATCTATTTATATCAAGGCTCCCTCGTCCTATACACTCAGTCAATTACGCATTGAGGGTGAGTTCTGCTTCAAATACTCACTATTACGCACTTATTCATGACGCGTATTACTAGTTGTACTCTGCATCAGACACGGTGCGATAGAAGGTTTATCACCAAAAGCTTACCTTGTCGTTGAGTAAAGCTTTTCGGCTGCCTTTGAACTGAGGTTATGCTCTGCATGAGACATGGTGCGGTCTAAGTCCTAACACGAGCAACTAGCTACCCTGTCGTTTTGGCTGTCGTTCCTCCCGGTTTACACCTTCTACTTAAACGCCTTGACGAGGCCGACATCTGCCGTACACGCAGATGGTGACGGCACATTGATTTCTCTAAACGCTTGCATCGCACTTGTCTTTTTTTTTTCCACAACATATATTAGTTTAGACCAGGCGTTACTGGAAACAGCCAGAAGTGTGTATTTGGTGTTGGGCCTGGGAATGTTTTCTTTTCTCGATGTATTTTGAAGTTTCGGGTCCTTTCTGTCGAGTCAGCTGGCGCCAACCGTAAGGAATCATTTATTTGCTGTGCCTTTTGATTTCTCCAAACGTCTTGACAACCATAATCTGTTTGGTCTTTGTTGCGTAAATTCCTGGGTTGTTTGTTGACATCACCGAGATTATCCCAAACAAGGAGTTACCAACTTCCCTCCCGCTTAGTGAACTGCAGTCAGAGCGACTAGGTCCGTGTCTCTTCCCCTGTGAATTTTGGCTTTGTCTTGTCAGAAAGACTCAGCGCCGGTTGGCGTTGATTGTTTGATCGTCGTCATTTCTAAATATGTGTGCCCAGCCTCGTATCAGGCCTTCCATCACGTACCGCTTTAGGTTTGGACACTGAGCAATGGAGCAACCAATCCCAAACGTTCCTGTCTAATCCGACAAGGCCGTGCTAAATCGAACATCCGCTCAAACATATCTTCGCCTCTTAGCCCTACGTAGAAGCTTGTCGGCCGTAAGAATTGATTTCATCATCATCATCAAACAAATCTTTAGAAAGCATGACCCCAATGTCAGAACTGAGACGCTGTGTTTTAAGGCAGGCATAGCAATTTCTGAGCATCTCTGCACATCCTGTCTGATGATGTGTATATATCTACTCATACTTTCTTCCCCAATCACCATAACTACTGTCCCCCCATCGCATGTCGACAGCAGCAATGTCTAAAAGATACTTCTCACCAGTAAGTCATTCATACATCCCACGCAGAAAGGTTTACGACGGCCTCTTCCTTTTGTAGCTTTTCACAGCCGGGCAAAGGATTCTAGGGTTGTCTTCCTGGCGGACACCATTCCGAACAGGGCCTTCCCGACAGCCTACCAAACGAGCACTCCTCATTGCGATTAATTATACAAACCTAAGACGACACGGTTTGAAACTCCCGCAACGGGACGTCGAAGAATTCCGGGAGCTGCTTATCAGTGAATCCTTCTCTTGTGGATATCAAATACAATGATAAATCTCGTTGTTGTAGCACAGTACAACTACAACCCGGAGTTTATCACTGTCCTCACTGATAACAATGATCCAAAGTCTTCGCATTATCCGTCAAAGGAAAACATCGTACGTCACAACATAATACTTCTCGATGACCTTTGTCTACCCTGTGGAACGCCAGATGAAGTACCTTGAAACGTTTTATGAAAGCCAGGAGCCTGGGGACCAATACGTATTCTACTGTAAGCCCATCACCTCACTAGTTTCACTCATTCGCTGGAAACTATGCCTCAACAGTCGCTGGCCATGCATTCCAACTCGACACGGATGATATCAAAGAGGAAGATAAGAAAGACGAATGTACGTGCCGAATTCCATCAACGCTCTACTCAACATTCCAATTCTGCCGGGACAGTTCTCTTGCCCAGCGTAGATCCTCAGTCGGAGGCGTTTAGAAAGTTCAAAGATGCTGCACGTGAAGGAACAGTTCTCGGGGAAATACCTGCTGAGGATGGGATTGTCGACGATGTAAGTGTGTTCTTGCGATTCGGATTTCTTGGGCTCGTTCTCAATGGTCGAGTCTTAGGTGCTTTATGATTACCTCGTGAGGCCTTTGAACTCGGCGAGTCGCTTGACTGTAAGATTGTTTTTTCTGGTATTCGTGTGTTGACAATAGTGATGGCGATAAGGCAATATTTGACACATGCCACTCGAATACTTTGCTTGGTGAGGTCACCTTTTCTTTCACGAGATGATGTGCCGACTTCGATAGATCTACCGCACCATAGATGCAACCGAGTATGTAAGTGGACGAGCCTTGGTATGTCTGAATGTTGTTTTGTCATTTTGATTCGTGGTTGATGGTTGTTGTTACTATCCATGGCATCAGTCCGGCGAGGACAACGGCGTTGTATGTATCACTCTGCCTTTAACGTTGTCGCAGGACTCAATCACCTCTTGTTACCAAGTTTTCGAAATTGTCATGGGCGTATTGGATAAAGGAAAGGCAACGCACCCCGCTGACGAGCTAGTGATCTGTAAAGGATACGGGAACCATTGTCGTCGTATCGAAGGCGTTAGAAATAACATTGTGAGTTGTACACTTCTTCATCTCGATCAGGTTTTCACAGGGTGAATGCCCATAAGATATGTCTGTCAGCATGCAAGGACTCTGAAAACGTATTCGAACATGAAGAGATCCAGTCTATGACTCAAGTAAGTCCATTTTAAACATGGATGCAACAGAACTGCTCAGCGTAGCTACTGCAGTTATTGATTAAATTGCTAAGTGAGCCTCATACGCTTTCCTGTATCTTGTGTGCATGGGTTGATTCTATGACGAAGGAGAACAACCTTGTCCCACTTTAAAAGACACAATGTATGCAGTGAGGTGAGCTTTGCACTAGGAATCTTATGTTTCAAGGACTGATGATTGTCGACCATGTAGTGTGTCCAAAATGGGACGGTGGCCCAATATAGTCGAGAAAGGAAAAGAGGCATCTCCTCAGGTAAAGTGTTTGCCCTTTACGGACAGTAGTGCAGAAATTAACTCACTTGTGGGTTGCTCCTAGCTGTCAACTCGAAGACCCGCGGTACGGATCTTCTAGTCGGGTACAAACAGAATCTGATGCTTCCTTTTAGAGAATGAATTCATTTTTTTATCTCTAATTCTATCGCTGAGTCGATACATTATGTCTTAATCATATACATCGTCCTTGTTGAATATGCCTTAACAGAGGTACAATCAACTTTGACACATTGCTTGTCTACTTCACCAATTGCCTTCATCAACCCTTCACTATCTGCCTTGTTAACTATCTTATACCCTGATGAGGTGTATATATATTGAGAGAGACTTGCACAACTAGTCCCTTAGTCGACTATCCGTTGAACTGAGCTGAGGATAAGTCATCACATTGTATGCACTCCTGTGATACATGCCATGAATCGTTTCGACATCAAGTCCTATCTGAGCCCTGAACCATCAATCCATCCAACACTAATCTGTCTTTAAATTTCCTCCTTATATTTAATATTTTGATAAAATCATAAGCATTTTACTCGACTTTTGCTAGTTAATCCTCCTAATTAGAATTACTATAAAAACCTGATAAGTGTTGAGGTCTCTGTACCCTAGTGTGAATGACCAAGCTAAGGTGGAGGCTATATTGGATAGTGGGTCCCAGATTGTGTGCATGGCTTTAGACAAGGCACTAAGTTTGGGATTGACTTGGGATCCTGATATAAAGTTGTGCATGGAGAGTGCCAATCAACAGGTTTATGAGTCTTTGGGGATGGCCAAGAATGTGCCCTTCAAGTTTGCTGAGGGTTTAATGATATATTTGCAGGTGCATATATTTGAGAAACCTGCCTATACAGTATTAATGGGGAGGCCATTTGATACAGCCACTGAGAGTCATGTGCAGAACCTAAAAGATGGTAGTGCAATTATCACTATCAGAGATCCGAATACTGGGAAGAGGACTGCACTACCAACTTATGAGAGAGGCAAGGCACCCCCTAGTGGCAATGAGGAGGAGTTGGGAAAAGCTTCACCCTTGAGAAGTTTGATTCCAGATCAAGGAGAGGCTGCAGTGATGATAGAGGAGAGTGAAGAGGAAGGTTTCTGGATCAAGGGATACTGTGTCAAGGAGAAGAGTTTTCAGAGATGTGTACTTAGCTGCTTACCATGCTACTGGAAGAGAGGGAGAAAGGACAGGGCAGTTGCTAGGAGCTTACCTGAATGAAGAGCTTGGCTACCTACCTGAAGAGTTAAAGAGTGGGGGGGAGAAAAGCCAAGAAAAAACTGTACAAGTGTTTGGGAAATATAAGCCTGTTGCCAAGAAAGTTAGAAGAGGAATTCAGGATAGAGAGGAATATCACTGGTGATCCTTTGAAGAATATGCCACCTTTGAGTTCACATCCACCTGAATTCAGACCTACTGGGGGGTACACAGCGGAGTGCAAACAGATTATTGATCAAGCACATGAAGGAGAGTTTCTATGGCCAGAAGAGAGGAAGTTACTGCACCAGTTGATGATGCAGCAGAATAAGGCCTTTGCATGGAATGACAGTCAGAAGGGGAAGTTCAAAGAGGAATACTTCCCACCTGTTGTTATGCCAGTAGTACCTCACCAGCCTTGGGCATTGAAAAACAGACCCATACCTCCTGGGAAGTACAATGACCTGGGCAAGGAAATCAAGAGGAGGTTGGAAGCAGGGTATTATGAGAGGTCAAACTCCTCATATAGATCACAGTGGTTTGCTATTCTGAAAAAGGATGGGAAAAGTATAAGGCTTGTGCACAGTTTAGAACTTCTAGACAAGGTCACTATAGCTCATTCTGGAGTACCTCCTGCTACAGAAGAACTGGCCAACCACTTTGCTGGAAGAGCATGGGGAGGGATGTGTGATCTCTATGTTAGATATGATGAAAGGACTTTGGACCCTAAGTCTAGGGACTATACTACCTTTCAGATGCCTTATGGAGCTCTGAGATTGGTGACATTGCCAATGGGATGGACTAATTCAGTTCCCATCTTCTATGATGATGTTACTTATATTTTGCAAGATGAGATACCTCATGTCACTTGGCCTTATATTGATGATGTTCCAATAAGGAGACCTGAGACTAGGTATGAGTTGGAAGGAGGAGGGTATGAGACTATTGCAGAGAATAAAGGGATTAGGTGCTTGTATGGGAACACCTGAACAATGTGAATAGAGTTGTTCAGCACATCAAGTATACTAGAAGGCCCTTCTCAGGGACTAAGTCTGTGCTCTGTGCAGATGAAATCACTGTAGTGGGGCACCTGTGTTCTTATGAGGGGCACAAGCCAGAAACTAAGAAATATGCAGTGGTCATGAGCTGAGGAGACTGCCACAATGTCTCTGCAATGCATATTAGTCAAATCAAAGGGCATGCAAACAGTAATTCAGTAATATCAAGACTAAGGAAATACAAGATGATGACTACAACTATAAGTACTACAGCACCTATTCCAGGGGTCTGAGAGGATCTTGGGATAGCAGGATGAGGAAATGATTGTATACCAGGAGATTGTGCTTGTAGGACATGCAATCAATTGGCATGGGAGTAGTGGCAGGATGTGTGATGCATGATGGCTGGGTAATTAGTGCAATCTGGGTGTTGATTCTGGGGCAATGGCCATGATGGCAGGTGGTCCTAGGGTCCATGATGTGAAGGCTGGCCTGGGAAGCATGCATGATGGAAGTGATAGTGGTTGTGATGGCAGGTATTGGCAGAGGTGTGTCATAGATTCCAAAAGGGGCTCTGGGAGTGTCCCAAGGTGGATTACAGAGTGGAGGGTTATGACATCTACCAGCTATTATGTCCATATCTTCAACATTATGTTGAAAGGTCATATTTGTGTTTCCTTTATATATACATATATATAATTTTCCTGTGTTGAGTGCATTATTGTTTCCTTCTTTCACCAAGTCAAGTCAAGAGATTCTATTTTCTTGTATATATATATGCATGTATTTTTTTTTTTTTTTTTGATATATGTAATTTGTTTTGCTTTCTGTCAGATGTCTTGAAAATGTATAGTTGTGTGTTGATCTCTTTGCTCTAGCAGTTGTTTACATTATTGAAAGATAGTTGTATATTGTTATATTACCATCATATCATCTACCTATGCCAGATAGATAGCTATTGACTTGTTGACAGTAATAAAACTGTCAGGGGACTTTCTTTTCTGGCACTCCATTTGCACCTTCCAGTCCCTCTTGGCAACTCTCTGGCACTCCTGGGGTTTCTCTGTGCCTACCCAGTGTTAGGAGACTCCTTATTTCTTCCTTCTTTCACTTCTTATCTCTTCATTTTCCTTTTATTCATTCTCTTATTTCTTCTGTCATTCTTTTATTTTACTGTTTCTATTCTTTTAACACTATCTGTTAGTACTATTCCCAGCCCTTGAGGTGCTCTGGTTCTTTAGCTATCATTCAGACAAGTGTGGGCCTTTCAGCATTGCTTCCAGACTGCTTACATAAGCCAGAGTTTGCCTTTCTGACTTCCAAAGTCTGAAGTTTTCCTGCCTTGTTTTTACAGTTGTTTATTTAGGCAATTTTCAAGTTTTTAAGGTTTTGTTGTACTGTACAGTTGTTGCCCATGCTTCAGAGGCCCCAGAAGCATCCAACCTGGCATATGAAATTCCTAGACTTGTTCTTCTTGGATTTCCCTCTGCCATGTGAGTAGTTATTATGATATTGTTGGTATATACTCTAATATACTTTGGATCTCCCTCTGCCAGCTGTGTGACTGAGCCATAGCCTTCAGAGGTCACTCTTACACTCAGAGGCTTCTGGGACCTTTCTGACTTGTTCTAGAGTAAGTTTTACATGCTGTATAGTTGTTTCCATGCCACTGCCACTATGCTGATGTGCCACACTGAGGCAGAGGAATCCTTAAACATGTTCTCTTCAGATTTTCCTCTGCCAATTGTGATTAGCCACAGCCTTTGAAGATCACTCTTACAGCAGAACAAGTCTCCTAACTTTGTTCTGGAAGCCTCCTACAGCCTGCCAGAATCCTATCCTGCACCTGTTTGTTCCTTCCTCACCAGATTTAAGCACCTGCATGCTTCATATCTCAGCCTGCCAATCTAAAAGCTCCCTCAGATGCTATGGCCCTCCAGGATCAAGCCTGGACTTGTCTCAGGTGCAGCTTACTCAAGCCTCCTTTATCCAGCATACTGCTCAACTGACCCTCCTCAGCCAAACAACCAACACCATCATTGACTCTCTCTGCACTCTCATAGAATGCCTGCCTCTGGCTATGACCACAATCCTACTGATTAAGCCAACTGTGGTTGGGTATGCTAGATGCTACATTGTGAAAGATTGTCTCAGTGTGTGGCATGTTTAAATTGTAATGAGTTCTGGCAGAGTCCCAGTGTGCAATGTAAAAAGAAGTGCTAGATATGAGCCTGTCTAATGCTATCTGGCAAACTGTAAGCACTAAAGTCCTGACAAAGTTATGACAAAAACAGAATACTATAATGCAATAGTGCCTGCTGTATAGACAATGAAGATGATAAAGATGTTGCTAGTGCTGGACTTCTCAGAGAGACAAATCCAGACTGGCAAGTTTAAATGGTAAAGCACTGCTGATACTGGAAATTGTTTCCAGTGGAAAAAGTATAAAAGAAAGCTGTTATGCTATTTCTGATGAATTAATTTTCCACAAAAAAAGTTATTCAACAAAGGAAAGTGCTTTTTTTTTTTGAAAATTGGCACATTGGAAATTGCATGACAGCTTTCTTTTCTAATTTTTCCAATGGAAACACAATCTGGTGCCAGCAATGAAAGTAACAAGGGTTCCTATTTGTTGTTATTTACATGTACAGTGATAGATTTTGGGTGTCCTGCAATTCTCAAGGAGTGCATAATGATAACATTCAAATCATTGCACTTCAAACTTGTATACATAGAGAGTATTGTGATATGTTTCCTATCATGGTCAAGGATTAGGAGGTTGTTGTTTCCAAGAGCATGTACAGAGGTTGGTACAGGAAGTGAGCCTTCTGAGAGAATATAATGTAGTAAGATGAGTTGTCACCAGTGCCACTCTGGACGCTAAAGGTATGGCTGGGATAATGTGAAGCAGTGAATTCTACAGGCTCTAGTGCAGATCTAGCACCAAGAGGATGGTCCTGGCCATATCCAAGAGTTATGCATGGTTCTACAGCTCTAGCACAGATTTAACAACCAGAGGATGGTCTTGGCCATATCTACACTTTTTACTATCATAATTTGCCAATATTGAATAGAAACTAACTTGTGCAAATGATTTTCTTCTCTACTGCATTTAGGAACTGAGGTGGAGAGTAGAAGATTGAGGGCAAGAAGTGAAAATGGTAGCTCTGATCCCTTGATATCTAGTAGGATAATGGATAATATACAAATGTTTGTTATTAAAGAAAAGGAAGGGACAACTTTGTATCTCTGTCAATATTGAATCGGGGCTTTTCATTTTTTGTCTGAATCAGGTCTGATGATATTCTGTTGAGTTTCTACTTGTATTTCATCCTGAAAGATGGAGAAAACAGTACCATGTTTAGATAAGCTGTGTCGTCTGCTTTGCCACAGTGCAGGTGGAATACGAATGTATCTGTAAGAGAAAGGAGAAGTGAGTAAATTTTTATACTTTATATTCTTCCTATGTGGGTGAGACATAGGATATTCAATCATCAGCTTCAAATCTTATAATCAGCTGTAATTAAACAATGTCAATGTTATCAAACATAGAAAGAATTAATAAGAACAAACTGCACTGTAGTCCTGAAGACACATAGAGCCCTTTATTTATATGCTGACTTTATCCACATTTGGAATTGGCTGTATATAACCCACCAGTGAGACTATATGAAGTTTTTAGAATATATAATTGTGCAGGTGGAAGAAGACATATCTAGCATTTTAAATGCCAACAACGCACATTTGAGACTCCGTGGCTGACAACAAAACTGCTCATAATTGCATGGAAATTGCCACAGATCTGTCATGTCACATTATTTAAAGTCTTCCACTCCATTCTAGAATAAACTGCTGGTTCCAGAAATATGTTTCATCAGAAAGTGCCAATCATGATAGTCTTAGCTCCAGCAGCAGATAACAAATGATTGTATATATTTATTATTGTTGTATGATTTGTATTTAATTGTCCACATCTGTTCTTGTTCTGCAATTGTCACCATGGACAGTACAATATCATCTCACTATCCTTGCCTCAATAACTCTAAGTTTTACAATCACTCATGGTATTCATATGTTGTTCCTAACACTCATAACCTGTCTTCTCACTTTGACAGCACACTTATCAACAATAATATCTTTGTTTGCCATGATATTGGATGGTAAATAAAGGTTACCATGAGACAACTTTAATGGACATCCAAACTGATATCAATTAAAATTACCTTCAATAGGCAACTCAGATGTAACACCACACTAGTAAAATTGATTATGATATTTTAAACACTCTTATTGCTGATCTGAGAAGTGAGTTTGGAGTACAGCTTTATGCAAAAATATGTAAACTTGGGAGTAGAACAGTCTCTCAGTTATTCTCCTCTAGATTCAGCATTTATTTTTTTCAGATATTGTACAAGGTTTTTATGGAATTTTTCAATAAGGTTTGGGAGTGAGTTCAAAGGGTTTACCAGCTAAAATACAAACTCAAACAATGAAATAAATAGTAGAAATGAACCTACTGAATGGCTATTCTCCATTATCAGCTCTGAAGTTTGTAGAGGGCACATTTCATTCTCACATACAAGTGTGTATATATTGAGTACACAATATGACAAAATAACTTTGAAAAAGGCTTTGAGTGCCTTATTTTTTGGTACACAATAAACAGAGACATCATTTATAGTATCTCAAAATATGGAGAATATGTCTGAATGACTAGCAAGAGAATTATTTTTTTTTGCCTCAGACAACACATGTGCAAGTACTTTAAATAGGTCAGCAGAGCATGCATAAAGAATATCTAATTAACTTGCCGCCACAGGTATTTCTCTTCTCATAATGTCTGCTCAATGTCTTTGTTATGTATAGCAAAAGCAGGTCTAGCAATCAAGACCAATTAAAATACCTCTATATCATGTATGACAGCGCCATCAACAGGGCCAGTTCATATGGTTTCTTGACTATTATGCACAACTCCCTTTATTTGGCATTGCTCATATCCCCTCTCATGTTACTTCTTCCTCACAAATATGGTATACTAATTGGTAAAGACTCCCTAATAGTTTGAAATCTGATAAATTCTGCAGCTACTATTTCTTCTATCTATCAAGTTCCAGTACTGATTGCTTGTTTTTTTTTTTAGAATACAAGTTTCCTATAAAGTGAGCAACTTAAGCAAGTAAAAAAATCTTGATCAACTGCAAGTGCTAGATTTGTAACTGTTGAGCTATAAAACCAAGGTTTCTTAAAAAGACTTTAATTAGTCTGCTTGTACAAGTTAGTAAAGTAGGCCACTATTTTCTTGCAAATATTCTCTTTTTCTATTTTTAAATTAGTAAAGAGATGCTCCTAAGTTATAGCTAGTGCCAGTAAAAGAGAAGAGAAGGATGAGGGGAAAAGAGTTTTAGTTGAATATTTATAAAAAATTGAATTTGTTATGCAACATGATATTAGTTCATTCTTTCTGTGAAGACTGCCTTTTCTTCACAGTAATAAGTCTTTGCAAGGTATTTGTAAAGCACTCTCAAAAATTCTATCATAGATTTTATGGAAAAATCTTGGAAAAAGAAGCTATAAAATGCTCTTCATATTGATATTACCCATTTTTTTGCTGAGAAAGGAAGCATTGCACTTTAGGGCAGATATTATTCAGTTGACCTGTCAAGTTGCTAGATACAATTTGTTGGATTTTTAAACTGATAATTTTTTTAAGGCATTAGAAGTCAGAAATTTTGAATACTAGAAGTTCTGAGATGTAGCTGAGTGAAGAATAGTTGAAAAAAATAAATATATAAGATTAAATTAATTATCTCATGTGACTTTATAGAGTATATTTTCAGACCAATAGTCTTAGATTAGTAAGTCAATGTTGCTGCAGAAATTTATTAATTTATATCTCCTGCTTTTCTTAAGTAAGAATGCTCAGGATGCATAGCACATCAAGGAAATGGCAGGTGGAATTACAAGGTAGCAAGGATTTTCAGATTTGTTTAATACTAAATATGCTTGAATCAATTAATAGTCTATTCTAGATATAAATGTGTTCAGTACTTCAATATAAGCAGTCAATATGCCTGTCTTAAAACAGGTGACCCAATCAAGAATAGCATAATATGATAGAGTGTCTGCAAATGACTTGAACATCTAGTATATCTCTCAAGCTCAGTCTGGTTGTACATTTTAGACATTGATTATGTCTAATTCTATTGAAAAGTTGAAGTAAAGTAAGAGGTTCCTCATTGAGGTAGAATCTGGATTTGCTGAAAATGTTTTTATTGCAGACATGTTAACATTGCAGTTTTAAATCTCAAGGTGCATATATAATAACTAAGCAGTATAATATTGCCTCTTTGTTGTCTGTAAAGATTAGTACATACAATTACTCTTTCTGCAAGATGTTTAGAAATAAGTATTTTAGTAATAGAATATAAGTCTCTATAAATTTCTATTAGAAGACTTTATTTTTTATTTATTTTGGTATTCTGTCAATACTTCTAACCCATCTACTAGAGTATAGTCTGAGAGGTAAAATTGGATCAAAATTAAAACTAATGACTTTGTTTTTTGGAATGAAGAAATTTGTGGCTTTTTTCAACACTGCTGGCAGCAGAAGCTGTTTCCTTTGGAAAAATTTAAAAAGAAACATGTTATGCAACTTCTATGACATGTTCCCTTGAGAAATACATAAGCATTTTCTTAGTATAAAAGTTGAGAAAAACTTCACCTATTTTCTGACTGTTTCCTATCATAATATCACATATTTTTACCATTTTTTTGCCAGTGTAAACATACTGGAAATGTTTATAATTGTTCTTTTATAGAAATTATATTTTTCATAGAACTAGGCTTGGAAGAATTTAATCTCTTTCTTTGAATTTCTTTCTTAGATACTTTTATTCTTTTTCTTAGGGCAATATATGAGAAAAAAAATACATTTCATTTTTCAAAGGTAAAATGTCATGGAAACATTGTCTCTCTACTTGTGTTGCCATTGAGTCACTAGTGACTCTCAAATCAACTCTCTCAGGGGCTCTCTGATTGAGTCAATTCTCTTCTCACATATTGCTATTAGATATATGTTATAACTTAAATCAACTCTCTCAGGGGCTCTCTGATTGAGTCAATTCTCTTCTCACATATTGCTATTAGATATATGTTATAACTTTCTTGTTGTATTTGACTAAGAAACAGAATAAAAGTATCAAAGAAAAAAATTCAAAGAAAGAGATTAAATTTTTCCAAGCCTATTTCTATGAGAAATATGATTTCTATATCTTTAGACAATATAGAAAGAACAATTATAAATATTTCCAGTATGTTTATACTAGCAAAAAGATGGTAAAAAAGATGTTATTTTATGATAGGAAATAGTCGGGAAATAGATAAAGTGTTTTTTAACTTTTATATTGAGAAAATGCTTATATATTTCTCAAGGAAACATGTCATGGAAGTTGCATAACATGTTTCTTTTTAAATTTTTCCAAAGAAAATAGCTTCCGCTGCCAGCAGTGCAATTAATCATGTTTATAGCTATATTAATTTTTAAGTAATTTCAGCAGCTGTTAATATTGAAAAATAGCATGTTAAATGTTAGTTGCAAGGCCATTCTAATAGAAAGTGATATATATAATATAAGAATCAAAAATGAAGTAAAAAACAAAAATAGAAATTAAAACATTAAAACTGTTAAAACTACATTTGAAGACAAACAGAAAATAAAAAAAGCATCTGCTATATTGATGAAATTCATTTTAGAAGATAAAAAAAATGTGGCATTTTATATGCTTTTATATCTGCATCAGCAATAAAGCTAACAATTCCACATCATGAATGTGCAAAAAAGAATTTCAACTCTGAAATTTCTCCTTGTCTATCAGCTTTGTTTTTTTGTGTTGGCAGAGCCCTACACATAGGATAGAAATGAAAAAAAAAATAGGAAAAATTAAAATGAAAAGGAAAGTATATCTGTCAGGGGATTCCTCATTTCTTCCTTTTTTCACTTCTTATCTTTTTACTCTCCTTTCATTCATTCTCTTATTTCTTCTGACATACTGTTTCTATTCTTTCAACACTATCTGTTAGTACTACTCTCAGTCCTTGAGATGCTCTGGTACTTTAGCTACAATTGAGACAAGTGTGGGCTCCTCAGCACCACTTCCAGACTGCTTATATAAGCCAAAGTTCATCAGAGTTTGCTCCTTATTTGTGCAATTGTTTGTGTAGACAAGTTTTGAGTTTTTAAGATTTTGTTGTACTATACAGTTGTTTTTCATGCTTCAGAGGCCCCAGAAGCATCCAACCTGGCATAGAAAATCCTTAGACTTGTTTTCTGTAGATCTCCCTATGCCAAGTGAGTAGCTATCATGATATTGTCAGTATATATTCTCATACACTTTGGATCTCCCTCTGCCAGCTGTGTGACTGAGCTACAGCCTCTAGAGGTTGCCCTTACAATATCTGAATAGATTGCTTACTGACAAGTTATTGGAGAACATCTATTACTTCCTCTTTATTTTGCATCATTACTATGTTTTGGTCTGCCAGCAAGGTACCTTTCTTCTTTTCTTGGCTTGCTAAAAACTGTCTAATTTCAGAATTATAATAAAGAGCAGTAGACTTATAATGTGCTTTTTTTTCTTGCTATTTGGCTATGAAGATGCTTAAGATAAGAGAGCTGAGAAAGCCATGCCCTGGAATGCAATAGTCCTGTTGTTTGCTTCTTTCACCTTTTTTCTAAGTCTTCAATTTTGCCTGCAAGGTTACAGACCTCCTGCTTGCAATACTTGATTGCTTTTGAGGAGATTTGCTGCAACTAAGCTAGCATCAGAACATGCTTTGCCTTTAGTTGCTCTTATTTGAGCATACAAAGCTTATTGTGAGCTTGTGCTTTTTCATTGGTTAATCTTATAGTCTTTAGCATCACTCTGAATATGCATTGATTTTAATAGTCTTAGCACTACTGTCTTTTGTTTATAAGAGTCATTTGTTTTGCAAAGATGTCTATTGCATGTGCATATTGGTTAGTTTTGTTCTCAAAGCTCTCCTACTTTTTCTTATCCAGATGCTAATCAGAGATCTTCCTTGATGAGAAAAACCTTTGCCATGAAGTTGGGTATTTCTGCTGGTTGAGACAGTAGAGACATTAAGAATAACTTGAACAGAGATTGCATACATTGAAAATAAAAAAATTGTTCTCAAGTAATTTCTCTGCAATTTCCTGGTGTTCCACCACAACACAATAGACAATGCTATTTAACTCCACTCTCTGCTGATATACATACATGTCCATGTCTTGCCAGAGATTAGTGTCAGAAAATCTACTAACTCTCATTCAAACTCTGATCTGAATTCCACTTTTATTGACTTTGTAAAGGCAGCCTCTGGAGGCTGTGGCTTAGTCATACAGCTGGCAGAGGGAGATCCAAAGTATATTAGAATCAATAGAGATGGGCCACTGCAGTGCATAGCAATACCGAGGTCTACAGTAGAGTTTTGTCAATGACTGTTTATAAAATTGAATAGTCAAAAAGAGACCAATAGCACAATTACTAAAGCAGAGAAAGAAATTTTAGCTACTATTTATATGAAACTTGAGCTCAAATTTAAATGAGTTGAGCTTTTGTGTAACAATGTATGAGTTGAGTTCAGTTCCTTAGTGTTCCAAATGCATATAACCCAATTCTATAGCAAGAATAGCAACTACACAAGCATAGGGACTGGCAAAGGATAAAGACTAAAGAGTTACTATAATAAGTGTGACCAAATCATAGGCTGTGACAGCCTACTCTGTTACATACCCTCCTTTGAGATTAGATACCAATCTGAAAGAAGAAAAAAAAAATCCTACAGTGGTGCTCACTTCAGTAATGTACTCTTTCATTGCTAAGGCTCTTTCATCATCTATAGGGTGGGAAGGGTGGGAGAACAGAGTCTTGATGCTTATATGCAAATATGGAATACATCTATATTCACTATTATTTCCAGCCTCTAGATACTCTAGCAGGTTGCACACAGTCAATTATGAGCTAGTAGGGGAAGCACAAGAAGGAAGAGATGCTGAGGAGATATGAATGGGGTTGGGTGAAAGTAATCATGTCATAGTTGATTGAACAGACCAAAGTCTACTCCTTTAGATTACTTCAAAGGCCTCCTCAGAATAACATCAAAGGTGTGAGGCATGTATAAAACAAAATAGAGCTGATAAACAGTGTCAAAGAATGACATGGTGAAGATGGATAGAGGTCAGATCCATCAGGAAATGAGTATAAAGTTGAATCAATTATGTGAACTGTGCAGATGCACATAGAGAAGGTGCCAAGCTAGACACCACAGCAAATCCTGGGACAATAACTGAGAGATGGAGAACTGTGCAGATGCACATAGAGAAGGTGCCAAGCTAGACACCACAGCAAATCCTGGGACAATAACTGAGAGATGGACTGGATGGTTGATAAGAGCAGGAAGTGACCATAAATGCATCACAGAAATGGTCTAGAAAAATCCTGAGACAGAGGTTTCCCATGAGAATAAGGGAGAAGAAAGTAATGAACAAAGATGATGACATTGAGCAAGAACCATGGACTGAAATAGTATAAACCTAGATACTGTTGGTAAGAGCATGTTGAGGCACATCTAATGCCATAGAAATTGAGCCAAACAGTTCCATGGATTGCAAGATATCCGCAAAATAGTAAAAATACCACAACTAACAACGTTGAGCTAGCACTATGGTCTGGATTGGGTCAACCATGAGGCTGTCGGAAGGAGTGAAGCAATGGGCTTCCAATGGCACTAGAATCAAGAAAATTGGTGCAGTGGATTGTGAGATATAGGCAATTTTGTAACATATTGAAAATCCAGAGATGGAGAAGGAGGGAGTGAAAGTTGAAAGCGTGTGTGCACTACTGTGGTTTGAAAAGGACAAGAAGGATATGGCTGGCAGAGACAGAAGAATATGTAGCAGAATGCTTAATTCCACTACCAAGTCAGATATGCCTACCTTCACCTTACAACCAACTTCCTTAGCACTGCCTGGCCCCTTGCTAGCTGGTGGTGGAGTTACACCCATGGATAGACCTGGGAGGATGATGATAGATGCCTTGTCTATTCAGAGTGGACCTCAGCTGGACTTGGACATGTCCGGAGTGGGGATGCACCTTGCGGAAGTGCTTAGGGCACTGACTTCCACCCCGCTTTTGCCTAGCATGATGGTGGACAATGGATCAAATTAAGTCAGGCATGTGGCAACCTTTAAGAAGGTAGAGAATATGCAGGCTGAGAACCTTTGCATCTTGACTTGAGGGCGACAAGCACCCACTCTGGGACAACCCTGGGCTGCCAAGTGAGCTTGTGCCATGCAGCCAACTATGCTGACACCGGTGGCCATGGACACATTGCTACAGAATGCGGTGCAGGTATTTCAATCCCAACTATTGAGTGTGCCAGTAACACCAACACATTCTGCACACCACTCTCAATTGATGCCATGCTTGGGACATATGCTAGACTTTTCTTGCATACATATGGAAGGGATGTATGAAGGCAAGGTGAGGATTCCTCATGTCACCTGCTTCTATCTGCTTCTGGCACACTAGGTGCATATGGTGATCTGCTGCTCATCATATGAGCTCACTAGTGCCTATTTTACATGAAGGGGATATTTCCTCATGTCTTTCATGCTTGTATGCATATTTCTCTTGCTTATTATGTGCAGTTTCTTGCTTATTGTCTCTGGCTTATTATGCTTGATCTGGCTTATTGTGCATATACCTTTGCTTATTGTGCATATATTGTGCATACACCTTTGTCTATTGTGCATATACTTTGCTTATTATGCATATACATTTTTGCTTAGTATGCACATGGTGTTCATGCCTGTTTTTAGCATTGCAAGCTCATCTTCAGATCATTCAGCAGGATGGCTTTGGCATGGACTTTCCAGCTGGTTGGGCCCTTCCTGCCACCAACACTGTATTTCCCACCACCAACTCTGTATTGAGGGGATCACACCCCTCAAGGCATTTCAGTGTTGGTGGGGCTGGCAAATCTGATTGTACCTGAACCAGTCTTTTCTTATTTGAATGATGCACATTGCAGGCCATCAGGCATTTTTCTTGAAGATCCTGTGGAGGAACGGGCAGGGCGTCCATCCTGCACAATGCATGGTAGACCACCTGCTGTGGGTCATCAGCTGTCTTTAGCTGATAAGGTGTTCTTTCATAAGGTTAAGCGGGCATTGGAAGTAGGGATGCTCAAATATATTCCTCTTGACTTACTCACAGATGACGCATATTGCAGAGCTGCCAGAGAACCCCCCCCACCTAAATCTGCCTTTTTCATCTCTAATGGGAAGCTTTGTTTGCTCAATGCTTCCTTTGATGTTGCCAAGAAGAGCAAGCTGTCATTTGATGACTGAGTGAGTGCAGAAGCTAACCTGGTAGCAGTGATGCACAAGCATCTGTGTACTGATGGAGATTCTGGTGCAGGTGGCCCTATTGCCTTGGAGATTGCAAACTCGTTCAAAGTCCATTTCTTGTATTTGAAGAATTTGTCTGATGCTAGGATCAAATTTGAGGTGGTCTTTGATTATGATTGGCATTTGTGATCCCTCTTTGTTCTGGACTCGCATACCTTTCACATGGATGACTTTCATGTTCATGTTTGGCAGGAATGCTTGAACCAGCAGCATGCCTCTCACATAGCCTGTCTTGACAATAGGCTTGCTCTCATGGAGTCCTTTCTTCCAAAGGGGGGGAAATCCAAGGAACCGGCAACCACCAGCTCCTTTCACAGGCCCCAAACTACCACCCATGTACAGAGATGTATCAGATGCATTGCCTGTGGTGCAGCCAATCATAAACTCCCTGCCTGCCATTAAGAGCCCAAATTTCTCCATAAGGACAGTAGGACATGGTGCACCCCATCAGAAGACTCAGTGTATTATGGTCACAACAGCCTCTTCTCCTGCATCAGAGGCACCATCTGCTCCCTGTGTGGATCTTCTTCTCATGGAGCACAGACATGTTCTGCTTGAATCCTTGTTTCTATTGTCCACCTCCTTGCATGCGAATAGATGGGAAACTGCCTTATGTTTGGCAGGGGTACTGGACAAATTTGCAGAGGTTCCAAAAGGCCTCCATTCTGGTTTTAGCATTGGTTTAGACTCTCTCATTCTGCATAGCACCTTCTGGCCTCCAAATCATTATAAATCCAAGGAAGCTCATGACTTCGTTTCAGCTAAGTATTCTCAAGAAATTAAATTAGGACAGGTCTCTCCTAGTTTTGTACCAGCACATGCAAAACTTTTGTTTGGCCATTTTTGCACTGCACCATTGAATGTTATCATTAATTCTGGAGGGAAACTCTGGGTTACACTTGACTTATCATACCCATGCATAGATCCTCTTATGACTTCTATTAATGCCATGATTGACACATCTGCTTTCAAGTGTGACTGGGGACCTTTGCCAATTGTTGGCTCCTGGTTGCTGAGGCCCCTGCAAGCACTCAGGTTGCAGTGTTTGATGTCGAGTCAGCCTTTAGAATTATTCCGACTCAGCCCCACAATTGGCCATTGTTGGCTATTTCCATCAATAGCCTCATCCATTATGACTTCAGACTTAATTTTGGGGCTTCGTATTCTCCAGGCATATTTGAAACTGTTGCAGACGCTATCATACATATTTACCGACATTGTGGAGTTGATGCAGTCCTGAAATGGGTTGATGATTTTATATTCTTCCATTATCCACTCACACCTTTGCCACCTTACACCTATTTATACAACAAGTTGCTTATTTGGTCTACAGTGGAGCATCTGGGATGGCTGTGGGCACTGGAGAAACACACCCCCTTTGCAGAGAGTTTCAACTATATTGGTTTTGAATGGTTTATCGTGGACAAGACCGTCACCTTGCTGTAGTCCCAGATCTGTAAAATACGAACAAAAAGGAAAAGCCTCAGTGTCGTGTTGTTAATGATGAAGACAACTGATTTTTTATTGTACCTGTAAGATATGAACAAAAAGGAAACTACATGACAGTGTAATAATCAGTATATGCTATTGTCAATGATTGAGTGTGAAACTTACAGCCTCAGTGTCGTGTCGTTAATGATGAAGACAACTGAGGCTGTATGGAAATCAAACAACAAAAGAGGTGGCAAACAGACACGTAACTGGTCAGATGCAGTGACCAATAGGAAGTAGTCCAACACAACCCCATCGTCACAGGAGAAAAGTGATGTGAAAAGTAAAGAAGTGTGAAAAGTAAGAATCAATGGCAAACCAAGCCAAGGCCAAGCACAAATCAATTATGTAATACATGTGGCAAAGCTTTCATGAGAATATCTGCAACCATATCAGAAGTTGAGACCCAGGTAGGCTCAAAGGAACCAGATTGAAAGTGTTTGCGAATAAAATGATAGCGGATGTCGATATGTTTGGATCGGGAAGTAGTAGAGTCGGATTTTGCAATGTCAATGGCACTTTTGTTATCACAAAAAAGAGGAAAAGGTGTAGGAGCAGGTAGTGAGAGCAATGTAAGAAGTGAGCAAATCCAGATAGCTTCATGCATGGCGTGTGCCATAGACATATACTCTACCTCGGTCAAAGAGAGAGCCACTGTACATTGCCGAACAGAAGACCAAGATATTAGAGAAGAATAGAGGAAAAAGGCATAACCAGAAACGCTGTGGCGAGTCAACAAATCAGATGCCCAATCAGCATCTACAAAGCCACAACCTTGGGGAAGTAAGAGACATATAGGTGGATGGTTCTTGGGTTCTGTAAAGTTGTAAAGTAGGGCAAAATCGATTGTGCCAGACAAATAACGGAGAACTCCCTTAGCAGCGAGAAGATGAGAACACGTAGGGCAATAGTTATACTGGCCTAAGCTCATGGCTGTAAAAGCCAGATCAGGCCATGTGCAGAGGCTAAGATAAAGGATGGAGCCAACTAAACATTGATAGTGTAACTTCAGATTCTCGTCCAAAATGTCAGGAAGAGAGTTGGATGGTGGATCCGGGAGGGAATGAAGTGAGTGGTATAACGGAACTGCAGTGGACTTGGCCTCAAGAAGATTATAAGGCGAGAGTAAGTCTATTATGAAACCCCTCTGGGAGAGCCAAAGTTTGCATTGAGAGCAATCCCTATCAATCCGAATTCCCAAGTACAGTGTTGTCGGACCTAAATCAATAACTTCAAATCGTTCATTTAAATGCCTAATGAGCCAAAGGTATAGTGGGACAGAGTTCATGGCATTCAGGCCATCATCAACATGGATGCAGATGATAATGAAAAGTTTTGAGCCATCAAGAGGCATTGGAACCGTAGGATCAGGTGATTCGTCAAAATGACCAAGAAATACAGCGTGATCCACCTCACAGTGGGTAAGGCCCAGATCTTCAAGAGCTTGGCAAAGAATGATGTGCTATTCATGGGAGGATTGCTTGAGACCGTATAAAGCCCAAAGTAGGCGGTAGCAGAAAGATTGATCAGATTCAGGAAAACCTGGGACTTGCTTACAGTAGACCTCATGGGAAAGGGGAGCGTTTAAGAAGGCTGTCTTAACGTTGAATGTGAAAAGATGAAAATCATATTTTGCAGCATAGGCAAGTGTGATTCTGATGCTCATTAACTTTGCAACAGGAGCATAAGTAGAGCCGTAATCCTCCAGGCATTGGCTGAATTCCTGAGCAACTAGTCAAGCCTTTTCCTTGCCACGAATGATAGCTCCATTGGCATCCAGCTTGTAAGCAAATACCCATTGGACACCAATGGGTTTACGACCTTGTGGCAAAGATGCAATCTGAAAGACTCTCTGTGTTCATAAACTATCCATCTCCCATTGCATAGCTGCATGCCAGACCTCAGCATCAGGATGGCAAATCGCCTCATTAAAATGTTCCAGAAGTTTGGAAATGTTAAAAGCATGTGAGATCTTAAAAGGAATGGGATCAGGTCTATAAGTCATCAAGGCTTTGTATTCTGAAATTACAGCAAGTTCAAGAGCATAGCTCTCAGCAGAGTGATCCGAGAAAGACGAGGCCGCAATTAAAGAATGAAAATCCTGAATGGCTGAGAAAGCTTGATCTGGTAGTAAGGTCCATGCAGTACAATCAGCTCGAAGACGTATAAGTCGTTCATTATGTGCAGCCATGTCTTTACTGTATGCACAACCTTTAGCTGTTGGGATAGCAATCCGACAAGTACAATGGGGTACCAGATCTGGTGGCAGTGTCAAGGGGGACATGGAGGTAGGTGGATGTGCATTGGAAAAAGAAGGCAAGGGTGAGACAGAAGCAGGGGATGAATCAGGCGGTGCAGAGTTTGAATAAAGAGAAGATTGATCAGGTCATGGAGACATGGATTCATGAACAGGTGATGGCTGAGGCTGGGGAGTCAAGATACGTCGAATTTAATGAGGGCGTAAATGTCCAGGAACCAATTTGTCAAAAATAATGTTCCTCGAAAAGAAGTACTTTCCATTTAAATCACGCACTCTCCAACCCAAGCGATCTTTGTCATATCCAACAAAAATTGCTTCAAATTGTGGACCTGAACCTTTGAGACGAATTTCAGCTGGAAAAAGTACAAAGCACTGGCAACCCCAGACTTGAAGATGTGAAAGATCTGGCTTTTTACCCTCCATGACCTCATATGGCGTTGTGAGTGATGGCAGCATGGAAGTAGGTAGTCGGTTTTGAAGGTATTGAGCTGTGAGGACACGTCCCCAAGAAAAGACATCGGAAGACCAGACCATGCCATCATAGCTTGGGCAGAGTCCTCAATTGTCCAAATGTATTGCTCAGCCTTACCATTCTGCTGATGTGCATATGGTGCAGTCGTTTGATGGACAATTCCTCAAGAGGTTAAATAATTGTGTAATTCTCCTAAAACAAATTTCTTTGCATTGTCTGAACATACCGCATGGACACAATTTCCAGACTTTAGTTCCCAGGAGGCCTCAACGCTTTTGAAATGTGAGACAGCTTGATTACAGGATGATAGTAAAAGTGTGCTACCAAAATTTGAGCAGTCATCAAGTATGGAATGAAAGTAATTAGCATGGCCATTAGAGAATGATATCGGAAAAGGACCACACGAATCCATATGTAACAGTTCACAAACTGCGGAAGCACAATGGTTGTGATGATCAAAAGGTCTAGCGAGACGCTTGCCAAGGATGCAAGATATGCATATGTCATTGTTGAAAGAACCACCATATTCAACCCCAGATGCATAGTTCTTTGTTAGGATTGCCTTTGTCATGTCCTGACCTGGATGACCGAGGTGGGCATGCCATAGGCCTGGCATAATATCAAGGCAAGGAAATGAACTCAAAATCAAAGCTGGTAAAGCAAGTAGCAGAGATGTGGATTGGGACATGGGAAGAACAATATCGCAGAATAAAAAGAAAAGATGGTTGTGGATGGATGCTGTGATGGAACTTCCTTGAAGAGAGGGAATCAATGACGGGAAAAATATTGACGTAGAACCTTTCTCAAAAATTAGCTTCAAGTCATGTTCTACCATGGACCCAACAGAAAGCAAATTAATCGGCACATCCGGTGCGTGAAGACAGTCCTCCAATGTGATAATGATATTCTTGCCATTTACATGGGTTCAAAAACAAGCTTGTCCATGTGCTAGGGTATTAAGGGTCCCACAATTTGCAGTGCCCACAGGAACAGCCAGATCAACATTGTATGTCCAAAAAAGGGAACGATCACAAAGGATGTGCGTCATACATCCAGAATTAAGTATGGAATTAAAATGAGTTGAGATGGAAGCAAGCGCTATTGGAGAGGTGAATTGAAGAAAAGCCTTGTACGGAGGCGAGGGACAGTCAGAATCACAAGATACATAAGCAGACAAATCAATATCATTGTTGGAGTCATTAGCAGCAGAGATGTCTTGCTCGTCAACGAATCACAAGATACATAAGCAGACAAATCAATATCATTGTTGGAGTCATTAGCAGCAGAGATGTCTTGCTCGTCAACCTCGTTGATAAAGGGTAACAGAGTAGGTATGGGCTGTGTGTCCGAAGTGGCTACATTAGCTTTAGAATGAAGACGTGTAGGATCATGACCATTCTCCATTCCCCTACCCTTGGACCAACACAACTCTATAGAGTGGCCATACATGTTACAATTTGAGCAAATGATACAAGGTCCAGCAGTGGTCGAATCTGGTGTGGTAATATTGGTAGTCAAAGCATTCGTTGAAGGAAAATTGACAGTGAGGGGACAGAAGATTGAGTTGAAGTTTGGCTGGGGCAAGACCAAGAAGCCATCACAAGTCAGCGACATTTGGCGTCCATGTTCATCACTCTAGTTGCTAGTTGAGCAAATTGATACATTCCATTTGGACCA
This sequence comes from Macrolepiota albuminosa, assembly GCA_027475525.1. NCBI lineage: Eukaryota > Fungi > Basidiomycota > Agaricomycetes > Agaricales > Agaricaceae > Macrolepiota > Macrolepiota albuminosa. The sequence continues at coordinate 207,809 of JAMWFC010000007.1, read as the reverse complement.
GCATTTTCCCAAGAAAGCCGAACCTCTTCTTTTAAGACAGACCAACAATCCCTGTTAGACAAACCATCTACAAACTTTTGTATCCGTTGCCATGGAGTAAAATCCCAAGCCGTGCCATTCAATTGGTGTACTGCCGACCGCCACGCTTGGACATAGGCAGGAACTGTGTTCGGAGATGCCGTTAACACAAAGACTTTGGACTTGGTAAATTCTGCGATCGAGGCGCTACCAATTCCGAAACATTCATGTAAGAAGGCAAGGAGTTTGTGAGCAGGACAAATGGGTAAATCGTAAGGACCACCCCATTTGAGAGGTAGAGAATCCTGTATTTCCTGGGATAGTTTCCCAACAATATCATTGTTTTGCCAGAAAATTTGAAAAGCCTTGGTCTCCTCAGGTGTGGAATCAAAATCGTAATGAGGAGGAAGTGCCACAGGACTTGTTGGATCTTGAAGGTCCCCAACATTAGGGATCCTACAGATGTGGCCACGCAAACCTATGCTGGTGATAATCTGCATAACCACCAATTCCCATGAAACCCATTCCACAGATGATCAAAGAAGTGGAACTGTAGCTAAAGAAGGTAATTTAATGTCGGAAAAAGTAATATCAGCAGAACAAGGAGTGCGTGGTTGCACCGGAAATTGATTTGGCAACCGATTATAATCCAGAAAGAGATGAGGAGGGGGATCATGACAAAGTACCGGAGAAGGAGGGAGATTATGACGAGCAACATTGGTGTTATTGAGATTATGTAAAGGTCGAGTATTCGTATAGTGTTGAAAACAATGAGGAATATGATCAATATTCAGAGGGGGAAAATGAGGTTGTTGACAGTAGGTCTAAAGGAAAGAGAGGAAGGATGACCAGAGGAGACATCAGAAAAAGCAGGAAAAGCATGAAACTGGTTGTGAGGCAAGGGTTGGGATTCAATGTGATCATCTTGGATAGGTGGAATTGGTACAGAAGAATTGGTGCATGATTGAGGAAGGGGAATATCATAAGGTTGAACTGACAAAGTGTGATGAGGAACCGAACAGAGGTCTTCTGGACAAACAGAATTTGCCCAGAAAGCATGGATGAATGGTGGACATGAAATCACTGGAGAAATTGGAACTGAGTGAGGACCAGAAGGTTGAGAATAAACAGAGTTAGGTCGAGAAGCAGGGTCATATTCTGAATAATAAGTATGGACAGAAGGTGGAGGAAACGGGGGTCTACGAGGTGCCAGAGCATGAACATTGATGGGTATATGCGGTGAAAATGAAGGTGGTACAACAGTACGATGTGTAGAAAGAAAATTATAGGTCCTATTATTTTGGAAAGTTGGTGGTGTATCGTAAGAATTAAAAGCATGAAAAGAAGTATGTGGACGTTGTGGGTTGGAAGTTCCCAGAATTGGCGGTTCGTGGTTCTGCATATTGTTTAAGGATCCTGGTGTAGGCAACGTCGTCGTGTCTTCACCCTCCCAAGGATTGCGTAAAATTTCTCTCTCATCTAATGTGTGATTGGACATGGTATGGTGATAAAGAAAAAGAATTGCCAGCACTGCATGGAGGCAGCCACGGCACCCGATAAGTTATCAGGACAATGAGTTGCTCCAAAATCAAGCCAGGCTTATAGAAAGGCCCATAACCTGTAGTCCCGGATCTGTAAGATACAAACAAAAAGGAAAAGCCTCAGTGTCGTGTTGTTAATGATGAAGACAATTGATTTTTCATTGTACCTGTAAGATACAAACAAAAAGGAAACTACATGACAGTGTAATAATCAGTATATGCTATTGTCAACGATTGAGTGTGAAATTTACAGCCTCAGTGTCGTGTTGTTAATGATGAAGACAACTGAGGCTGTATGGAAACCAAACAACGAAGGAGGTGGCAAACAGAGACGTGACTGGTCGGATGCGGTGACCAATAGGAAGTAGTCCAACACTTACCATCACAAAAAAAAGATAAGTATCTCACCAAACTTAAAGAATGGTCCTCTGGTGGTTCAGTGTCTCTGAAAACAATGGAATCCTTGATATGCATAATCATGTCTGTCTGGTAGTTCCGCAGGGCCGTGTCTACTTGCTGGCCTTATATGTCTTTAGTTCCTCCTTTCCCACAACTGGCAGCCATTTTACTAAACATCACTCGGGTAAACTGGTCATGCAGGACATTGAATGGTGGATTCTCACTTTGTCCCAGAAGTGGTGTGGTATAAAAATTAGGTTACCACCACCTCCAATGGATACCAAATTGTTTGTTGATGCTTTGACTACATGGGGGAGTGGACTGGTTATGGATAGCAAATGGTTGGCATGGCCACTCAAGGATGATTGGAAATTGGAAGGCAGAGATATTGGCTGGGCAGAAATGGTCACTGTCAATCTTGTGGTTTGAGCATTGGTAAATGCTGGCCTCATAAACTGTCACATTGTATTATGTTCTGACAATTCTGGGGTGGTTGGTGCCCTTTCCTCTGGCTATTCTAGGAGCTTGCAGCAAAATTTTATTCTCTGGCACATCGTCAATTTGTTCCAAACACATGAGATCTGGATCACTATTAAATGGGTGCCAAGCAAAATAAATTTGGCAGATGGACAGTCCAGAGGCCTTTTTCCATTAAAAGCTGAACTACTTTCTTGGCCTCCAGCAGTACCTGTATATTTAAAACACTTTGTTTGACATGCAATTTGCCATGACGAGTTGCATTGAGTTCTCTTTTCTGGACAGCATGGACCTTCTCTTTTGCATTAATAGACTATCACAAACACCTCTGCATTTTTCCTTTTTCAATTTTGTACTGTGAGATTTCTGTCAAGCACACGTCATGCATTGTATTTGTATATCAGGTTGAATATGCAATAGTTACAACTGGTTGGTGAGGCTGACCCAAGTTTCAACATATAATTAGGTTGTCTGCCTCTGTGACCCATCTTCTCTTACTATGCCTAACAATCAAGGCTTTATTTTTGTGAGATGCAGGGGCAGCTGATCCAAGATGTTGACACCCAATCCTCCAAGCCTTATGGTTATAATGCACAGATAGTTCATCATAAACCTTATGATCTCTTGTTTAACACATCAAGATTGGCAAGGCCTCACTCTTCATGTCACTCTTGCACTATCCAGTTAAAGAACAGGCCTCAGAATAGGCATGTTGACGTAGATCAATTGAGGGAGGACAGCGCGTGTCACCCTTGCACTATCCAGTTAAAGGATGGGCCTCAGAATATGCATGTTGATGTGGATTGATTGAGGGAAGACAGACGACATGTCAATTTTGTTATCAATCATGCATGGTCAGATGACACATTGAATAGATATGAAGCATCTGTGAAAGAGTTCTTTGCTTTTTGTCAGTCTAGGGGTATTCACCCATTGTCATCTTCTGCAGTGTCTGAGGACTTGCTATGCTCCTTTGCTGCATCCATGGCAGGTTTGAGAGCTGGAGGTACTGCTTCAGCAAAAATTGCTGGGCTTAGGGCATGGCACATCCAGAATGCTCTACCTTGGATGGGCTCTTTGAGACTCAAATATACCCTCAAGAGTACCAAGAACTTACAACCTCCTGAATCAAAAAAGGATACATGACCACCTGTGTCTTGTGAAATGTTACAAGCAATTTGATCAAAACTTGATTTGACTGCTTTGAAGGACACATGTATATGGGCTATTGCTACTACTTTGTTTTGGGCACAGATTTGCATGGGAGAAATATGCCCCAGAACAGAGAAAAATTTTGATGTCACGAGGACTACTACTTGGGACCACTTTGGGCTTCCTAATGTGACAGGCACTCAGTCTCTTCATCTCCCACATACTAAATGAGGGGGCACAAAAGGAGAGACGGTTATGGTTACATGCCAACGTAATGAATATGATCCCATCATGGCCCTCACAAATCATGCTAGAGTTGATAGGTGCTGCAAATCTGACACAGTCTCTGCCATTTGAAATGCTGCAGGGGCTCACCTTGTGTTGAATGCTCAAGAAATTGAATGCCATTTTTTTCGACTACAAATTACCTCGTATCACGGGCCACTGTTTCCAAATTGGCAGAACAACCAACCTTCTCTTGCAGGGTGTAGCGCCAGATGTGGTCAAGCTTTTGGGTAGATGGACGTCAAATTTGTTTCTGCGATACTGGAGATCTCTCGAATTGATTGCTCCTATGTACGTGGAACTGCTAAGACCTGTCATGTCACATTTGGACCAATGTTAGCCTTCGGTTTGGAGGTGATCCTCATTGCTATCTATGTTTCACCTCAGCTACTGCGATTTGGGGATACCATGTTTAGCGTGAAGAGGATAACCAGCTGCCCCTATTGACTATTAGGTCAGCTACCCCCAACAGAAGACAATGTATGTAGGCTATTCCAACATTGTCATTTGATTAGGTAGTAGAATCGGTATATTATTGAGGTCTCACAAACACAGGTGCAAAATGTCAGAAAATCTACTAAGTCTCATCTGAACTTCAATCTGAATTCCACTTTTGTCAACTCTTCCTAAATTCAAACTCTCCTTTTTTATTTCAATTACATCATACTTTGTCATTGATTCTCCTTAATGTATACATATCTCAGACCTTCCTATTAATTAGTACTCCTTATCTTCTTTTCTCCTATCCATTTATCTATATAAGTTTTATGTATTTGTTTACAAAAGTTGAGCAATCAACACAGTTGCTTTTGCTCAAACTCTTAGCAATTCTCAGTTCTCTCAAGCATCAAGAATTTCTTTGATTTAATCTTGTCTCTGACAATTGGTAAGTGTGCTCAATATACAGTGACTCAAAAAAGTGTCTCAATGTTTCATTGTTTTTGGAAGATGGCATTGTCATGTAAGATTGAAAGTACATAAAATTTTGTTCCTTTTTAGCTCTGCTCTAAATGAAATTATAGCATGATCCAGTGGATTCATGGAAGCTGATGTCACACTATCCCGGATAGGGGGAAATATCTGGTGGTCTACAGGGTCCCTTCCAGCATTAAGGTTTCACAGGATTTTTTTGAGCTGTCTGGTAAAAAAATTCGGCGCACTCCTATTCAACCTTCTTACTATTTACTATGAGTTTGAGTCCTGCGGATAGTTGCGACTGGGCGTCAATGACGTCACACCAACCCCAGCGACACGAAGAGCCTCGTCCCACGGCCGTCTCAAAACGAGCCTGCAGACTGCTTATTGTTGCTTACAAAAATTCTGATATTGTCGCAACAAGCATGCGAGGGTTCGCACCGGTTTCATCTCAACATCTAGGTAGATGCAACATACTTTCGGTTACGTCAATGCTCGCTGGTTCAATTGTATGTTGTCTTCAAACTTGCGAATGCCATATAAGAACACTCAGTTATCTGCATCAATCCTGGAACGTACGGGAGGATATTGTAAGTCTCTATCAAGTTCTGAGATAGGTCCCTTGTGGTCCGTGGGTGACACTGTGAAAAACGGTCTTTATCGGTTGTCGACTTGATCCTAATCATCTTCGACCTCCTGATCATTGTCGCGGCACACCATCGGCACGTCGCATGTAATATAACCCCGCGTGGCAAAAGTAACCGAAGGTGTCAATCTTGGGAAGATTTGGTCAATTCAATTTTAACAAGGCATATAAGGTCAATCGATATCACCTCGACTTTCATCTTCTTATCTAGACTCACGAAATATGGCCGCAGGAAGAGCAGAGAATCCCAAGTCTAGGATCCCTTACGGTGCGTTTTACTCTTGTCTTCCCACTACACTATGATATTACGAGATACTGATTCACTATCTAGTCTGTCTCGGCAACTCTGGTCTGAAAGTGTCCAAGATCATCCTTGGGACCATGCAGTATGGTGACCCAGAATGGCAGCACTGGGTCCTTGGAGAGGAAGAAGCACTCAAGCATATCAAATTTGCGTTCGTATTTCATGTCGTTCTTGCTGAAAAGTGCTAACGAGATTTGTAATATTCGAAGGTACGAAGCAGGCATCCAGACATTTGATACTGCGAACGTATACTCAAACGGTCTCTCGGAAATTATCCTTGGGAAAGCCATCAAACAGCTGCAACTCCCACGTGAAGAGATTGTCATTCTCACCAAGGTTTGTCTGTATCTGTACTGCCTTCAAAGGCAGCATTTACTGGACCACACAGGTGCACGGCACGGTCGCACACGAATATAGAACTAACTTTGTGGCCTCTTGTGCGAAACCCGACGAGAATGGGTATGTTAACCAACATGGGTTAAGTCGGAAGGTTCGGACTTTTCTGTTTCTATACTTCTATCTCCATTTTTTGATGCATTGGGATCAAGCACATCTTTGACTCGGTACAAGCCAGTCTCAAACGTCTTGGAGTGGATTATATTGATATGTTACAATGTAGGTTTATTCATGCTGATATCACTCCGTATATTGACCTCTTCACGCTAAGGCCACCGATTTGATTATGAAACACCTATCGAAGAGACTGTGCGTATTCCTTACTCGTCATGTAGACCAGTACTGATTGTATTGAAAACAGATGCAAGCTCTCCACGACGTTGTAAAGGCTGGGTATGTGCGCTATATCGGCATGAGCTCGTGCCATGCCTATCAGTGTATGTTCCCTTTGCTCCTTCTTCTTCTCCTTCCACTCATCATGGTCACTCGTTGTACAGTTCATCACATGCAAAGTACGTATCTTACTCTATTTACCCATGAACACACCGACTGGTCAATTTATTTGTTCAATAGACTACGCAATCACACACAACCTCACACCGTTTATATCTATGCAGAATCATCATAGTCTGTTGTACCGCGAAGAAGAGAGGGAGATGTTTCCTACACTTAAAGTACTTCTCTACATCCATTTTCTGCTAATTCTTTCCCCCCACTATCAATTTACTGTCTCTCGTTACTGTTTCATTCACACCATACATAGTTATTTGGGGTCGGTACGATCCCTTGGTCTCCACTCGCACGTGGACTCCTGACACGTCCGTTGGAAGAGCAGACTAAGCGCGGGGAGACGGATTGGTGCGTCGTTTATTCTAACTTATACTTCCTCATTCCGTCCATCTTCTCAATCTACTTCGCCGAAAGGTTCATAAAAAGATATATCAAAGCGGCAGGGACACCTGAGATTTTGAAGCGGTACAATACATACTGTTTCGTTCTTTCACTCACCTTGAACTAACTCTGTTGCTTCTAAAGAGTCCAAGATCTTGCAACAAAGAAAGCTCTTTCAATGGCACAGATTTCCGTCTTGTGGTCCCTTTCGAAAGACGGTGTCACTGCACCAATTGTAGGTACTACAAGTCTAAAAAATCTGGAGGAACTTATTGGTAAGTCTGGCCACATTCGTTTGATGTGGGATAGACTCTTATAGTCCTCACTGACTAGCGGTGGCGGATATGAAATTAACACAGGAAGAAATGAAGTATTTGGAGGAACCTTATGTTGCGCAGGATGTTGCTGGACATTTATAAACTGTTCAAATTGTATAGCTATTTTGTGTTGTTGTGCAATGCTCCGATTTGGATTCTGAAGTGGATGGGAGGAGAGACAACAATAAGGCAGTCTGAAGTGGAAGATTGGCAGCATGCAATTAATAATTTTATGGAAACCAATAATCAAGTTAGTTACACCGCCGTCGAACATTTCCTTTTTGGGAATACCTCTGGCTTAGGCTGCGCCATAAGCCACAACACTCAACGATCGGTATTTGTTATTCTTTGCGGACAAACCTTAATTATTTTTTCTACTTATTATAGTCTACAAATTTTTGTCAACCTCAGTCGATCGCATTACACGGTGTCACTGAGGGTGAGTATAGCTTACTCCTACACTTAATTTACGCATCGACTTACACATTCTGTAGGCATAAACTCTGTTTAATCTACAGTTCCTGGAGTGACACATGTAGGCTGTTTTTTTTTTTTTTTTTTTTAATTAAGACCCAGAAATTGCTGTGGGATTCATCTCAATGAACAGCCTTATCAAAGCCCTGAAGAGTTTCATGACAACCATGAGAAGGCTACAGCTTGTCGGGTTGCGAGAATTGCTGGCAATGATGCTAGTTTAAACATGATCTGTGGAAGCAGAATTAGACATTTTCACAGAATGTCAGGGAGAGGATGATCCGGCATTCAATATACATCAGACACTCCTCGTTACCGCAAATGTGCAACAAGCCAAGGGCTGGATACTTAATCGCTTGATCAAAATGATGGTCGATTTGTGCTCCCGGATCATAACTACATCCTTGACCACGTTTCCACCTCGTGGTGTGAACGCTTCCTCGTAGCCATGAGTCCTGAACTCCCGTCTCGCAGCGAATACTGGTACGATGACGGCTCCATCATCCTCGTTGTGGGGGATACAGCATTTCGTGTTCACAAGTCGATTCTGAGCCAGCATTCGGATGTTTTTGCAGATCTGTTCACCATTCCAGAGCCCCCTAAGAATGAATCAGACTCCGTGGATGGCTGCTCTGTGGTTCATTTGCAGGATGATTTGAAAGATTTCACGGAAGTCATAAAGGCAATCTATCAACCGTTGTAAGTGGTTGACCTTGATCCCATAGATCTCATACACCTCACACATTACCTGCGGTACAGTTACTTTGACGCACTGCCTCAGGATGCCGACTTGCGTAAGCTTCTCGGATTCATCTCTGGCATTCTCAGGATCAGTACAAAGTACAACTTGGCCAGAATACGCCAAAAATGCATCGACATTCTGCGTGACAAATTCCCCACTACTCTCTACGGATGCGACCAACTGGTATCCTCGGGATACCAGTACAACGCAACGACCGTTGTCAGTGCCATCCCTCTCGCGCGCGAGACCAACGTCCCTGAAGTTCTTCCATGGGCATTCTACATTTCTACCAACATTGAAATTGACACCCTTCTTGCGGATCCGGTCCTCTCCTGGCGAGACAAAGCGCTCTGTCTAGCCGGAAAATCGCAGCTATGGGAACGCCAGAAGGAGGATACGCACCGATTCCTATTTGATTTCGCGAAGGCGCCGGACTGCCGACATGGGTGTAGCTTGCGATTGCAGCAGATGACATGGAGGCATATGGAGGAGCTGAGGAAGAGACCTCACCCGTTGCACGAGTATGATAACTGGGATACACTAGGGGTTTGTACATCTTGCTTACAGCGCGTGCAGGATCAGCACGCCAGAGGGCGAGAGAAGGTGTGGAATGATCTACCAAAGATCTTTCGTCTCGGGACCTGGGATGAGATTCACGAGGAGCAGAATCGATGATGAAATTCTAGTTGCAACATTGTATGGGTAAGGGCCTCCATCAGCAAGGCAGGTGCCTCTAGAGTAGCTCTTAACAGAACTACATAGTATTGTAGCATCATAGTGAACATCCCAATGATATAGTGCTAGGCTCTCTACATAGTGACAGAGGTCCTGTTCATAGCATGTCATAGTGCATGCCAGTCTCTTTGTAGTGACACTGAAAAATACATATTACTGCAAAGAGTTTGGTCTCCATCTCCATAGATCTGGCTTCATGTTCAATCTATTTAGCTTTACACATTGTAGTGCTATAGAAAGAGTTAATATGTATAGCTATTGGAGGTGGATTGTGGAGGTGCACGTGTACATGACAGCGCTGCCACCGCAGAGGGAAACACGAATTAGGAAATGATGGAACTGTATAGTTGGGAAGTGTTTTTTCACGTTGGATCTGGAACTGGTAACACCTCAGTCATTGACATACCCGACTGAGTCTTTCTGTGTCTAACAGGTCATTGGCCCCATGCTACTCAGTGACCTTCACAATTCAGACGAGTAAAAATTTTTTTTAGTAGCTGACCCCAACCACAAGCACTGTTATGGCTCTGAACCTGACACTGACCCTGTTTATCCCTCCTTGCCACTCACCACCACATGCTTGAGTCAGGAAGGAGACACATAAAGGAAGAGATGATAAGACATGGGAAAGAGGAGTGGAAAAACAGTGGAAAAGGGTTTAGCTGGGGGAAGCAGGAAAACCATGTGCACCAAGCACCAAGAAACATGAATACTAGTGCCCAGCCCTGGGGAACTCGATAAGCTGGGCATCTAGACCCGCTGAACACAATGACAAATAGTTACCATGCAAATATGTGCTAGTCAATGCATGAGGAGAGAGAATATAAAAGGGACAAGATTTTGAGGGAGTGAGGCAAGCAGTTGACTTGCCACAGCTTGGAGTCCTCAGAGTTTTGCATCATCTGGAGCTCATTGTGAGAGGGCTTTTGTTTCATGACCAATCAATTTGTCAGACCTCTATTTGGAGTCCAATCACCTAAAAGAAACAATTAGTTTTGCTCCACCAGGTTCCTGGCCTGGTACACCTATACTGGCTCAAAAAACTGCCTCAATGTTTGGCCTTTTTGGAAAGATTCACATGGTGTGCAACAATTATGTAAGCAAAAAAATTGTAGAAATCACATGACATACAACTGCATCCTGGCTTTATAATAACGAGCTACAATTCATGCCTTCGGCACGAATTTCATAGCTCGTTGGGGGCTTCGCCCCCAAACACCCCTCAACTAAGCCTCCACCCCAACCTCACTTCGTTTGGTTAGGGCTCCAAGTATGTATAAGTAACTTAGCCTCCATCCCAACCTCACTTCGTTTGGTTAGGGCTCCAAGTATGTATATAAGTAATTCAGTCTCCACCCATGTATCTTAGTAACTCAGCTTCTATCATAATCTTACTTTCATTATGTCTTACTAATTCCAGCATAAGTTGTTAACAAATAGAGAGTTTCACATTTATCAAGAAATGATGCTACAATTCCAAGTTATATATATTCTATTAGTACAGTATCAACAAATATCAAGTTAGATGCTAAAATATAAAAGTTAGTAATAAGTAAGTAATTAACAATCACACTCACATTTGTAAACCCAAGAAATAATGCTACAATTCCAAGTTATATGTACAGTATCAAGTTAGATGCTAAAATATAAAGTTAGTAATAAGTAGTTAATCAAAAATCACACTTACATTTGTAAACCATTAAGGACTTCTTGATATACAATATTTGCAGTCATTTTTGATGTATTTTCTTCTGACAGAATCACCTTGATACGATCTCCTGATGTGCATTGAGAAAGTGCAACATAGAGTTGGCCATGTGTAAAAACTGGTGATCGAAGATCCAATCCAACACACTTGACTGATTGCCCTTGAGAGTTGTTGATAGTCATAGCAAAGGCCAATTGAATTGAAAACTGTCTTCTGCGTAATGGTATTGGCATATCCTCTTCAGAGGCATCTAGATTGATCCTTGGAATCAAAACAGTTGAATCTGCAAACTTGGCATCTCCACTGATAAATCCTCTTCAGAGGCATCTAGATTGATCCTTGGAATCAAAACAGTTGAATCTGCAAACTTGGCATCTCCACTGATAATATGACATCTGAGGACTCTGGTGCTGATATGAGTGACAATCATTCTTGTTCCATTGCAAAGTCCTTTGGTTGTGTCCAGATTCCTGAGGAGCATGACAGGAACTCCAATCTTCAAAGCCAGTTTAGCCAAAGGCAAACTACTGGCTTTCAAAGAGTTGAGATATTCCACAGGATATAAGGCAAGGCCATCAGGATTCCTGTTATCAGAAAGAATAGAATCTGCACTCTGTAAAATCCTTTCTTCCCCTGGATACCTCTCTAGAACTTCTGCATTAATCTCCTCTATATCAGAGTTCTTGCCAGAGAGAATAGTCCGGTCCAGGTAATACTGATCATTTTGAGGATGACCAATATCAGGATATGTGGAAAAAATCATTGTCATCACAGATCATCCTTTCAGGCAGTTTGACTGTTTCTCCAGGTCCTAGATTTTTCCCTGCACCAACATCCAATTGTCATCACAGATCATCCTTTCAGGCAGTTTGACTGTTTCTCCAGGTCCTAGATTTTTCCCTGCACCAACATCCAACAACCAAGCTGCATGAGCAATATTCTCTGCAGTCTGATTGAAACAAAGTCAAGTATGGTTTAGCCTTACAGTCACACTAACAGAACCAGATCGATAGTCGATTCTAGTACTACGAAGTATGACAGTAAAGTTGGCTGCCTTATGTAAGGCAGCCAGCATGTATGTAAAGTAATGAGAACTAATTAATATAATTGTATATTAATTAATTAACTAAAATAATGTAAGGCAGCCAGCATGTATGTAAAGTAATGAGAACTAATTAATATAATTGTATATTAATTAATTAACTAAAATACAATATGTTACACTGATCCAATCTCATATTTTGGACCAAGTAGTGGACTTGGATATGATCTCAAAGTTGGCCCCTTTTGAATGAAGCAGCAATCATCTGCTGTCTGAGTCCATGTGGAACTACTGGAAGAGTTTGTCTAAAGTCCCCTCCAAAAACCTCAGTAACTCTACTAAAGGGAATGTCGTTATTGAAGATGTCCCTGAAGCCACGATCTACAGATTCAATGGCATTTTTGTGTTGCATTGGAACTTCATCCCAAATAACAACTTTGGTGCGAAGTATGAGCTGTGATAACTGGGTTCCTCTCTTGATATTGGCAATGGATGTGTCAAGAGCAGGAATGGGAATTTTGAATCTTGAATGAGCTGTCCTACCCCCTTCCAACAATAAGGCAGCAATGCCAGATGATGCTACACATAATGCCACATCTCTATTGGAACGAACTGCAGCAGCCAGAGTATTGCAGACAAAGGTTTTGCCACATCCTCCAGCACTGTGAATGAATAGCATCCTGCCCAAATTGTTGTTCACTGAGTTCATGACAGCATCAAAGGTCTCCAGTTGTTCCACATTGAACTTGGCCTTGTTCCTCTCCACTCTTTGCTTGAGCTCTTCAACATCATAATTAGTTTCATCTTCTAAAAGTCGATTGCCTAGAAGAATGATCAGTATTCAAGTCAATCTTTTATGCAAATGCCAATTACCTGGAACTATGTTCCAATTCTGTTGAGCCTCTGGCATGTTGAGAAAGTCTTTCAGAGTTTTCCCAAAATTCATCAAAGTGTCATTGATGAGATAAAGGCCATAGTTATAAATATCCTCATTGGTAAAGATCTGGTCTCTGTACTGTCTAGTATGTTCCCATCTATGTTAAAGATCATCACAGATAGAATGCTTGAATTCGTCCCATAGAGCCTCAGGAGTGGCAGGAGCACAGTGGAATAGGATAGTGCAAAATAGCTGTCTGAGAGCTGATCCTAGTTGGATTGGAGCAGCTTCAGTGAGAGACTGCCTCCATTCTGCATCATTCTCCAAAAGACCTAGAGCCTTGCAAGCTTCCTGATGAGTTGGATAGGTATGGCCATTGACTGTTCTGAGATCAGCCCATGAAGTTGCATTGGTTACATAGTCAAGAGCATTCTGAGATAGAACCTTTCTCCCTGTCTTGGTGAAGCAAAATACATCCTCCTAATTGCTGTACCTCTCTGTCTTTCCTTCCAAGTCTGTTTAGATGCCTCATAAACAAACTTGGTTGGAAAGTTCTGATAAGTGGTGTTATTATTGGGAAACCTGGTATTGGCTTCAAACCAAGCTGTGAGTGCAGTCTTGTCTGCATTAGGTCTAGCAGCCACCACCTGTATTGGTTCATCATCTGGGAAATAGACTTCATGCTGGTTTTCCAAGTGCACAGGCAATCTGTACACTGAAGGATATTCAGCATGCATGTTGAATTCAAAGATGTGCCAGCAAGCCTCAGGAGCAGAAATGTATCTGGCATCCAAGTGTTCCTTGATTTCATCCCTCTCCTCTCTAGCAATCTCCAAAGTTGTCCTATCATGGCCCTTGTAGATGTACTTGTGAATGTATTTGATTGCATCCACTGAAGCACAGACTTCCACATTGATATGACATTGGAATTTGGCTGAGAGATATGGATTGTATGGGACAACATTACGATTGTCATAATGACAACCATGCTTTTCAAAAAAGCGGCCATTGTTAGGTCTGGCATATTGGGGATAGCCATCATCACCATACTGTGTAGCTTCTTGAAATTCCTTGGGATATCTCTTGGAACATTTGCCATCTACCATGCACTTGGCATTGGGAAAATCTGCTCCACATGGACCATGAACCATATTGGTAGTAACAACCTAATAACAAAGGTCAGTCACTGCATTGATAATTCAAGCAAAGCCAATACCTGATACAATTGAGGCTGAGTCACTGGATCAGGAATTTGAGCAGAAACAATAGTGTCCACATGAGCTGCATCTTTGATCTTGTCATGATAATGGAAAAAGATCAAGATATGTATATGTGGAAGTCCCCTCTTTTGAAATTCAATGGTATGGACAGATGCCACACATTTTCCAAATAGACCATCTTTTATGTCCTTCAAAAGAGCATTCTTCTTGAGTTCAAATACTCTGGCAATAATATCTGGACGGTCAGAAGCTGTTTGTCTCTTTCCATTAACCATAGGTTCTTTCAACAGAGCCTCTTCAATTTCTGGCCACTTTGGATTGGCGGTCATAGTAATAAAGAGATCTGGTTTATGGAAATGTCTGCAAATAGCCATAGAGTTCTGGAATAGTTGCTGCATGTGTTGTTCACTTCCAACATGAGAAGAGGGGAGGACCACACGTCAGCTTTGCCTGCGTAAGTCTTCATCTCCAGTAGCCGCATCAACCACTCCTTGATAGACTTCAGCTCTAATTTTCTTTTGATTCTGTCTGACCCAGTTGAGCTTTGATTGTTTGATTGAAGCCCATGCATCAACAACATATTGCTGAAACAGTCTGCCACTCCAAAGCAATGCAGCATTAGCTTCCAAAGCCCTCTGCTGCAGCCTATATGCATAATATGCAGTTTGGCTAACTTTTTTGGCTCTTTGTTCTCCTGCTGGTCCAAATTGAGATTGAATATCGGTGTGAAATCCAGGTTCTCCAGTTGGAAATATGATAGTATAGTGCAAGAGAGTATAATAGGGATGTAGATGGCTGATTCACTTCAATTGACCTCCATGCAGATGCAGGACTATGTCACGGTGATCCGATTGTTCTTCAGAACCATTTCCTGGTATAATTGCAGCAACTCCTTCCTGTTCATTAGAGTTGTTGTAGCGTCAATGGTCTCCAAAGTCAGCCCTAAGTTGAACAGAAAGCCTTTGTGGTTGGCCTTCAGGAACTTCTGTCATAATCTGCTTTGCAAGCTTGTATAAGCCAATAAAGGGATTGACTCTATGAAGCATATCTTGCAAAGAGGCCATTATCTGAGGATCCAATCTAGGATTGCTTCTCTGATGAAAAGCCAATTGTTGATTGTGATCGTAGAAGTAGAGTTGTGCATATACAGGATGATCACCTTCAGTTGGAAGCAAAGCACCTGTCAGATGATGGAGCTCTCCATTAATCCTAAAGCTGTATGGTCCTGGAGCATTTGTAATTGCATGGTCAATTTTGACTCCCAGAGATGTAAATGCAAAGGCTGCATTGTATTGGCGAATAGATGCTTTAAAAGCATCAGAAAGAGGATGGTGACCTTGGAGTAAGCCAAGCAGTTCTGGTGGAGCATCTGCAAGTCTGGGCAAATCAATCTGGCCTTGCAGACAGCACATGCCAAATTTTGTATGATGTCTAGTAGAACTGGTAAGCTTTTCAGCATTCCAATGTAGAGCCTGACAGTGTGGACATATGACATCCATAAGACCAAGATAATGTGCTGAGGGTTCATCTATATAAGGCTGTCTTCCTATTGGAAGAGCATTGATGCCTTGAATATGATCAACCCTTTGTAGCATAGGAGGTGCTGGTAGATTTTGCACAGGTGGATCCACATATTCTAAATCCTCCTCTGTATCCTCAGCAAGATCATTATTAGGCTGTCTTCCTCTTAAAAGATTGCTTCAAGCTCTGATGTAGGATCTGGAGGAAATACTTCTAGCTCTTTGAGGAGGCCTCTTAGACCACCAACTGTTGCTGAGGATCTATTTGCTAGGGCTATTCCTGAAACTCATTTACCTGAAGGATGGAATGCTCCTTTGCAAAATCCAATTCCTAGAATGATACCACCTCTACCTCTTCCTGCACATAGAGCTCCTTATGTGCCTTCAATAGTAGCACCTCTATCAGCTGCTGTGCATGGAAGAGATAATAGAGTGGGATCAGTCAATCAGCCTGTAGTTGGTGGGACTGCTATGAGTATACCTGAAACTCATTTGCCTGAAGGATGGGATGCTCCTTTACAGAATTCTATACTTAGAATGCCTGCTCTACATGGACCTCCTTTACCAAACTTCATAATGCCACCATTGCCTCTATCTGCACTTGGAAGAAATAATAGAGTAAGACTGATCAATCAGCAGGTTGCTCCTGTACAGGCACAGACATTAGCAGCATTGCAAGATCAGCAAAAATTAAGGCATATTGCTGCAGCTGAGGAGCAGAATAGACAACAGCAGGCACTAGCAGTATTGCAAGAGCAGCAATGGCTCAGACATATTGCTATGGCTGAAGAAGAGGAGAGGCAAC
The DNA here is from genome assembly GCA_027475525.1 of Macrolepiota albuminosa. Classification (NCBI taxonomy): domain Eukaryota; kingdom Fungi; phylum Basidiomycota; class Agaricomycetes; order Agaricales; family Agaricaceae; genus Macrolepiota; species Macrolepiota albuminosa. The sequence goes on along the minus strand of JAMWFC010000007.1, from coordinate 191,345 downwards.
AAGAGCAACAAAGGCAACAACAAGCATGAGCAACAACAGCTCAGAGAGCAGGAAAGACAACTACATATATTACACCAGCTAGAGGTGAGACAAAGACAACTTTTAAAAGTTGCATTGACTAAGAAAGATTAACAGGATGTAGATCTCAATCCTAGCTAGAGGTGAGACAAAGACAACTTTTAAAAGTTGCATTGACTAAGAAAGATTAACAGGATGTAGATCTCAATCCTGAACATAGGCCTTTGAATGAGGCTAGGACTCAAAGAATTTTAGAAGGCTGGGAACAAGAACATGCAGCTGATTTGCAGGACTTTAACAATCTAGATGCTCAAGATCTGGATGATCCTGTTAACAATAGGAGGCAGCCAAATCCAACAGCAGGGCAACTGGAACCTCCTTTTCATCCTTCCATCCTACAACAGCCTATAAATCCTCTTTTAAGCTGATTATTTCCCTCAGTTCTTCTATCCCTCAAGTCTGTAGTTCCAAGTTGTACATCTTCAGATGCAAATAAATCCACAGCAACAGTTGGTCCAATAGGCCTCTCTAAAGAGCTAGAGGCAATTTGATTATTTCTTCCAATTCTCATATCCCCAGATCTCATAGCCCCAGTTCTATAATGAAGTGGTATAACTACTGAAGTAGATCTTCTACTTCTATTTGCATGGCGCTCATCAGGATCAGTCATTTGTAACTGTTGTAGCCTGCTTTAAATCTTAGCCTGCTGTCTTTCACTTTCAGGAGTACTAGGTTCATTATTAGAATGAGTAGTTGAAGATTGCCTGAAAGAATAGTTTTTTAAGCATCTTCATAGCTTAAAACCATTGAAAGATACTTACATGATGAGTATATCAATAGCCCAAAGTTGACCAAGTGTTACTCTAAGCTGAATTGAATTTTTCTTGAATTTTTTGAATTTTATAAGCATTTATAAAGCTCAAAAACAATAAAAGTCACTTACTACAATAGTCCAAACTTTCACTATAAGCTGAATTGAATTTTTCCTGATTTTTCTGTGATTTTTTCGAATTTTTTAAGCATGTTCCAAGCTCAAATACATTAAAAATCACTTACAATAATCAATCAATAGCTGAAAGTTGTCAAGCTATTGAATGTTTGTTAAAGATCATTGATCAATCAATCAATTAGTCAATACTTACTTTGTAATCAAATTTTGAAGTTGTAGCTAAATCAATCATTTATTAATATCTATCAATCAATCAATCAATCAATACTTACTTTGTAATCAAGTTTCCGAAGCGTTGCTAGAAGAATGGTTATTAATATTTGTAAATCAATCAATCAATCAACACTTACTTTGTAGTGTAGTTTACTCACTACAACATAAGAATGGTTATTAATATTTGTAAATCAATCAATCAATCAACACTTACTTTGTAGTGTAGTTTACTCACTACAACATTGAAACTGTAGAAAAATTGATGCTGTTTGGTTTAAGAACACGCAAGGCATGAAAACTGGTGTCCACTAAATTGTGTTTCAGCCTCGGCCACATCCACAGACTCCAGACACCTTCCACATGTGTCCGAGAGGTAGCATACAATGAAATATTTAATTTATTATCTAAATAATAATTTTAATCTTTTTCTTTTTCTACCTGACCAAAAAAAAACAGACAAAAAAGGAAGTATGTATCAGCCTTAGTCAGAAACTGTCAAACCTGACTAATCAGATCAATTCCCAGGCCTTGTCGCATTCTATATAGATGTATAGATCATGTGATTTGGACAAGAGCTTGCTTATTAATAAATCAAATAAAATATTCAATCATTGAGGCAGTTTTTTAACCCACTCTAATTTACTGTAATTCTCATATCTAGTACTTGGTATGGCCTCCGTTTGTCTTTATAACTGCTTTGATCCTTCTAGGCATGCTATCTATGAGGCTTTGACATACCTCTGGTGGTATTTCATTCCACTTCTTGACCACTCTCTTCCACAACTCATGCACTCCTTTAAGGGGTACCTCATACTCCAAAAGTTTGCACTTGATGTAAACCCAGAGGTGTTCAATAGGATTGAGGTCAGGGGATTGGGCAGGCCAGGATATCACAATGATGTTGTTATTAGAAAACCAGGTTGTTGCCTGTTTGGAGGTGTGTTTTGAATTGTTGTCCTGCTGAAAATATCATCTTTCCTCCTCCATTTCCAACTTCTCAAAGCTTTCCACCACTCCCTCATCCAAAATCTCACAATACTGTGCAGCATCCATCTTTCCCTGAACTTCTATGAGCTTTCCTACTCCATTCCAACCCATACAGCCCCATACCATTAAATTGTTTCCTCCTCCATGCTTGACAGTTGGTGTAGTGATGCAGTCAGATAGTAGTTCTCCTGGAATTTTCCACACATATACCTTCCCATCTGATCAAATCCAATTGATCTTTGTCTCATCACCCCACAAAACCCTTTTCCAATCCTCCACTGTCCAGTGTTTATGATACTGAGCAAACTTGAGCTGGTTTGCACAATGAGCAGCCTTGAGCATGGGAAATTTCTTCTTTATTGCTGAGCAAAAACCTGCCTCCTTCAATGCATTCCTGACTGTCTGAGGATTGACAGAACTGGAAATGACAGAATTAATGAGCTGTGTAGCTTGAACGCATTATCCAGCTTCCCAGTAGTAATTTGATGAATAATAAACTATTTGTCACATACTGTAAGCTTGAAAGGATGACCTCTGGGTTGATTTTTGTAATCCTGGATCTATGTAGATACAAACAAAGAAAAAGCCTCAGTGTCGTGTCAATGATGAAGGAGACAACTGTTTTTCATTGTACCTATGTAGATACAAACAAAGAAAACTGTGTGACAATGCTATAATGAGTATATGTGTCTGTCAGAGAGTTATTATAAACTTACAGCCTCAGTGTTGTGTCAATGATGAAGGAGACAACTGAGGCTGTAAGGAAAGAGAGCACAAGTGAGGTGGCCATTAATCACATGACTGATCAGATGCAGGGACAGTAGGAAGTATTCCAACATCACACCATTGCCGCAGGAGAAAAAGGAGCATGGAGAGAAAAATAACGATCAATGGTGAACAAGACCAAGCCCAATCACAAAACAATCATGTAGCATGTGTGGTAAGGCCTTTGTAAGGATGTCTGTGACCATGTCCAATGTCAAAACCCAGGTGGGTTCAAATGAACCAGATTGAAAGTGTTCATGAATGAAATGGTAGCAAATGTTGATATGTTTAGAACAAGATGTTGTCAAATCAGACTTTGCAATATCTATGGTGCTCTTGTTGTCGCAAATCAGAGGAAATGGTTGAGGAACTGGTAATGAAATGATGTAAGTAATAGGCAAATCCATATAGCTTCATGCATAGCATGCATTATTGACATATATTTGGCCTTAGTTGAGGAAAAAGCCACTGTGTGCTGCCAGACAGAAGACCAAGATATTAGAGAGGAATAAAGGAGAAATGCATAGCCTGAAACGCTGTGTCAAGTTGATGAGTTGGATGCCCAATCTGCATTGACAAAACCACAACCACAAGGAAGCAAAAGGCAGATGGGAGGATAGTTCTCAGGTTCTGTAAAATTGTAAAGTAAGGCAAAATCAATTGTGCCTGATAAATATCAGAGGACCCCTTTTGCGGCAAGAAGATGAGAACATGTAGGACAGGAGTTGTACTGTCCCAAGCTTATGGCTGTAAATGCCAGATTGGGTCATGTACACAGGCTGAGATAGAGAATTGAACCAACTAAATGTTGATAATGCAATTTTAGGTTATTTTCCAATATATCCAGGAGAGAATTTGGTGGAGGATCTGGAAAAGAGTAAAGAGAATGGTATAGCAGAACTGCTGTGGACTTAGCCTCAAGGAGATTGTAGATTGAGAGTAAGTCCATTGAAAAACCTTTCTGGGAGAGCCAGAGCTTGCATGTAGGGTGGTCCCTATCAATTCTAATTCTGAGATACAGTGTTGTAAGTCCCAAGTCAACGACCTCAAATCATTCATTTAGACGCTTTATAAGCCAGTGATACAGTTGGGGAGAATTTGTCACATTCAGGCTGTCATCGACATGTATGCAAACAATAATAAAAAGTTTTGATCCATCAAGGGGCATTGTAATTGAAGGATCCAGTGGTTTGTCAAAGTAACCAAGAAATATGGCATGATCACCTTCACAGCAAGTGAGACCCAGGTCTTCAAGAGCCTGACAAAAGATTGTATACCACTTGTGCAAAGACTGTTTGAGGCCATACAAAGCCTAAAGTAAGCAATAGCACAAAAATGGGTCAGCTTCAGGAAAACCTGGTACTTGCTTACAGTATACCTCATGAGAGAGAGGAGCATTCAGGAAGGCTGTTTTAATGTCAAAAGTGAAGAGATGGAAGTCATACTTGGCTGCATACATGAGAGTGATTTAAATGCTTGTCAATTTTGCAACTGGAGCATATGTGGTGCCATAATCCTCTGGACATTGGCTGAAGCCTTGGGCAACCAGTCAAGCCTTTTCCTTTCCACAAATAACTGATCTGTCAGCATCAAGCTTATGAGCAAGAACCCATTGAACACCAATAGGTTTGCGTCCATGCAGAAGTGACGTAATTTGAAAAACACCTTGAGAACGTAAACTATCCATCTCTCACTGCATGGCTGCATGCCATACTGCCACGTCAGGACGTCGTATTGCCTTGTTGTAATGCTCAGGAGATTTAGAAACATTGAAGGGACAAGGTGTTTTAAATGGAATGGTGTTAGACCTGTATGTCACCATAGCTTTGTATTCCATAATTGCAGCAATTTCCAAAGCATTGACTTCAGCAGGAGATTCAGAGAGAGACAAAGCCACAATTAGGGACTGAAAATCATGAATTGCGGACAAGACTTGGTCTGGTAATACAGTGCAAGCAGCACAATCAGCACAAAGATGTACTAATTGTTTATTCTGCGTAGCCATTTCTTTGCTGTACGCATGCCCTTTAGCTGTTAGGACAATAGTTCAATGAGTATGCATCAGGATTGGTTCTAGTGGCATTTCAGATGATGGTGGGTCAGAAGGTAAAGATGTGATAGGACGTGAATGCAATATTGAATTTCACTGGGATACAGAACAAAACAATGACAACCCCAGATGCAAAGATGAGAAAAATCTGGTTTGTTGCCTTCTATGACTTCATAAGGTGTTGTCAATGTGGGTAATGTTGAAGTAGAGAGGCGACTCCAAAGATACTGAGTGGTAAGAATTGCATCACCAAGAAAAGACATTGGGAGACCTGACTATGCCATCATAGCTTAGGCCAATGACCTGACTATGCCATCATAGCTTAGGCCAAATCTTCAATCATTCTGATATAGCATTCAGCTTTACTATCCTGCTGGTGTGCATATGGTGCTGTTGCTTGATGCGTGATGCCTCAAGAGACTAAATATTCTTGCATTTCACCAGAAACAATTTCCTTCGCATTGTCTGAACAAACCACATGAACACAGTTTCCCAATTTTAGTTCTCAGGAGGCTTTGACATGCTTGAAGTGTGAAGCAGTTTGAGTACGTGAGGAGAGTAAAGTGGTGCTGCTGAAATTAGAGCAGTCATCCAAGATGGAATGGAAATGATTAGCACAACCATTGGAGAAAGATATGGGAAAAGGACCACATGAATTCATATGAAGTAAATCACATATTGCAGATGCACGATGGTTCAAATGGTTGAATGGTCTTGCAGGTTGCTTGCTGAGGATACAAGGAATACAGAGATCATTGGTAAAAGAACTGTCATATGCAACCTCAGAAGCATAATTCTTTGTAAGAACTGTCTTTGTGGTATCATGGTTCAAATGACCAAAACGAGCATGCCAGAGTTCAGGTGTAATGTCAAGATGAGGAAAAGAAGTAGAAATCAGAGCGGGAAAGGCAATCAGCAAACAAGTAGAAGAAGATGTTGTAAGAACAAAATCACAAAATAAGAAAGATAGGCAGCTGTAAACTGATGCTTTGATTGAACTGCCATGAAGAGAAGGGACCAAAGACAGAAAGAATATTGATGTGGAGCCCTTTTTAAATATTAATTTTAAGTCATGTTCAACCATTGAGCCAACAGAAAGAAGATTGATTGGTACGTCCGGTGCATGAAGACAGTCTTTCAGAGTAATCATGATGTTTTTACCATTGACATGAGTTCAAAAATGAGCTTGACTATGTGCAAGAGTATTTAGGGTCCCGTAATTTGCAGTGCCCACAGGGACTGCCCTGTCCACATTATAGGTTCAAAAGAAACGATGGTCACAAAGAATGTGCGTTGGGCACTCTGAGTCCAAGATAGAATCGAACTAGGTAGAAATAGATGCAAGAACAAAATGGGGATGCAGATTGGAGAAGAGCAGTGTAAGGTGGTAAGGAGCATTCAGGTTCACAAGATACATAAGCCGACAAATTGATTTCATTGGTGGAGTCATCAGCAGCAGGGACATTGTGTTTATCAACTTTGTTGACAAAAGGTAACAGAGTAGGTATGAGCTGCATGTCCGAAGTAGCTACATTAGCTCTAGGACAAGAATGCACATTGTCATGACCATTCTCCATGCCACCACTCTTGGACCAACATGACTCAATAAAGTGACCATTCATGTTACAGTTTGTGCATACAAGATGAGGTCAAGTAGATGTCAAGTCAGGAGCTGTGGTAGTATTATTTGAAGAATTTACTGTGGAGAGACCAGGAGATTGCGTCAGAATCTGATTAGAACAAGTCTGAGAAGTCATAGCAAGTCGTCAATGCTCAGCATCCATATTTATTATCTAAGTTGCAAGTTGGGCAAAGTCATATGTTCCATTGGGTCCAGCATTCTCCCAAGATAGTTGAACTTCTTCTTTCTACACAGACCAGCAATCACCATTAGATAAGCCATCCACAAACTTTTGTATCTTCTGCCAGGGAGTGAGGTCCCGAGGTGTGCTATTTAATTGGTGTATGGCCAAATGCCAAGCTTGTATGTATGCAGAAACTGTGTTCAGGAAAGCTGTTAATGTGAAGACTCTTGACTTGGTGAATTCCACAACTGAAGCACTGCCAATCCCAAACTGTTTATGTAAGAAAGCAAGGAGATCACAAGCAGGTCAGAGGGGTAGATTATAGAGGCCACCTTGTTTAGGAGAAAGAGAGTCTTGTATTTCCTGAGATAATTTGCCAACAATAACATGCTCGACAATGTCATTATTCTGCCAGGAAATCCTATGAGCATCTGTGTCTTCAGATGTGGAGTCGAAATCATAATGAGGAGGTAGTGTGACAGGGCTCATAGCATCACAAAGATCTCCAATGTTGGGGATTCTACAGATATGACCGCATAGTCCAATGCTAGTGAGGACCCGAGTGACTGCCAATTCCCAGGAAACCTATTTCACAGAGGAGCAAAGAAGGGAACTGTAGCTAAAGAAGGCAATTTAATATCAGAAGAGGGAATATTAGCATGTCATGAAGTATTCAACAGAAATTGTTGTAAAGATGGTAAAGGAGGTGGTCAGTGAACAGGATGTGGTATAGATAAAGAATGTCGGTTTGGAAGCAAGTGAGGAGAAGGATCATGATTACAATTAGCAGTCGTGTTATTAAAATTAAGGAAAGGTCGAGTATTCATATTCACATTATGGTGGAAACAGGGTGGCAAATGATTAATGTCTGCAATCAGAAAAGGAGTCCATTGCCCAAAAACAAGTCTAGATGAATTGAGAGAAGAGTTATCAGAAGAAGCATCAAAGAAAGCAGGAAAAGCATGAAAATTATTGTGAGTCATAATGGGAAATACAGAATGATTGTCTCAATGAATTGGGATAGGTACCAAAGAAGCAGAATGCAATGGGGAGAGAGAAATATCAAGAGGTTGAATTGACTGAGTGCAAACAGAAAGTGAACAAAGATCTTCTGAATGAACAGAGTTCATACTGAAGGCATGAATAGAAGGAGGTCTATTAGTAACCGGAGTGAGTAGAACTGAGTGAGGACCAGAAGGTTGAGAGTACATGGAGTTCGGTCACAAAGCATGATCAGATTCAGAATAATAAGTATCAACAGAAGGTGGAGGAAAAGGGGGCCTACAAGGAGCAGGGGCATGGAGATTAACAGATATATGCAAAAATGATGCATGGAAAGTAACAGGTATATGCAGAGATAGTGATGGTTGTACAACATTGTGATTTGAAAGAGGAAACTTGTAAGTTCTATTGTTCTGAAAAGTCGGAGGTGTATCAAAAGGACGTAAAGCATGAAAAAAGGAATGTGGACATTGTGGGTTGTGTACTCCCAGAATCGGCAGTTCAGTCGTCTGCACGTTAGTGAAAGATCCTAGTCCAGAGAATGTTGATAGGCTTCTACTCAGACTGAGCACATCAAGAGATATTATAGGCCAACCAACACTTGACACACTGGAGACTCTAGCAACCAGTATAGAGCAGCCCTAGCTCTGTCGCTCTATTGCAGGACTTATCTATTTACCCTATTCACCAGTTACCAGGCCTTCAGTACACTTCATTCACCTATTTTAAGGACAAAGGAGGCTCAGAATGTATAGCGCTAACACAATGGCAGGAGGGGACTCTAACCAAACCCCAATCACTTCTAGAAGGAGTCAGCAGTAGGTGCTGCCATTTGATGAGGCACTTCAATCAGAAGTCTAAAAGGATCAATGATGGCAGCACAGGATATACTTAAACCCAACATCTGGACCTGTCAGGAACTGGTACAATGAGTAGCACTGACATTAGCACTCACGGCGTCTGTCGAGGATTTTCCAACCATACTCCGGAACAGCCTGGCCAATTGGAGTTATAAAAAAAGTAAGCAGACCTGTATAATTCTAAGTCAATTTAGGGTCGCTGTTGGTTGCCATGGGTCATAACACCATTGGTCACCGTCATCCATGTGCAAATGGTTGCCATTGATAGGTCACCGTTAGAGGAAACCACAAGAAGAGGTGCTAGGAAGTAGCACCACAGATGGACTTATCTTGGAAAACACAGTAGTGCATAGTATATAAGATAGCTACTTCACATGTATATAACAACAAATCGTAACCTCTTGAGCACCCAGTTACACTCAGTGTTCAAATTGCACTAGCTTTATCTGACTTTGTCACTAAGTCAGGCACTAGCCTCGTCTATCTCGTCTTTGTCATTTACAGTGCCACCTATGGGCACATTATACTGTGCTACTTGTCTTTTCTCCTATATCTTTGTTTAAACTATGACACTTACCATCTGCTAGGTAGCACCTGAGGCGCTATCATCTAGTGCATCATTCTATCACTTCTGCTTGAGTACACTGGGACCCTGTCAGGACTCCTCACAACTACGTACGCCAAGCACTGGAGATGGCATTGTACTGCATATACGTCCAGTGCACCTAACTACAGTTGGCATCATCAATGTCATCATGTTATCGCCTTCCCAAGGATGTTGTGAAATTACCCTCTCATCTGGATTATGGATGGGCATGATGATGTGAGAATAAAAAAGAGAGATTGCCAGCACCACATGGAGGCAGCCATGGCCATCCAATAAGGATATCAGGACAATGAGTTGCACCAACAAGCCGGGCTTAAAAGAGGCCCATAACCTGTAATTCTGGATCTATGTAGATACAAACAAAGAAAAAGCCTCAGTGTTGTGTCAATGATGAAGGAGACAACTGAGGCTGTAAGAAAAGAGAGTGCGAGTAAGGTTGCAATTAATCACGTTGATCAGATGTGGAGACAGTAGGAAGTATTCCAACAATTTTCTTTGTTGCTCTCCTGTTTTTTGCTGATCCTCCCCACAGTGCCCTTTTCCAGGCCAGTTTTTGCTTGGATTTGATGCTGAAAATACCCTTCATTGAGGAGAGAAGCAACAAAAGAGCAATTGGCAGCAGAAATAGGTTGTATAATGGTGGTAGAGTGTAAAAAAGGTGATTGGTTGAAGTTGAACATGTCAAATTAGTACAAACAAGGTCACATGACATTGTTTATACTTTCTACAAGGTGTTTCCATCTTCTACTTCTGAAAAGTATTGAGAAAATATGAAAATTAAAGTGAGTCAAAAAACTGCCCCAATAATTGAATATTTTGTTTGATTTATTAATCCACAAGTTCTTGTCTAAATCACATGATATATACATCATTATGAAGCCAAGATGCAGTTGCATGTCATGTGATTTTCTACAATCTTTTGCCTAGGTAGTTGTTGCACACCATGTGAATCTTTCCAAAAAGGCCAAACATTGGGGCAGTTTTTTGAGCCAGTGTAAAGTTACTCAACCAAGGGTAAAAAACTTTATTTCTCCTTGCCATACTTTGTAAACAAAAACTTTAGACTGAGAAGTGCATGTCTACCCCACTAAAAACTAAGTCTTCACTTACTGAGCCAACAAGTTTGACCAGTATTATGGAGCAAACCTCTAGATATAAGATGCCTCTGCCTGAAAGCAGGGATGCACCTCGCTTTAAACATAGTGAATCTGCAGAGGTTTACCATTTTCTACAGAGGATGCAGTCATTGTTTGAGCATGTAGGTATCTAGAGTAATGGAGAGAGGAAAAGGAGAGTGCTAGAGTATGTGGATGCTTAAATGAAGCAAGAGTGGAGGGGTTTTGACAGCTTTGAGAATGGGCACTCCTGGGCAGAGAGTGATGCTGCAGATTCACTCCTTGATAAGAAGGTTCAGGGCTGAAGCAAAGAAGTTAGAGAGGGTAGTAGGGAATGGAGTGTTAGTGGATAAGTTCATAAGGTGTATTACTTCTACCCTAGCTGAACTGGTGAAAGAAAGGTTAATCCACAAGCATAGATACTACCAAGATCCAACTTGCAATAGGCACAAGGACAAAAAGTATGATTTGTCTGAGGTGCTTGCAATTGTGACAGCTCTAGTAGATAGAACTGCAACAAGGAGACCTGTTGTACTGTACAGTTGTTTTCCATGCTTCAGAGGCTCCAGAAGCATCCAACCTGGCATAGGAAATCCCTAGACTTGTTCTCTTTAGATCTCCCTCTGCCAAGTAAGCAGTTATTATGATATTGTTAGTATATACTCTAATATACTTTTGATCTCCCTTTGTCAGCTATGTGACTGAGCCATAGCCTCCAGAGGTCACCCTTACATTATCATGGTCCTCAGGAGGTTATAATCCTCAAGTGGCAAGAGCTTAGATTTGAACCACACCTGTGTAAAAAACACTTTAAACATCATGTGGGTTCTTCAATGCCACCAGGCAGCCACTGCTTGTATGTGCTGACTAGAGAGGCTTTGTTGTGCAGGCTGAATGTGAGCAACCAATCAGCACATGACATGATGAAGCAATGTGACTACTAGTCTTGTGTCCAACCAGAAAAAGGGAAGAGTTCCCTAGTGCAGCAAAATTGGAAGAGGCAACTTGCTGACCAAGCAAGCCATGGCATGGATAGGCAAGGAAAATAAAATGTCAAAATAGTGCTATAACCCAGGCTGCCAAAGTATTGTGTGGCCCATTTGATTGGAATGGGCTGAAGGTCTATAAACACTGTCTCATGGGTCTGCTGATTCAAATCATTGCTGAAAGAAGAGTAGGAGGAATGGCACTTCCAAAAATAATTGTCTGGGACTAGAGGAGGTTAGAGTTGTGGAGCCTTGGCCTTTTAGGGCAAGCATTGCTGAGTGTAGCTGGATTTAGAAAATCAGGAAGGCATGTTAGTGGCAGATGGGTTTTTCAACCTACTCTACCTACACAAATGCTGTGAGGAATACCTGGAATGACATGTCAAAATGCATCCAACATGGAGAAGCAGACAAGTTTGGAGAACTGAAGAAGGGCTTTAAAAAGCTGACAGAAATCATGTCAGTTTTAGTCAGTACCAGACACACTCCTAGTCCTGGTGAGGGGCAGCAAGTAGGAACAAAGAATTTTTAAGGTGCTGAAGGAAGAAAATGGAGAAAGCTCTGCCAGGAATACCCACATTACCAGAGAGACAGCCACAAAATTTCTAGAAGAAAAAGCTAACTTTGAGGATTCTATCCAAAGTAGCATCCAAGTTGGACTTACTTTTGGAAAAGGTGCCAGTTTTGAATGAGAGGCAGGAGGTACCAGTGCAGGACACTAGTAGAAGTTACCTTCAGAGAACTAGGAAGAAGTTGAAAAGAATGGTGAAAAGTTGTGGGAGGTACCAGTGCCACTAACCACCAGGGAACTACTGGATGTGGCACCTGATTTGAGGAAGGTCATGGTCCAGAAATTGATATCAAAGCCTCCCAGGCCTAAGGAACCCAACATTTCTAGGATAGCTGCTCAACATTTGGCAGCAGTGGAAAAAGAGCCTGACAAGGTAGATGTTAATAATCTACCTTTGGCAATCCATTTTATTGCAGATGGAACACAATCTGGCTTGCTTACTGGTGCAGTAGTACATCAAGATTGTGTTGTCACTTACTTGGAAAATATTCCTGTAGGAGAAAAGCTAGTAATGGTATATGTAGCTAGGGAGTTGCAGGTTCTGAGATTGCTCAACTCAGTTGTCAATCAAAAGGATAGAGCAGAAGCAATTCTAGATAGTGGGTTACAAATAGTCTGCATATCTCTAAAAGAGGCTCTCAATCTAGGATTGATCTGGGATCCAGATATTAGGCTAATGATAGAAAGTGCTAATCAGCAAGTGAATGAATCTGTTGGTTTAGCACATAATGTGCCATTCACTTTTGTTGAAGAGTTCACTATTTATCTACAAGTGCATATTTCAGAAAGCCCTGCTTATACTGTCTTATTGAGTTGTTCCTTTGACACCTTGACAAAAAGCAATATTCAAGACTTGCAAGATGGCAGTGCTATTATCACCATTCAAGATCCCAATACAGGCTGTTGAACTGCCCTGCCTACTATTGAAAGAGGCAAAATGCCAAAGGTAGGGGCTGCTAGAAAGAGTGAAGCAAAATATTGAGTCTCAAGGAACTGGTTGTAGACCAGAAAAAGATTGCAGTAAGTCTTGCTGAGACTCAGAAAGAGAGATAGTAGTGACTAGATATTCTATAGAACATAGTAAATTCAGTTAGAAAGAGTTGAGGGATGTATACTTGCATGCTTTTGCAGCAAGCAATGGGTGTGCAGAGAAAAAGCAGAAGATATTGTCAGCATATTTGAATGGGCATTTAGCTCAAATACCTGACAGTTTTGAGGAGCTGCTAGTACAAAAGAAAAACTTAAAGTCAAAAACAGGTGTGGAGAAGACTGCCCAAGTATTTTTTAAGAGATACAAACCGGTACCTCACCTGAGGAGTTTAGAATCAAAAGGTGCATTACTAGAGACCTACTGGCAGACATGCCTCAGTTGGATCTCAATCTACCAGAGCTCAAACTTACAGAAAAATATACAGCTGAGTGCAAGAAGATCATTGATCAAGCTCATAGTGATGGTTTTCTTTGGCCAGAAGAGATAAAAGTAGTACATCACCTTATGATACCACAAAATCAGGCTTTTGCATAGAATGATTCTCAAAGAGGAAGGCTGAAGGAGGAATTCTTCCCTGCAGTAATCATGCCAGTAGTCCCTCATACTTTATGGGTATTGAAGAACATTTCTATTGCTCCAGATCTTAGTGATAGAATCTGCAAAATGATAAAGCAGAAGATTGAGGCAGGAGTCTATGAATTTCCTAATTCTTCATATTGCTTCCAATGGTTTACAGTGTTAAAGAAGGATAATAAGAGCTTGAAGATAGTCCATAGCTTAGAACTTTTGAACAAGGTGACTATAGCACATTCTGGGTTGCCACCAGCAACTGAGAAATTAGCTAGTCACTTTTCAAATAGAGCTTGTGGAGGAATCTTTGACTTGTATGTGTAATATGATGAGTGAATACTAGATGTGCACTCTAGAGATCATACTACATTTCAGACACTATTTGGGGCTCTTAGGTTGGTTACCCTTACCAATAAAATAGACAAATTCAGTGCCTATCTTCTATGATGATATTACATTCATCTTAAAAGATGAGATACCACATGTAACTTGGCCCTACATTGATGATGTACCAGTCAGAGAACCACCTCATAGATATGAGTTGCCAGATAGTAGTTGTAAAGTTATACCAGAGAATCCAGACATTAGGAGATTGGTATAAAAGCACTTTCAATATGAATAGTGTTACAAAAAAACAAATATGCAGGGGAAACTCTCTTTGAGAAAAAGTCAGTAGTATATGCAGATGAGATTGTGGTTGTTGGCCATAGATGCTATTATAAAGAGCAGAAGCCAGAGACCAAGAGATTTGCCATAGTAATGGAATAGAATGACTGCAGGGATAAACATGAAGTAAGGTCATTCTCAGAGATGGTATCTTTAGATTCTTTATTAAGGACTATGCCAAGGTAGCAGCACCTATCAATAAACTTACTCAGAATGATGTACCTTTCACTTGGGAAGAAGAGCAGTGCTCTGCAATGGCACAAATGAAGAAGTTGCTAGCAGAAAGTGCTCCTTTAAAATTCATTGACTATAAGTCAGAAGGTGCAGTAATTCTGTCAGTAGATACATCCTGAATGGCAGTGGGTTTTGAAATCTTCCAAGAGGACCCATACAATCCTAAAATTCACACTTGTGTCAAGTTAGGATCTATCACCCTAAATAAAAGGGAAGCTAGATTTTCTCAACTAAAAAGAGAGCTGTATAGTCTCATAAGATCTCTGCTAGCCAACAAGTATGGGCTAGTTGGTTGTAAAAAACTAGTGATAGAAACAGATGCTGAGTATCTGAAAGGGATGCTAGGAAATCTAGGAGTAGAACCCAATGCTACTATCATGAGATGGATTGAGAATGTCTTACTCTACCACTTTACCTTAAGGCATGTGCCAGGCAAGACATTCAATGTGGATGGCTTGTCACAGCAGTCTAAGCAGCCAGGAGATAAGGAGTACCCACCAGTAAATAGATGAACCCAAGTCTATGAACTATGAGTATCCAGACAAACTCAATAATATATCTAGTTGGAAAGACTAGGAACCTTAGAAACTTGAAGAGTTTGCAGATCAGATTGACACCAGAGGAGGCTATCTAAACATGGTGGCTACTGAGGTATCAGACTTTGAGCAAGAACTTAGTAAAGTCAGGTCTCAGGAGCAGGAGCTTAGGGATGGAATCTTGAGTCAAACAAGCATGGAGTAGTTATTATAATATTGATAGTATATACTCTAATATACTTTGGATCTCCTTCTGCCACCTATGTGACTGAGCCATAGCTTCCAGAGATTGCTCTTACAAAGGTAAAAAGAGGCATTGTAGTCTGCTGGACTTAATCAAAATTGATCCATGATTAGTTTGAAGAAATTATTCTTGGAGATTAGCCTATGATTGAGTCCCATCAAAATGTCATTGCTGCTTCAGCTTTTGCCATTTGAGCTGACAGTGTTGGCTTTTTTACATTGCTGGGTCATCTGAGGTTATTATTTAGTCAGTTGACTAGTTCTTAGAGGTGTGCTAATTTATAGTTTTTGACTTTTACACCAGTACTTACAGTTTTAAGCACTTGTATATGTTTTTTTAAACAAATTCTGAGGTCTACTTTAGTAGACTGAGATTTTACTAACTGCTTTGGCATGCATTTTGTCCTTAAAATTTGTGCCCCTCACATGATCTTGGCCATTGCCATGTCTCTGCCTTTACCAGCTATGTCTTCAAAATTTGCTTCCTTTTGGCTATATCTACTACCATATCCTCAATATTTGCATCCTTTCAGCTATCTTTATCAGCTATTACTACCATGTCCTCAATATTTGCTCCCTTTTAGCTATCTCTACCAGCTATTATGTCCATCCTTACTTGTGTTTTCTTTAAATACATATATACATAATTTTCTTGTGTTGAGCATGTTATTGTTTGTTTATTTCACCAAGTCAAGGGATTATATTTGCTCTTATATATACAAATGTGTTTTTTTATTTTGTTTATTTTGCTTTTGCTTTTGTTTTGTTTTTGTTTTTAATTTAATTTATTTTCTGTTTATATGTTTTTTTTATTATGTATATAATTTGTTATGGTTTTTGTCAGATGTGTGAAGATTTCATTATTTCTTTGCTCAAGCAGTCATTTACATCATTGATAGATAAATTGTTATATTACAATAACATCATCTACCTGTGCTAGATAGGTAGCTATCAACTTGTCAGTAGTAATGAAACATTATTGAACTAATGAGCTGATGAACACCAAAAGTGGTGAAGTACAAAAGTGAATAAATATGTACAAGTTGGGGTCACATTAAAAGAAAATAGAAAGAAACTTCTATGTTGATCTGCTGATTATGTAAGTTGATGTTATGTAAGCTGCTACTCTGTAAGCTATTGCTCCAAATATGATATTAGAGTCTAAGTAGTTGCAGGCAAATACAGTTTATTTGATAATACATATAATGATGCAGTAATACTATTAAAGCAACTAAAATAAGAAGGATTGGTGGAGGAGAAACAAATACAGATACAGTAAACTCAGTAGAGAAGAAAGCAGGACAACAATATAGTCAGACCTGAGCAAGTGTCTATGAATCATAGTCAAAACTATATGCAATTGTCAAAGATCAACAAGACCATTATTGACAATGTGATAGCAAATGTGGTTGAGTATTATGGTTACGATTAAAGGCTTTTTGATCAATTTAATCATTGGTCAGATATAGGACTTGTATGTGTGAGATTATGAACACACATCATGGTTGGGCAACCACTATCTGTCTCTTTCCTTGTTGCTATTGTCTGATGCGTCTATCTCTATTTTATTCTAACCCTTGTCTGAAATGTCTCAGCTTTTTCTTCAGTTTGTTCTTGATTCCTTTTATTGAATACTAAGTTCTGTGGGGTCTTTATCAGTGTATTTACTGTGTTGCTTTGTCACTCACTTTTATGAAGCTAGACTGGTGCTTGATAAAAGTCATGGATCTTAATACAAGAAGCATTTTGAGTTTTCCACCCACCAGGTTAGCAACTTGGAACAATAGCTAGACAGAAACAAGGTCTTCTACTTGGAATTTTTCCAGCTTGTAATATTTGTATCTTAAGTTTTCTTCAGTTTTGTTTGTTGCTCTATTGTGTTGTACTTACATTGTCATGTTCCCTTCAGTTACCTTCATTTTCAAAAATTAGACCATGTTGTCTTTGATAATCATGAACCCTGTCTGCATTATTTTATCTGTGAGCTTGTACAGATCTAGTTCCTTGTCTATAGAAATATGCTGTTTGTTCTTCTCTACATTGGATGTCAGTGTAAAAATCCTGTTCACTATGTTGAGTGATCTTTCTTGCTGTCCAAAGAATGTGTTATGGCAGCATTTGAATTGCCCTTCTGTGAACTCAAGTTTGAAGTACTTGCTGATCTCTGTTGCTCCTGTCATTGTATTATCAAAATGTTTTGTTCCTAGGCCATCTAGCTTCACATATTGCTTCATGTATTTTAGCTATCTGTAGTTGCTGCTTCATATAATTAGACTCTGTTATCTTGGACTTCATTGAGCACACCTTATGCATATTTCTTTTTTCAGTGGCAGGAGATCTTTTTTTCTGATGGCTCTATATATCGTGAAAACTAACTCCTCATCTGATATCTCACTATCTTTGTAAATGTACACTAGTTACTATGATTGAAGTTTGTTTACCTCCTTTGTTTTAATGGCTTCTGCCCATCTTGGTTCCTGTCATTTCTTGTGTGTTGATAGCCTGACATATATTGTGCTATTTGGTTACTTATATGTGTGATGCTGGTTAGCATAACTTCATTTTCTTCCTCTCCTTTGCATATGGCTTTTTTGATCGCAGTTTCTTAGTTGCATAATGAGTCTATTGATAATGAAGTGTCTGTAAGCATTGCTTACTTGCTGCCTCTATGTCATAATCTGCTTCTAAGGTCATTTTTGTTATGATATATTAGCTGTGGCTCTGTTAGCGAATACACCTGTCAGATAGTGGCTAGACATATGTTGTATTGCTGCAGTGTCTTGGTATTCTTCTAATTTGTTGTGCTATCAGTGTATTCTTTATGATATCAGTGAGTGCCTTGTCTGTTTTTCTGTGTATGACATGATGTATCTTGGTTTATCTGTTTCATACCCAATTTGTTTTCTTCTTTTTATCCTTGTCTTTTTTGGTATGTGTACTTCAATTATTTGGTACCTTCTCCTTTGTGCCTGGCATCTTGACAGTTTCTGCAGTCTGTTGCCAGTGGTACATTCATATCTGGCTTTATTTCTGGCTTTGTTTTATCATCCACAACTGTTTGAGAACAAACCTTATGTTGTTCTTCTGCCTCTCTTTTTCTGTCCTCCCATTGATGAATCTCTAATGTGTGTTGCTCTTCTGAGGTTCTGGCTTTTAAGGTACCACCTTACAAGTTGTGGATTTGTGATGCTTGTGTTCTATTTAAAGGTCCTGCCACACCTTCTGTGAATCTTGTCTTATTGGATTTTTTATTTTACTTCATTCAAAGGAAGAGAAACACTATTCTTTACGTTATGCTTTCTTTCCCTTTTTGATACAATATGCAGCTTGTTGCTCTATATAAAAGTGTCCTCTGTCTACTGTCTTTGATAATCCTTGCTCCACCTCATCTTTTTCTCTGTGTTTTTTGTCACATACGAACCCATGCCATCTTGCAAGTCAAAGTCTGAAGAGACTAAGGCCCAGACACTTGTTGACCAGCTCAAGACCATGTGTGTTCTATATTGTTGTCTTTGGTTTTTTCTTTTTTTTTTAAAAAAAAAACTTGTTATCCTTGGTGCAGGAGTGCAGATACAGTGGCTCAAAAAACTGTCCCAATGTTTCATACTTTTTGAAAGATGACATTGGCATGAAGGATGAGAAGTAAGATACAGTGGCTCAAAAAACTGTCCCAATGTTTCATACTTTTTGAAAGATGACATTGGCATGAAGGATGAGAAGTACTTAAAATCCTAATTAAATCATGTAAAGTACTATGGAATCATAGCTACAAAATGAACCTAGGTTTATGTAATTGAGATCAAAACTGATGGAGCAATAGCCATTTTAAAATATTCACTCATTAGGACAGTTTTTTGAGCATCTCTAATTTTTCAGGTTTATCTCTATTTTACTTAGAAATAAAGAGTAAGTTGCATGTGGAAATATAAACAAAGTCATGTGACCATGTTTAGATATATTTGGAAGTAGTTCAAGCTGGTTGAACCACATTTTAACCTTCAACCACTATCATGAAACCTATTTCTTCTGCACAACACTCTATTGTTGCTTCTCTTCTTGCTCAAGGGTGTTCTCTGTATCAGATTGGGGCTCAAACTGATCTAGGGAAGTCTACTATTGGAAGGATTAGTAGAGAGTTGCAGATGGACAAGAAAAACCATTATGGAGGCCATCCTGCTAAGCTTACTCCATATGATAAACAGGCTATTATTTGGCAAATGTCAACTGGGAGACTTGATACAGCAAGTGTGTGTACAGATCTTTCAGTTGCAACTGGTCTTGCTTATTTGCTCATCATAACATATTTGATAGTGTTTCTGCAGTAGCAGCTTCTGGATCTGAAAACAGCTGATCTGTCTGCTGGATGAGCACTCATTTTGTGTTGTAATATATGGTCCTGATGTTCTTTAGGTCTATTAACAGCGGGTCATTGTCTAAGTGAAAGATTTCTGCCTTGCATGATAGGTTCATGTGTTACTTATTATTTCTGTGACTATCCTTTTATTTAATGCCTTGATGTTAGTTCTGTTAGTGTTTTTGCCATGCCATTGCCCAAGAAAAAAAGGGCTGTGTCTATTCTGTCTATTGATACTCCTGTCATGTTTGTATCTCCATTCTCCTTGTTGCTTTGCTTGACTGCTGTTATGTAGCTGGACTATGGCTGAGTTGACTGCTAAAGATGTGACCTTGTTATCAAATAGTTGTACTATGTATGTGATTTGTGATTTGTTTGCATTTGTGTGCAGTTTTCCTTACATTTGACACTCTTAAGATGCTCCAATATCATGACAGAGAAGGCTTTGTTTGTGAGTCAGTCAAGCTTTAAAAGGTTGCATGCCAGAGCTGTGGTCAAGGCTGCCAGTCCGATTTTGGATAATAATTTTGCTTCAAAAAAAATTATTGAATTGTCTGACAATGACAATAATGACTTGCCTGTTGTATCAATGTGGATTGTTTCTTCTATGTTATTGGATTGTGCTCATTTTGTTTTTTTTTGCTTTGGTATAGGATTGCTAAGTGGCCTGTACCTAGGCCACTTGTTAAAAAGTCAATGCCTGTTGTGGCAGCTGGCAACAATAATGTTGATGATTGATAAGTTGTAGACAATAATAGCAATATGCTATTGGACTTTATTGTCAATGATAGTTCTGCTCCTAATTGTGGACTGTCAAAAGATGGCAAGTTGTCTGTGCCTCTCATCTCCATTTTGCCTGCTTTGTATGCTTCATCCTTGATTGTCTGTCTGGATACTATTGAATTGTATGTTGATTTTCCTCTTTATTTGTATACTTCGTCTATTGATATCTTGCTGCAGCATTAATTCTTCCATTAATCCTGCAGAAGAGCTTGCAGTGGAGGCTGTTATGCAGCCTTCTATTTAAGAACATTTTATAAAGTTGACTTATCAAGGACTGCCATTTCTTAAGTGCATACCGATGTCTACTACTTTGCTTGCATTTATTCAACTTATCATCAAGAAACAACTCAGAATCCAGCCTTTTGGATATGACAAAATAAACAGTGATAGTAAAATTTATTATGCACACATTGGTGTTGTTGCTGAGCACATGAATAAAGACAATTGGACATGTAATTTGCTTTTTGTCTTGTATTTTTTCTGTTCTTATAGATGACTTTTTTGATAGTTTGTTGTTCTTTTATTCAATTGTCATGCTTTCTATGTTAACTTGTCTAGGGTTGACCTAGCCCAACTAAATATTCCAAAGCAGCAATTGGCCCTTCAGAATTTGATAGGCCCCTTCTGTGTTTATATTATCTCTGGAGTGGTAACTGCCTCGCATCTATTTAATAGTTCTGTTCTTGTTGGGAGTCCATCTGACAAGTATGGTCAGCATCACATCGAGATTGTTGAATTTTATCAGGAGTCTTTTTGGCAGTTTGCTGTTTTGGGTTGTATTTTCAACCTCCCAGACGGTGTTTGAGGTACTCTTTCTAGTAATGGTGTGGTATTTGTTACTTGAGGTGAGGGTAAAACCCCTACATACAATGTTGGTGAGTTGTGTTTTATTTTTTTATTGGTTCTGCATTTATGGTGGGTATGTGACTCCCAAGTCCAAAAGGCCCTCTGGTATAAAAAAATAACTTAATATTTACTGAGATGGATGCTCCTGTATTTAAATCAGCTGGAGTTGCTGATCTGTATAAGCTAATTGTTGAGTTTGATCAAAAAGGTTCCTGTTATGCTCATTTCTAGATGGTGTTCTAACATTTTCTCAGTTCCTGTATATGATGGTAGGGTAGAAACTGATCAACCATTCCATTTTATGCCTGGTGACTTTGATTCTCTTCCTTCTTGGCATCTATACAAAAACAACAATGTTGAGGTTCCAGAAAGTTCTGACATCAGTGTTGGTTTTAGTGCCAACTAGTATGAGTCCAGTGGTCTCAAGTATATTGGTGTTAGTTGTGTTTGAATATGTTCTTACATTTTTCAGATATTTCACCTTGGACTTGCTGTTTGTCCTTATATTGCATGATCCTACTTATGTAATGTGTCTTGTTGAACCTGCTCCTGTGATGGATTGCACCAATGCCACTAAGGGGAAGGCCAGTCCAAGGAGCATAAGTAGTTACTGCTTTCACTGCTTTTTTTTTGTTGATAAACTGCTGCAAAAAAAAAAAAATACCATAGTGATGGTTGCTTTATATATAACCTGTTTTGTACTCATGAATTGTCCATTTCAACAATGAGATCGTCTGTGTATAGTGCCTGGCTATTAGTCCATCTATTGCTCATTGTATTTAAACATGCATCATTCACAAGGTATGCACATATCTAATTTGGTGCAACGTCTCTCATGTATGATTGACAGAGAGCCTATAGTAGTTCAATACATGCACTCTCAATACCTATGTGTTCTGTTGAACACTGAGCAATGCTTGATCCATGATACTGAACAATGCTATTATACCTATACAAAAAAGCATACTACATTACGGTTTGATACAAGCACAAATCAGTGCGTGTATTTCCTTGCAAACTAAGACTCTGTGGGCAACAGGACACACACACATTGAATATTTTCCTTTTTTAGAGTGAACATACCTAACTAATACTATGTTTTTTGTCAGTTTTATATGCCCTGGTTATATAATTGTAGATTTTTGACTATTCCAGTGACATTCAAACAATGCAGGATAATGCAACTTTTTGTGATGTGATCCCTCATGTCCCATCATGATTTTCTAGTGTGCCTGCGCCAATGCCACCTAGGTCCTATATTGTGTAACCACATGATGAGGAAGAATGTATGTAATATTACATTTGCTATTAAAACTTTACTGCATGGATACTATTTGCCTGATACATGGCCTTGTTTAGACCAACACATTGTTATTAGCTCAACTCTTTCTGCAGTAAAATTGTTTGTGGTATCTGGGCTTAGAATACTAGAATATTTGCATTTATCTGAGTCTAGAGCTTTCAGTAAGAGTGGTCAATTGTTCATGCACAAGTTCTTTGGATATCAAAGATTACTTTGTAAACCTAAATGTATCCTCAGACAACCTATAGGTGGTGATAAAACCTATGCATTCTTCTTTACACAAATAGATATGTACATTGACATGAGTCAGGGCAAACACAACTTGCGATATGTATTCAAATTTATCAATCATGCAGATAATATAGGTTTGCTGCCATACTTAATTACTGCAGGGTATGTGCATGTTAGGCTGCTATTGTCTACCCTTTTACAACATCTCACATTGAAGCAGCTACAATTCATAGTGCATATACATGGAATTGTGCTGTCTAAGCATTTTAGAGCATTACATCCAAGTGATTTATTTAATTCTCACACTTGCTCAAAATGTGTTAGTTGGTCTACTGTATTGATGGCTAATTTCAGTTTACAAGCAAAAAACATACTAAGATGCTCTGTAGTATGTAATCACAAGCATGAAGTTGTTCTTAAGACAGATGTTTAGAGCCCTGATAAGCCCAAATTTCCCTCTGCACCTTTTATACCAAGCCTAACTACTCAAATCATACACAACTTTTGCAATAAAACAAGTCTAGCACAATTAGAAGAAAATGGTTGCGCTGTTTGCGGCTTGCTGTGCCCAGTTAAAAATATGCATACTCTAAAAAGTATGAAAGGGTTTCTTGGTGTGTTATTTGCCAAAGGAGTTACTAGAGTAGAGAGGCATTCAGGAATGGAATCTTTGAGGGAAATAAAAGGCTCAGTGTTGGATCATAGATGCAATTCTCAGAGTGCAGGATCCTATTGTTGAAGGGCAAAGTTTCCAAGTATGCACTTGCAAATGGTTTTTGAATTGGTACTGTTTCAATTGTTTTGTCTTGTTTAAATTGAGTTGAACAGCTTTTTGTTGCCAAAGTATGCAGGTCTCTCTGTTTCACAAATGTGTTGTCCTCATGTCTCAGCAAAATGAATGCATATTTGATCGCTTTTGAATCTTCTATTGAAAGGGTTTACCATATATTGCCTCCTCTAAGGACTGATATAGACAATGTTTTAGCTATTCCATTTATAGGGCCTTGTCAACTTACTGAGGAAGATCTCAAATGATTGCCTTTGCTTGTTTGCCAAAACACCATGAAGCAAACATTGGAATGGCTCAAGCTTAATCATTCTGCTTATATAAATATTGAAATATGTAATAGCAATATGGATGACTATCCAGAAGATATATCACCTGTAAAGATTGTTTACAAAGAGTCTTTGGAGGAAAACAGAACAGTTGACTCTGCTATTTACAAAGTTGATGGAGACAATGTAGTATTTGGTTGCAAGTAGTACTGATAGTTCTGGGGCTTTCTTGAAGTCTTAGAAAGTGACCTCTAATTCACACTGGTGCTTGATAATAAGGTTGATGTATTGGGTGCTTCACAGAATATCAAATATTCTGATAGGCAGAAGAAGGTTCTCAATAAACTCCAGCCTAAGTAGTTCACTCCCTGGGAACTACCAAGCCTTTGTCTATAAATAGACTTCCAATAAGAGGTGTTCAATAAACTCTAGCCTAAGTAGTTTACTCTCTGGGAATCACCAAGCCTTTGCCTATCAATTGCCTAATTATTCTCTATTCTACTTGGACTATTTATACTAATTTTCCAGTGCACAGGCCACCAGATCACATGACTTTTTGCTCTTGACCTCCCAGCATTCCTGACCTAATTTGTTGTTCCATTTTCCATTTTGGTGATGCATGTTTCAGTGCCACCATTCCATTCATCTCTTTCTTCCTCCATTCAATGCATGTTTCAGTGCCACCATTCCATTCATTTCTTTTGACATCCCTCCATGCTTCTTTCCCTTTCCCCTTTCAGTCATATCAAATTGGGCATTGTCAGATCAGATCTTGATCTAGATCATCACAATTTGATCCTATTTTGTCACCTCTGCCAGCTCCCATGCTTCCTCTCCCCATAACAGTGGTTGGACTATTGTTGAGTTGATAGCTTGATCTGGTCCCTGCCCTTTGTTCTGTACTGTCTGTGTATTTATTGGGGTGTTTTTGGAGATATAATTTGTTGAGACTGCTACCAGGAGGCTTACAGTTTTCAGCCCATAATTAAATATTTATTTTGACTTCTGGTGCATATTGTGTTTCTGACTGCTGGTACAGCGTCGTATCAACAATAGAGTATCAGCTGGTGATTGTCCTTTTGTTGTGCATGGACTGATAGGCAAGGGCCTATTAGCAAAAACCAAAGATGAGCTTAAAAACATTGCTTTGAAGCACTAGCACTCCAATGGCAAAGCACTGCTAGTTGGACATTTATCCTGTCTGGTTAATTGGATGAAGGATGCAACTGTTTATCTCCAAATATTTTTCTGGTTGTTTCCATATAGCTTTGGGGATCCAGGCTGTATAAAAAAGGCTATATCTCTGTTAAAGTTCACAAAGGCAATCTGCTCATGTATTATGATAAGCAGTTCCAGAGAGATACTGGCTTTTTCTTTGCAGCATTCAGTCATGAGCAAATCAGAGCTGCAACTACAGGAGGGTTTCTAGCAATTAAAAGAAATGACTTTGCTCATATTGCTGAATGCATAGCAAGTCTCAACGTGGAATTACTTAGAAGTATGGCTGATCATATGGCCAAAGGCAAGATCATCAAGTCCATGAACTAGAAGGAACAAAAATGCTTCAAAGTTATTGAAAACATTGATGCTGTGTCAGGCTGGATTGACAGGTCTCCAATAACAAAAAAGCATATGAGAAATAAGATATGGTTATTAGTGATTGACAAAGGTGCACCTTTCTGGTTTATAACATTGTTACCTGTGGATATCAGACACCCTATATGTCTGTACTATGCTGGTGATAATATAAAGTTTAAACCTGATATATTGTTACCTTCTAACACTGCATATCAATGTATTGCACGTAATCTTGTTGCAGAAGCCAGATTTTTTTATTTTATTGTGTCTGCTTTTATAAAGCACATATTGGGTATTAATACTGAACACAAAGGCTTGTATGGTCACACATCTGCATACTATGAGATAGTCAAACAGCAAGGTAGACTTACCTTGCATCTACATATGCTTTTTTGGCTTTGTGGAAGTCTATCACCTGAAAAAGCTTGTTGGAAAATTATAGATTCCTCATCTGACTTTCAAAAAGCCCTAGTGGAATATCTGAAATCTGCCTTTACCAGTGACTTCCTTACAGGGACGATGAACAAAATCATAGATAACATTGAAAAATCCAAGAAGATGCCAGAATATATTGATCCTACATGGATGATGCCCCAGCCCCCTCCTCCCAATCATTTGTGTCAGAGTAAACAAGAAAATTCAATTAACATACTCTCAGTACCAACAGTCTGTGATGCTTCTACAGACAATATACCTGATGCTGGTCAATCTGATCCTCAGGCACCACTTCAGGAGTGTATCAGATGTGAGGAGATGTTTAATTAGTGGACTCAATTCTATAACACTATAGATAACATTGTATTTAGGTCAAATGTGCATACCTGCTACACATCATATAAGAAGGATGGAAGTAAAAAATTAGACAAAGAGAATAAAGGGTGTCTAGACAACAAATAGGCCAGATATAAGGCTTAGTTTCCCAAAGAACTCTTTCAACAGACTGAAGTCGACCCTCTAACAGGTGTGCTCAATATGTGTAAAGCAGAACCATGGCTGAACACATTTACTGCATCTTTGAGTTATTTGTTTAGATGCAACCCTAATGTAACTAGTCTTCATTTGGAAATGGCGGTCAGAAGTGTCTTTTTATATGTCACTAAATATATAACTAAATTGTTGCTTAAAATGTACACAGCATTTGAGGCCGTTAGCACAGTACTCACAAAATACCAAGATATTGTTAATGGACCTTTCCTACAGCAAGAAAAGGCAAGGTCTCTCATAACAAAAATAGCTGTCAGATATGCCCAGTACTTACTGGAGACATAAGGTTAGTGAAACTCATGTGTCCATACTAAAAGATAGGCAAAAAGACATGTTGTCTGTTTATGAACAGCACGTTGAAAGATCAGACAAACAAAACAAGCTGGGCATTGTGGAAATATGTGATTGTAGTTTTCTAGAGAAAAAACATTTAAATATCAAATAGAAATTCACTATATCTAAAATTACTACCAGTTTTAATCTCAATGATGAACAAACCTGAGAGAATCTCATAGGTTTGCAGTGGTTGCTCCTACTGGCACTGCAGCATTACTATTAGGTGGATCAACTTACCATTATCTGTTTGGAATTAATGATATGGAACATGACTCTCCAGCACAACTGGCCCAAGTAAAGTCATGCCTTATTGGGATGCAATATGTATTTTTCAATGAAGTATCCATGTTGTCTTGCAGGGATATATACAAGATATCAGCGTGCCTTGCTCAAATTACAAGTCTGTTGCACCTTCCTTTTAGTGGTATGAACATGATGTTTGCTGGCAATTTTGCTCAGCTACTGCCAGTAACTAGCTGTGAGAATGCAGTGCTGTATAGTCACAGTATGAGTATGTAATTTATTGATCTGAACAAATAAAAGGCTGCATTGGATAAAGCAGTTTGGCACCAAGTTACTACAGTAGTCATATTGAGACGGAATATAAGACAGACAATGCAAAGTCCAGACAACAAATTCTTTAGAATGGCCCTTGCTAACATAAGGTATCAAGCATGCACCAAAGATGATATCCAGTGGCTAGAGTCTTGGCAAGTCTTCAATCTTTCAGACTCCTTGCTTCTCAATGATAACTTCCATAATATATCTATTATAACAGCACACAACATAGATAAAGATGCTGTCAATGTGGTTGGAAGTGGTAGATTTGCTTTAAAGTGTGGACTCAAGCTGACAGATTTCTTTAGCAAAAATACTGTACTTGACAAGGGTGATGAGAGCACATACAAAGGTAAAGGTCGAGGAGCATCAGGTAGAAACAGAGTTCCTCTACACTCCTCTATTCAGAATATTCTATAGAAGCAGCCTCCTTCATTTACATCTGGTCAAGTTGCAGGCAAACTGTTGCTATGCATCAGCTTATCTATTATCATTAAGACTAACATTGCCACAGAGCTCTGTATCACAAATGGTCAAGAAGGTTATGTATATGGATGGAAGTCATGTATGAGTTCTGTTGGTCAATGTATGATAGACACACTGTTTGTAAAACTGAAGAATCTACTGCACCATATACAAACAGAAGGTCTTTCTGAAGATATAGTACCAATAACTAAAAGCACTGTTTTAACTGAATGCAGTCTACTTAACAACCAAAAAATTACAATTTCATGATCACAAGTCAAAATACTCATCAACTGTGCTATAACTGATTATGCTAGCCAAGAGAAAACTAGGCCTTTCAATTCTGTTGACTTGTTCAAATGTCAATCCCATCAGGCTTACTATATAGCACTGTCCTGAAGCGCTACTGCAGCTGGTACTATTATAATATGTGGATTTGATAGAACTGTCATTTAAGGAAAAGTAACTGGCACACTACACCAGAAGTTCCAGGATTTGGAGTTGCTGGATGAGATAACAAGGCTGAGGTATGTAGGAAAGCTGTCAAAGAGTTTTCATGACACTCCAAGACAGTCAGATTTGATAGCATTATTTAAACAATGCAAAAGTGACACCTACTTTCCTTCTCATGTGTATTTGTCTTTGAGATGGAGTAAAAACAATCAATTTGATGATTCAGAGTATGTAGACATGAATTGGCATATAATATCAAGAGAGAGGCCACTACAAGAAAGCCTATTGCCTAAAAACACTTTCATCCCTGCCAGAGAGGCCAAGATATATAAGAATACATATAGTATAGGAAAACAGAAGATACAGGAAGACATTGAGCATGGTCCAAGCAAATACCAACAGTTGAGTCACACAGATAGTTTGCCTATTTTGCAAGGTAATTGTCTCCTCTTTGCCTATTTATAGAAGTTGAATAGTTGTGCATACGATTCCATATTGTCTATTATATACAACTTATGGTGAGAAGATCCTCTAGAATGGTCTTGAAAGCTTAGTGCCTTAAGCCTGCATCTAAACAAACATCTAGTGAAGGATTTCCATAATATCACCTCAGAAGATCATGAGGCCCTTGAAGAGACCAGAAAATGGCTTCAGACCAAGCTGTCTCAAAGGAATCACAGAGAGTTCCCGTTTGATGAATACATGTCTGTACACTCTTTAATTAACAAACTATTTATTAACATGTCAGATGTGCTTGATTCATTTATAGTCTGTACAGCTCACCATGTCACAGCCCATTGGAAAGTTAAATCAAAATTAGTAATGATCAAGGAAGACTATCTATTTGTGAGCATATTAATAAATTTTAGTGCTATACAAGCACAATGTGTGATTTGTGTGCACGATGACTAATCAAGGTTTCTAGGCTTGAAATCACAATAGTTGATTCTTTAAGTGTAACTAAGTACACACTAAAAAGAGTTATATATTTTGGCAACTCTCATTTTTCAAGCCGCTATGTATCTTCATTCAACAAATCTTGGCATCATGACGGATCGACAACTAAATATAAAATAATAAAGGAAAGAGAATCTATGAGCTTGATTGATATGTCAAAGTGCAATTCCAGGACAGCCATGTTGGCTATATATAGCAGGACAGATTGATCACATCAATGAAAGTGGCAGATTATATAAACAACTGCTAAAGCAACAGCTTACATAAACTATTGCTAGAGTATCAGCTTACATAAACTGCTGCTGGAACAACAGCTTACAGAACAGCAGGTTACTCTAGCTTGACATAAATACTGGCTTAAGCATTTTTATCAGCTTCTGCATGGTGAGCAATTTAATAATCTTGTTTGTTTCAGACACTGAACATTGTGCCATCTTATTTGATGGCCTATATGATATTGGGTTTACAAATAAATGGACTTTAAAAAAAAGCAGCAATATAAACTACAATAAAAAACAAACGCTACAATTGTCAGATTTGCTTAGCAGCTAGATTAAGCAAATGAGTACAATATTGATACCTGTACCAAGCAACTTACCAGGCCTGTCTGATGATTCATCTTTACTGCTTGAGCTACTTGAAGTATCATGTACTTTAGGACTATAGAAGGTCATATTTTTTAAGCTACTCAATGTATCACTTGCTTGGCTGAAACTATGGAATGTATTTGTAGGAGCAAGAACAGGAAATTTGGGGGGGAAGAGGTGTTGCTGATATAACCAGACTCGGGGCAAGCATTGTAAGTTTTCAATTCATTAACAGAAAATTTGACTCAGCAAGACAAGTCAGCATCTTCTTTGTGTCAGAGATTGAAATTTGTGAGTGTGATGCCAAGTTGGTGTGCAATCATGAAATCCCACCAAACATAACCATCAATGTATGGATAAGCTGAGAAAGTATGAAAAATGTCAGAACTTAGATGCAGAAAGCACTTATGGAAGTCAACTATTGGAACTTTGCAAATAATGTATTAGCTGCTCCTTCAGACAAACATTAATTCAGCAGGATCAACATCAGAAGCACTAAGATGCAGGTGAACAAGAGTGTATGCCTTCCAGGCAGGTCTATCATAGAGAACAGATTAAATGTTGATATAAGTTGTTGATGGAAGAGTAACCACGTATATGATTCAGCCATGCAATTTTTTTGTAGTGCACAAGTACACAAGCATGGGTAGTTAGAAACTGAGATGATATGTATTAAAGCACAGGCAGACCTGTTATGATACTTCCATCAGACTTGCTTTTGAATTTGTAATTGGAAAAGAACCAATACATTAGCCTTTGCACATAGATCTGATTTTTGATAGACACTTCAAAGAATGGAAGATCACCATTTCAAGCATAGTTCAAAGATACAAGTGCATCATACAATTCAAAATAGCTGCATAAATGAAAAAGTATCAGCACACTGTCTCATGAGTTTGTATTTGGAATATGACCATTGTCATAATCTGCACATATGTAAATGGTATAAAGATATACTGTGTTTGGTCACCAAATTGATGAGAACAAGTACAAAATATATGAGAAGGCGCATCAGCACCACGTCTGAGGCAGGGCCATGGTCTGTATTGGATATTAATGTCAAAGCAACGTAATGGTGATATAAGCCAATTATCAAGGCAGTGAGAGTTGATATATTGTAGAAATAACCTCCACAGCATATTGTAAATATTGGAGTAACTATGGCATGAGGTAAACATGGGCAGATGATGCTGTAATAATATATTATCGGTAAAATCAATAAATAATACAAGGAAAAGAAATAACCAATAGACAAACAACATGGAACCCAGCTGCAAAATAAGGAGCTTAATATCTTACTTTTTATTGTTTGGCTTTCTAGTGTAGAAATTGTTAATATAGAGATCTCATACTCCAAAGTCATTGTAATTTCCAGATTTAGGTGCTGCCATGAACCACAACTTTGCACCAGTCTTGATAAAGATGAATGTAGCAAAACCATTGGCATTAATATGCCAGTAATAGTGGGTGCCACTGGTAGATGCAAAATTTCATTGCATATCAGAAATTGAATAAAAATTGTCCACTTTACAGTATTCATGATCTTGAACTTTTCCTCAGACAGCTGAGTCACTTGAAAATAGGAGGCATCAGAAAGTTTCTAAAGAGGCAGAGATATCCAAAGCACTTAATGATCTTGGGTATGAAGATTCCAGTGTCTTTAAAAGATCCCAAGGAGTTGCATGCTTTAAGTGTTTGATATCATGGTAAAATCTGCAGGAAAAAGAATTAAAATTAAAGATAATAATAATAATACAAAGAAGCTTGAACATACTATGCATCTGGATAACATTGTCCAAGATGCATATGTCTGATAAGGAGTATGCATTGAAGCTCAGATCAATATGCTGGTCCCCAATAACAAGAATACAAGAATGCAACATCAATGTATTTGAGAGAGCAAGTAGAGAGAGAGTGTGATACTCGGTTTGAGTCATCACCTTCACAGATAAGGGTCAATCCTGATGAGCAACAGATGCAGCATACAATCTGCAAAACCAAACAAGGTCCCTGTTGAGCTACAGAGCAGTGAATAGAAGGCTACTAAAATAGAATAGAATATATACGCACATAAAATTTTGGTGTATATTCAAATATCTCATCACTGCCAGACAATGATATTTATACAGTATCTTCTTTATAGAGAATCCATAATTCTGAGAGATCAAGACAATTCAGGACTTTGATAGTATAGCTATCCTCATCATTCTAAATCCAGAATCATAGCTAGTTGATCAACACATAGACAGTAACTCACTGTAGACTCAAGGGTCAGGTCAATATAACTCCAATCCATCTCAGCATTTTCAAGGGGTGAAGCAACTGCTATTACCTCAGTGGAGTTATTGAAAGAATTGCTAGCACTACCTGAGTCCACATAAGCCTTACTTGTATAATTTCTTTTCCTCTTCCTAAGCATCAAGAGTGCCATACTATGTCGCTTGTTTTTGGCCACAATACGTGCTGACTTTCTCTGCTTTTCTTTCAAAGTTTTAGTGGAGCCAACAGTCACTGCCAGTTTAGAAATAGGCAAATAGTTATTAACTGTTGTCTCAAAAGCATTGTCTAAAGTTAGTGAACCAATACTGGTAACTATGGGTGTCACCTGTTCTCCATCTGGTGCTTCTGTACTGGGAAGAAACACCCCAGTAGTTGGTGCTGTATTGGAATTAGTATGATTGACCTCACAGGCTATTATCCAAAGTGGAATAGTCAGCTGCATAGTGATCACATGATCATCACATTAAACTGAATATTAACATGTCACACGCCTCAGTTGTTTTTTATCATCTAGATGGGCACTGAGGTTGTGAATGTTGTGTTTTTTCTTACTTAGGATTATCTTAAACTTATTACCTATGATACAGTTCTGTTCTGTTGACTAGGTATGATAATATAGTTGTTCTCTATCATCTAGACAGACACTGAGGTTTTTTGTTTCATTGACTAGTTGACTAGGGTGAGATCTAGCATAACAGATTATAAGCTTTCTCTCTGAAGAACAAGCTAGTAATTACTGTTCAATTGGAGACAACTTATATTTTCATGAATTGTCATTATAATGGATCCTTTTCAACATTGACATAATCCACAACAGGCTGTTGCATCGTCTTCACGTCTAGTTCCATGGATTGCCTCAATGGGTTCCTCTTCTGTTTTAACAGATTCTACTTCCCAGTCAGGTTTTTCTCATGCTTTACCTCTACATATGCATTCTGTCACATCTGATTCTTCACTTCCTTTACCTTCTGGTACACATACAACCTCTGGACCTTTGAGATCTTTCATTTCCTAGACCACTTTAGCTTTAATAAGTAGTTACTTAAATCAAACCTCTGTTACACTGACTCCTATATCTTTTGTTTCTCAACCAGCTTGTTGTTCCCCTTTATATGCACCAATTCCAAGCTCTTCTCTACCTGTTATTTCTTGTTCTCCACTTCCTCAGACTCTACTTGTAAATGTATCATTGAATCAAAATTTGCATTCTAATTCTCCTCTTATTTCGGTACATCTACCTCATAATCCTACATTAACTCCACCTTTACCAGTACCGATGGCTTATTCATGTCCACCTTGTCTTTTGTCAAACTTTCACACTACCTACATCTATTTTTCCTGCTCCAATTCCATTATCTCACTTGCCTTCCATATTTTTGCATATGACACCTCCACCAATACCTCCTTCCCCTCAGATTCATCACCCTATGCCTCATCATGCAAATCCTGCCTTTTGTGCACCGATTCAGGCTCCAGTTCCTCCCATTCCTCAAGTTTTTTCTTATCAATAATCAATTTTCTCTATTCCTCAAATTCCTCATCCTCAACAACAGATACTACAGTTCTCTATTTTTGAAAATGCTGGATTACCACAGCATTTAGCTAATGTTCACCAGAATCTTCCTTTTAGTGAACCTATCTTGCAACTGCCAGAAGAATTGGGATGTCCACTACCTGTTGTACAGAACTACATTCCTCACAGACATTTTTATCATCCTTCATTGGTTTTGATGCCTACAGATTCAAAGTTACTGTCTTTTACCACTATACCTCACTTTACGTCTGCCATGGATTGGGGGACATGGATAAATCCTGTCTTAGCTCTCATTGACCACTTGAGACTCAACGGTCATGTTTGCCCTATTCCTCCACTAGGCACACCATATGATCCAACTTGCAAACTGGCATTACCACTCTCGTATCCTCCCTATCAGACTCAGGTAGAGATGAAGGAATATGAGGATTTTTAGAGGAATGACAACATTTGCTCCTATATCATCTCAGAAACACTCTTGATGAACATTTTTAACTTGCTATCTCCTGCTCAAAGTAGACCTTACAACTTTCCAACTAGGACTTTGTGAGATCTTTTAGATTTCTTGAGGAGATGCTTTAGTGTTGGCAGCACAGCATCAGCCCAGAGGAAAAAGGACTCAGTTCTGCAATTGCATTGTGTGGCAAATGCAATTCTGGCTTACATTCAATCTTGGAGGATTGTGGTCAACCAATTGTCAACCATGCCTTGGGACTTTACCAACTATAAAAAAGTTCAACGCTTTATGGACAGCATTCCAGACCACTGTGCATATAATGTTCTTAGAGAGGAAGTTAGGCGATCATGGAACAATACACTATATAGGGTGTTCGATTTCTTTATACTAGCAGACGCCATTCTAGAAATTAACATTGATGTTCAACAGTGTCAGGCTGCAACCCAACCTCATTTCAAACCTCAAACTATTCAGAAAAACAATTTTTCACTGACTGACTATGTCTTTTTAATACTCAGAGTCATTGATGGATACTACTCAGCAAAGGACGAACTCAATGAAAGGATTGAAGGATAATGGGCAAATGTTGCTGTTTTGAGTGAACCTACTACAGAACCAATTTCTCCACCTCAGCCATTTGTTATCAATGGACTTGATGATACTGTATTTCATATTATTGATGAGCAGGATGAGAATGACAGTGATTTCCACCTTTACCATGCTTCAACTGAGGATGATGATTGCACTTTGTATCTGGCTTTTGCAAGCTTGGTGACACTGGTAGCTTTGGCCTCAATCACATCTAAGTTCAATTCAATACTCGACTCTGGTTGTACAATGCACATCATAAAAAATAAGCAGTTTTTTTGGACATACCATCTGAAACATGCAGTACCTGTTGAGACCACCAACTGTGGAACTCTTTATATCCTAGCACATAGTGATGTTAAATTCTTGACTCATATTGATAGAAAGACTGTTATTCTGGTTCTCAAGGATTGTCTGCATGCACCAGATGTTTCCATCAACTTGCTTTCAGTTGGATTAATGGTTGAAAATGACATGAAATTAATGTTTGAAAAAGATTCTACATCATTATTTTTCCCATCAACTTTGAAACATCTTGGGAGTAAATCAATAACAGCCACAGTATATAAGAAACTGTTATTCATTTTTTGTGATTTTATGATACTACCTGTTAATGATGATCTATCTTTCTCAGCACTTAGCAACAATACTGTTTTATTTCCGAAAGTACTGGTGACACCAGAACTTTGGCATAGGCATATGAGACATCCTGCTCAGAAGACTACTCAAATGATGTTGACAAAGAACTTTGCAACTGGGGTTGATTACTCAGGAAAGTTTGAACATTTGCAATGCATACCTTGCATTGTAGGCAAACAACCGGCCTGACCATTTGACAACAAAGAACATCGAGCAGATAATATTGGCAAATTACTTCACATGGATTCCTGTGGTCTGTTCCCCACAAGATTTTTGAATGGGAACACAAGTCATTTTCATTCAATACTGGATGACTATTCAAATGTCAGCAGCATGGAATTGCTGGCCAAGAAGAATCAAGCTTTAAAACATTTCAAAAGGGTACAATCTGAATTAGAGCTGAAATCAGAGAATAAAGTCAGGATAGTTTGATGTAATGGTGTGAAGGAATTTGTTGAAGAAAAACTGAGGAAATACTTGAGAGAAGAGGCATAATTATGCAGTCAACAGCTCTGTATGTCCATCAGCAAAACAGAAAGGCAGAACAATATATATGTACTATTGAAGATACAGCACAATTGTTAATGGCTGAATCTGAATGACTGATGTCTTTTCTCAGCGACGCTATCCTCATGGCACAATATCTATGCAATCAATTACCATCAACAATGCTACCAGGTCTCACAACTCCATATGAAATACTGGAAGGTGTCAAATCAGATTTATTCCATCTTTGAGTATAGGGTTGGCAGTATTTTGTATTAAACTCAAAGAAAACAAGAAAGAAAGGGAATCCCAAAAGATTTAAAGCAATTTTTGTCAGGTATAATAAAAACAGAATCAGATGGAGAGTTCATGATTTGAATAGACAATATTACTTTTTAAGGGATGTTGTATTCAATGAGAACATTCAAGGATGACTACAACTAGGAATACTCTTGATTACAGTGCATCATCAGTCTATATCTTTACCGTCATCCTCCTCTTTATTGAATCAATTGATGTCAGAGACTTCTGAAACAACACCAGTATCTCATTTGGAAGAATCTTCTGTTGAACATCAATGACCAAAATGGCAAGTTTGGCAGACAGAGGCTGGAAAGACCTTTTTTGAAGAAATAGCAAGATGAAATGAAAAACTCACCAGACTGTGAGCAGATCAAAAAGCAAGAGTAGCACCATATAAAAATCTCTCTGTGATTCTGGATATTGATTCATTAATGAAAACGGCCTGCTTCTCCAGCACCATGATTAATCTTACAGAGTTAGAGGATTTTATTATTTTTGACTTCAAGGCTTACATTACCTTTGGAAATGATACTCCATCTTTTCATAACAAAACTCAGGAATATAACATGTCAAAAGCTCTAGAAAATTTTTGAGAAGTGGTGAAGAGACCAGATGTGGAAATTTGGTGGCGAGCTATAGGAGAAGAAGTTGAGAGCTTGAAGAAATAAGGTTTCTTTGCATTGGCAACATTACTGGAGAAGAAGAAAGCTATAGACGTTAGATGGGTGTATGCGTTCAAATACAATCTGGATGGTATAATTATCCAAGGGAAGGAAAAAGCTAGGCTGATGGCTCAAGAATTTAGCCAACAACCTGAGGATTATAGATTGACATATGCTTCTGTAGTCAAGGTGACTAGCATTTGGATTGCACTGGCTTACGCAGCAATGAATGACTTTGAGATTTTCTCATTCGATGTCAAAACCGCTTTTCTCAATGCACCATTATCACATGAATTATATTGTAAACAGATCCTAGGATTTTCTGATGAAGATCCAAAGAAAGTCAATAAGCTTTTACAGGTGATATATGGATTGAAACAATCTTTGAGAGAGTGGTATAACCTACTTAGGGAAGTTTTGGAAAGTATTGGGTTAATCAGATGTGAAGTCAATCACATGGTATTCTTTGGAACCTTCAAGTCACCTCCTCATCATTCCATTCCAAAACCAGCAGATGGAACGAATCTCTTCATCATAGTTTGCGTCCATGTAGATGATAGACTCAATGTAACAAATTCAAAGGAACTCTATGAATGGGTCTTAAGAGAAATGAACAAACAATTCCAGGTCAAGGATTCCAGTGCTATGTCTATATATCTTGGTATTTGGATTGATTGAAATAAATGTAAGCAGAAGCTGTGGTTATTGCAGAAAGAATACATTCTCGATCTATTGGCAACATATCGTTTACTGGATGTTACACCTTTATCATTGCCACTTGCCAGCAAGCTAAACAATCTCCCAGAACCACCAGCCAATGCAATCCCAAAAATAGCTGATGAAAACATCCAAGTTTATTATCAATGGCTTGTTGAGTCTATTTTATACCTTAGCCTCTGTACTTGTCTCAATTTAGTGTTTACGGCTATGTTTCTGGGGCAGTATAATGCAAATCCAACTAGAGCCCATTTTTAGCAGCAAAATGAGTCCTATGCTATCTTCTTAGCATAAAGGATTGTGCCATCAAATATAATTTCTCCATCCTGACCCTGAATCCACCCACTAAACTTATACTCCCAGCAGACTTTGGAGCAGTTGATGCAAATTGGGCATCAGACTCATTGAATAGGAAAAGCACTACTGGATATGCATTCTTTCTATATTCCAGTCTTGTCTCTTGGTCTTCAGTCAAACAACGTACAATTGCATTGTTATCTACAGAGGCAAAGTATATGGCATTATTGCATGCTATGCATGAAGCTTTAGCAATCCAATATCTCCTCACTTCTATCAATCTCCTGATACCATGACCATTTCTGATTTTCTGTGATAACAAAAGTGCCCTGGACATAGCAAACTCAGACTCTGTAACATCAAGATCAAAACACATTGATATTAGATACCACTTTGTTCATGAACAAACTACAGGATCATTCCTCATGGATATCCACTTGTGACATGGTCACTGACATTCTTACTAAACCTCTACCCAAAGAACTTCATAACAGATTCGCCAAGTCACTTGGTATTGTTTCACATTCATAATTCTTTTCTTCATGTCCCCACTTCTATGCTGATGGGGTTGTGTTATCCAGAGTGGAATAGT
Source organism: Macrolepiota albuminosa (assembly GCA_027475525.1). Classification (NCBI taxonomy): domain Eukaryota; kingdom Fungi; phylum Basidiomycota; class Agaricomycetes; order Agaricales; family Agaricaceae; genus Macrolepiota; species Macrolepiota albuminosa. The sequence goes on along the minus strand of JAMWFC010000007.1, from coordinate 153,131 downwards.
CAGCTGCATAGTGGTCACATGATCATCAAATTAAACTGAACATTAACGTGTCACACATCTTAGTTGTTCTCTATCATCTAGACGGGCACTGAAGTTGTGAGTGTTGTATTTTTTCTTACTTAGGATTATCTTAAACTTATTACCTACAATATAGTTCTGTTCCATTGACTAGGTATGATAATATAGTTGTTCTCTATCATCTAGATGGGCACTGAGGTTTTCTGTTCTGTTGACCAGTTGACTAGGGTGAAATCTAGCACAACACAGGCACTTTCAGGGGAATTCTCAATGTCACAATTTGAAATGTTGGGTGCCATGTCCATGGGGTCTAGGTCAGGGGAATCCTCAACTTCACAATTTGAAATAACAGGTGACATGTCCATAGCGTCCTCCAAGGCATGGACATTATTTGGAGAGGAAGGTACATTGGTTGACTGGTTATAGTTTTTGAATCCTGTGGGGTCTTCCAATGCATGATCAAGTGTGTCTGTACAAGGAGACAGGTGAAGATAGGAATCCTCAGCATCGTTATTGGAGATATCAGGTGACACATCCATAAGGTCCCCTAAAGCAATAATGCTATTTGGAGAAGCAGTTGAGTTGCCTAAATTTTCAGGTCGCATAGATGAAGACTGCTCATTACTATGAGGCTTGTTATTGATGGTTGGATGAGGAATATCTACATGACCTGACAGGCTTGCTGAGCAATTAGGGAGTTCTGGTAAGTCAACAGGGAACAGAGCAGGTCCAAACAACAGGCTTGCATTATTATCTTGTTTGGCTTTGTTGCTTGTTGAAGTGGTCAATGCAGCAGTCAAAGCAACACACAAAGCATCACACAGATGCTTCTTAGAAGGTAAAGAGACAGATACAATTGATACAATTTCAATCCAAGCAGGAGCCGCTTTGTTGATTTGATCAGTTAAAATATTCAAAGCAGATGACAGCTTGGTTAGCAGGTCACCACTCTGAGCTGCTGAGAACAACACTCTCCACAATGCTCAATTCGCCTTGACAATGATACACAGACGTTCCAGCCCACCAACATGCCTCCAAAGCTTTAAAAGCAATCAGAGCTGCTCAAACAAAATAAAATGTATATCAATTTACCTGTGACCAGAATTCAGATATCTTCTAGAATTTTTAAAACCAGTCTCTATGACAACAATATATTAAAAAAAAAACTCTAATCTTACTAGCAAACTACAGGAGTATAATGTGTAGCAATTTGCTTGCTCATCTGCCCTTTACATGGCTCAACAGATTACTCTTCTTATATCTTGCCAAGAAGTCAATAATTCTGCCCTCTCAAGTTGTGACTCAGCTAGATGTACAATAGCATGATTTTATCTTACGCAAAGCCCAAATATCTAAAGCTGGACCATAAGAGAAAAACAGCTTCAGTTTGTTCTTCAATGTGATCAAAAAAAAGGCTTTGACATGTTAGAATCACAGAGTTTCTATGATGCAATTAACACTTATTATCTCTTTGAATCAATCATAGCCTTAGACTAATCAGCTCAGTCAAATGTCTCCTATAGAGTAAAGACAGCATATAGGTTTACAGACATATTCATTGTAGATGGTGTAACAAAACAAGAACAATTTCTTTTCTTTCTAAAATACATATTAACAAAAAGTCTTCTAAATCACTAGATTAATAATATATCTTGTGCTAATTCAGTGTTACTAATTGAAACGCATCAGCAATATCTTGGTTCATCCCATGTGATCTTCAACAACCTAAATCTCTCTCTATTTATGCTTGAGGCAATAGACAACTCTCTTCTATTTGAGGAGTGGAACTTTGATGAGTGAGACAGATCAGCATTCCTCACGGAACATGTCATCATAAATTCTATCCCAATTGGGAGGAGATGCCTGTCTCTCCATTTGCAAAGAACGAATAAGAACAGAGATGTGGCCATCTAGTGTCAAATGAGATGAGAGGAGACTGGCTTACTGTTATTAACAATGAAGATATACTCTTCTTCAGTTGGGCATTGAAGCGAGCCGTAGCAGTATATGCAGGGGAGATAAACAGACACCGAAAATATGTCTTAATCAACTTGAAAAAATACAATTGAAACGTAATACGAATTAATCATATACATGACTTTCTCCATTGCTACGCATTTCGTGCAGCAGCTAGGATGACATCTGCTGCCTTTTCGGAGATCTGAAAGAGGGTTCAGTACATTACATTCGAGTTCCTTGGCTAAAACTACTTGCCATGTAGGTAGGGGTTGTCACGAAAAAACCAGGAACATTGGGCCAGGAGCTAAGGTCCACGACTCTGAGGTTGTTCACCCCTCTCACTTTGAAGTTACCATCCAGAACTGCATTAGGATCTGTATGGATGACTTGCGTCAGTTCAAGGTATCCGAGTGGTTTTTTTGTTAGTTTCTCACCATTATCTGGCCCGATGGCATTGGTACAGCACGCGTGATGACCTGCAGCGCACCGGGACTAGAATTAGAAAAGGCCAGCAGAAAAGGGTCTAGGAAAAGCACTCACCGAAGATACGGTTCAAGATAAAGTTGTCAATTTCATCGTCCGTTGTCACATTAGGTCCGGGAGCAACTTCCTCCATCACGAAGATGTCAATTGGCGGCAGTGCCACAAGGTTCCTGGCACGTTTTATACCCTCGCGGATTGCGGCAATATCTGTAGGTCCACCATCCGCCTGAAAGTGTAGCTTCTGAATATTCAAGGGGTCCTGCGGGTGAGAGCCTGTTAATCTCACAGTACCCCTTGAAGAAGGATGTCCTTTAAGGACAACCGCTGTCAGGCCATTATGAATGTCCGCCACTTCCTGTGGTACTCCTATTCAAAGTAAGATAAGATGGCTTCCAATCGATGATGGACCGTCAGGAGGATACCTCGGAAGAAACCACGCCAAAAAACAGGAGCGTAATATGTAAGAACATCAGGTGCAGGCAGACTCGAAGAAGACTGTGATATAACAGAATTAATGATCCCAGCGAAGGCATAACCATTCTCGTGGTTATGATCCAGCCAATAAGCGAGACAAGGGTCTTCTGTGCGGTTGGAAAGAAACGTACAACCATTGAACACGGTAAAGTTGTCTTTTAAGAGCCAGTTTACGGCAACCTCGTCGTGATCTGAAGCAATTATGTAAGATTCAGAGATTCTGGCACAGTACGACGGATGGATCACCCTGTAAATTGGAACCGACGCCCGGGAGGTGCACTACAGGTTCAATACCGAATTGTTGGAGTTGATCCTTGTCACCGATTCCGGAAAGCATCAACTGAACGAAATTCATATGCCAGTCAACGACGTGTGTGACGGTCAATGTCGGTGTATGAAATATTAACTTACAAGCTGAGGGCTCTGGAATACACCAGCACTGACGATAACTTCATGTCTGGCTGTGACGTTTTGAACGTTGAGGGTAACCTTCCCGCTGAATTTTCCGGCAATAGGCAAAGCAGCCCCCGGTGCTATTTGTACGCCATAAGCCATCACTGTAGAGCTAGAGTTACATAAAAGAATCTTCGTGGCAAGGGTATCCAAGGCCAGGTGAAGTCTCTCAGGTTGGGATTGTAGAACAGTTGCTAGCCTCTCTCGTACGGAAGATCGTATATGTTGCTCGTCAGTAGTAAAACTGGGGGCACTGAAGCCAAACGCAGAGTCCGCCGATAAGCTGTTGAGGTCTAGGATCGGAGGGCCGGCTGCCAACGGGTCCCACTCAGACGTGACAAATGCTGCAGTCTGCAGATCTAAAGAATGAAATTGTTAAGAAGGCATTCAAGGACACCAAGAATGACTCAACCAAGAAAAAAAGGATTCGCAACAAAAATATCTAACGGAAGAAGACTGGTCTTCAGCCACCCGTCGAAACCATGGTCTGGAAACAGAATGTGAGGTTCAAGGTAAAGGTTTTTCTCAATGCGGCTGAAATAAGTCATTTGCATATTGTTTCTCGACCACGTCGGGTCGTTGAATGTGGTCGCCAGCCCGTCGAAATCTTGTCGAGTACCAGAAATCATGTTGACCATAGCATTATGGATCTTGAGAGCATAGTGATGTTGGATAAGCGTAACATTAATCAAGTGCAAGTAAATCACTCACTGTTGAACCTCCAAGCCCACAAGCCCGAGGATACCTGGTATATCAGAACTTTAACATGCTTTACAGATCCATGTATGCGGAAGCGCACCAATCGTTATTTCTCGTTGCAGAAAAACCAGCAGGATATTCTTGATAGGTGTAATTGAGAAAAATTTGTGGATCTAGATAATGGATTATGTTAGGTGAACAATTTGACAGATACATGTACATTTAGCCTAGCTTAAATACCTTCAAGTGATCGAAGGGAAAAAGCGGGGATCGTTGTGTTGTCATTGACCGTGTCATGGCAAGCATCCACAAGGAGAACTGGCGTGTAGGGAGAAGTTAGCGATTCAGTACGGGAGACTAAGAATATATCTATCATAAAACCATAAGAGATTTACCTGAGTATCCAGCCTCGGCAAGCCGGGCTGCAAGAGGTCCACCTCCAGCACCAGCACCGACGACGATGAAGTCGTAGTCAGCATTGGCGGTGTTCGGACACGCAGTCAATGCAGCACGTGTGACAGTGGCGACCAAACAGAGAGCCCAAATAATCAGTGTGAAGAGCATATGCATGAGGATGGGTAAACGTCGAATATTATCTTTATACTTGGAAAAGGAGCCTAAACTCTCCTTAGATTAATCGCTTATATCACGGGTACAATCAAGGACCATATATTTGGAACCTACAATACATCGGTGCAGAGGCAAGAGCCCGTATATGTGGTGCGGAGGACACCCAAAATTGGTGAACGCCACTAATAGCCGATGCCGTGCCTTCACAAGATGGAGGTTGTGGAGTACAAAGTGTTATTGACCAGTCGCGTATGGTACGCGTGTGACCTTATGAGCCTAGAAGTCAAGAAGTCAAGAAGTCAAGAAGACAGATCGCCATCTTGGACTGGACTTGGGGAAGCGTCCAAATGGCGTTGTCGGCTTGACTCATACCCGTAACGTAATAACAACTAGTCAAGGAATAGCCCACTATAAGTGTGCATAATGGATGCGCCGTTACACTTGTGCATGTATGGACATCCATTCCTTGCCGGCGGGGTTATTGCTGTCAAGCTTTATTGGGTGCTTCAATCAACACAAATCTGACACACGCTGTCAATCAACGATGTATTTAAAGAGTAGCTATTCTAACAGGATTTACGGCCGTTCCGAAACCGATAGGCAGGTCCCAAATCTTGATATTTGGCCCAACCTCGATCTCTTCGGCCAAATATTACTACTTTTAGTTGCAGTTAATTCGAGGCAGCCGGATGCAACGCCGACTGACCTCGGATGATATCATTATTCCTCATATTGTACGTCTCGTTATTACAATTTTATTTATTCACGAATGAAGTCATGATGACTCATATTTTATCATACATTTTTTATACTTACAATAAAATAGTATATAGTCTAAAATTACCACCAAGTTCGAGACATCTTTCGTCGAACTTAGGTGCGAGGATATTTATAACTTATCTACTCTTACTGGCAGCTTTCATTCTCAAACTTAGTAGTTGTTTGTTCCGAATCTATCCTGCGATATGCTGCGACAAAGCATGGTGAGCGAGTGAGGAATAGGTAATGAAAAGATACTTCAGGAAATACTTGGAGTTTCTTGAGAAGATAGAAATGTAATTTTTAGTTTGTTTTTCTCAAGCTGTACATGAAATCTATTTTGAAAAACAGGGGAAAAAAGTCAAATATTCTCGATAATTTCCCTGTTTCAAGCCTTTTTCTTGGGAGGAAAGTGATGTTTAAATCATTGTGTTCCTTTGTAAACACTTGTCATATTTTTTTTCAGTGTTTGTCAGAATAAATTCTTTGTTTCAGGAGAAGCAAAGTGCCTTTTTCTATTTGAAATTGGCACTTTGAAAATGGTATAACAGGTTTCTTTTACACTTTTTCCAAGAGAAACATCTTTTAATGCCAGCAGTGAGGTTTACATGAGTATGAAACAATGAAAGGTAATTATAAAAGAGTGAAAGGTGAAAGAAACAAAGCATTATAGTGATCTAATCTTTTTTGCCCAAATTAACCCCAGGGAATCACCAATCACCTTTTGCCCAATCTATTTGCACTTTTGAGATATTTTTTTTTGCACCTTCTAGATGTTCTTTGTTCAACTTCTTGTTATATCTCTGAACATACATTGTAGCATTTTAAAGGCTGGAAAGTAGTGAAATTGATTTACCATAATATAAAAAACTACTTTGTAAGTCATTAAAAAGAAAAAAAAGCCACAAGCTGTTTAAAAATAGTAATGTTGAGCCAAATCAATTAAGATTGGGCAAATATCAAGATTTGGGACTTGCCTATAGATTTTAAAATAGCTATAACATAGATAATTCTATTTGTGAATCCTCAAAAAGTTATTGACATGTTAGTACCTATACATACACCTACAATCACAGCACTGTTGACCTTAATCCCTCCACATGCATTTTTCAATATCACACCCATTTTATATGTCACACTCTCACAGCCACATCCCTTTTATACTTTTACTAATTATACCACCGATTTTTCCAAATTCACCACATTTCTTTTGTGGTCTAGCCATGCCTCATCTTTGCTCAAAATATACTTCTGCTTGGTAAGTAGTGTTTTGAGTCTAGTTTTATTAGTTTTGACTTTGTTTCTGAGGGTTTTGAAGCTTTCTTTTAGAACTTTGAGAGGGTTTAAAGTTATACTCCTTGGTGTACTCCCAATGTGACTGTCTGATTAGTATGGGCTCAAGGATTATGATTATTATTTATGTTCCGTATTGGAAAGCTTTGTTAACAAAACCTTGGAGTGATGCTGCACTACTGCAAGATAGTATCACCTGCAGGTTCCTAGTTCTTGACTCTTCTCTGTTCAAAATGCTACATATGCATCACTACAAAATATGTACACGTTGTTCAACTGTAAATGACAATCTCATGAATTTTCATTGTACCTGTTAATAAACTAGCTACATTCCCTGGATGGGCTTCCAGAAATGGCTGCTACAACCTCACAAAAGTCAATACCTAAACCAAGAGGGAAGATTTGAACTGACATCGAATCTAGAGAAAAGTTTGATGACAACGGTAGTTGATTAGAATGGAAAAACTGAAAGAAACAAATATATTCTGCCCTAACTAAAAAGTACAGGGATCGTGGATAGCTCGACATGGCACCGACGTCAAAAGGGCTGCTCAGCAAGCACTTCGGAAACTTTAATAATCAATTCATCCTTTGCCTTTAGCTCCGCTGCAAAGTATGCCTTTGCGCCCCCCACGCCCTTCGTAGCAACGACGTTTCTTATGCAATCATAAGCAGGAGCTCCATCTTCTCGTCTAATCCGACACACGAAATCGCGATTCTTGTTATACACTAAAAGTGATGTTGTGCTCGGTATTACAGTCTTAGTTCTGAGATCATATGGTAGCTGTACTTTGATGACCATATTCTTCCCGGTGGTGAGGTTCTTTGGAATATGTGCAGCTCGGAAATGAGTCGGGGGTGTCGTGTCTTCAACGCCAAAGAATCGATTTCGATGGACCTCGATGGGTGTCATGCTCCCATTCTGCTCGTAATACGGCTTGACAGCGACAATATTGTCCGCAGAGAACGGTTGGCATGACCTTTTATGGGTTCCCCAGTCTTTTTCTATAGGAAAAGTCGTTATTAAGATGCATAATAGTACATTCGACCTACTTTGGCACTCAATAGAACAGTAGCGAGCGACATGGCATTTGGCACAGATTTTCAAGGACTTATCAGTCGCTTCGCAGGCATCGCAGCGTTTCTCGTTCCTCGGCGCCTCCAATCCACTCCTTTTACGTATCCATTTCTGAACGACAGCAGTAACTTTTGGTCCAAATGTAAGAAATGTTTGACGTGGAGTATAGCCATCGGCTTCCGGAATGTCCAAATCGGCCCCATACTCAAGAAGAAGTTCGATAGCGCTTGTATAGTTTTTCTGGTAGGCTCCCAGCAGCGGAACCTCTCCGTAGCGATTTTGATGGTTAACATTAGCACCGGACTTCAAGAGCTCACGAAGAAGATCGACTCGAAGAGACTGGCCAATAACTACATGGTGAAGAGCAGTCCAACCGGCGATATCGGGTATATCGACTTGAAGACCTCGGAGAACAAGAAATCTGAGAGTAGCTAGATGATCAATGCCCAAAACAGGCTGGACGCGCAGAGAGCCAGAAATGATGAGAGTGGCGTATCCATACTCGTATGGCGTTTCGGTAGAGTTCAGGTCTGTAACTGTACCACTCAGGAGACACTAAGATAGCTCTTAATGTCTAGTGCTGAGAATCCTAATAGGCATACCTCTAGAACGAGATCCAGTCTACCGAAGAAGCATGCAAATCCAAGCGGTGAGAGCCTTGTTGCGTCGAATGACATGCTCTCTATGGAAAAAATCAGTGAAATACAGTAGCGTTTAACAAGAACTGGCGCACGAAAACTGTACGATTTCCGTAGTTTTTGGCTCCCTTTGGCTAAGGTAATAAAACCCGGCTGGTCAAGAATATCCCTCATATCCTGCGTGACAGTAAGACCGCCATCAGTTACTCCAGATCGTAGGTTGGAAAGAAATGACTGAGTGTCTAAATCTTCAAAATGCATAAGGCTCCACGGTTAACAAGTGGTAAAGAAATTAAATCGCTGGACGAAGTCAGATATTACGTCACAAAAGAGAAATAATAATATATATATTATTATCTGCTGGGGCATTGTATTTATTCTTGAAGATCGCGCTTATACTTATCCTTAAGAGAAGCAGTAGGACGGTAAGAATGGATGACGTCCCGTCCATTTAGATTACAGATAGAAAAGTCACTTTCTGAAATTCAAATTACAATGAAGTTACTCCAACACAGCGGTCGATGTCAAAAAGGTTGCTCAGCCAAGGTTTCAGGAACTTGAATGACTAATTCATCCGTATTCTTCAGCTCCGTCGCGAAGACGCCACCGGCGATGATACTATCATGCGCATTAGCACCATTTCCTTACCTGATCCAACATATGAACCTGGCGTTTCTTAGTATAGACAAAGAGTGGTCCTGCACCTACTTCCCTATTCTCAAAATAGTTATATAACAGCAGCACCTTTACAAAGATTTCTTCGTTTCAAGGAGATACTTTGGAATTCGTCTCCGACGATAACAAGTTTCAAGTGTCGTATCATCAACGCCAAAGATTCAATTCCAAAGTACCTCAGCTTGGCATGGTGTTATCGCCATGAACGTATGAGGTTTTACAATTACAGTGTTCCCAGCAGAGAATGATTGGCAATTTTTCTTGTGTGTACTCCACTACTTCCCTGAAAAGATAAGATCTTGACGAGAAGTACAAGGGAACGTCCAATGTACTTTGTCACTGGATGGAACAGTACCGAGGGACATGACACTTGGCATAGTTCTTCTAAGGCTTATGACTCGTATGTCGTTGCTTGGTGCTTCATGTTTCCTCCACTTTTGAATGACTGCAGTGATTTGCGGTCCGGACGATAGACAATCCGGTGGAGCAATGCCATCCGCTTCCGTGATGTCCAAGTTGTCCCCGTACTGCAGAACAAGCTTTACAGCCGGTAGATATTTCGTATATGCATATATGCACAGATTAATGGAACCTCGCCGTAATGTCAACGTTTGCACCGTGATGAACATAAGAGGTGTAGTACCTTTTGAACCCAGCCCAGACAACCAACAAAACAAGCAAATCCAATGGATGAAAGCTTCCTTAGATCGAAGTTAGCGCTCTCTACACGAAAATATCTCGACTCTGCCCAGGTTCCAAGTTACACCGATGGGCATAAAAAAAAATTACGGCCTTTGGCCACACTGATAAAACCAGGTTTCTTGAGAACCTTCTCCATTTACTTCGTCAGAGCAAGACCTGCTCAATAGTCTTAGAATTTTAATCAAAGTTAGCAAATCTCATCAGCCATTTCTGGAGGAGAAAGCTTTTGCATTGTGACTGAGATCTCCGACGTCAATATGGCCAAATACAGATATGTATCCTTTTTTGGGCTTCTCCGACGAACCTCATTGTGTTTTTTTTTGTTCCAAATTCGCCGTTGTTTTGTTCTGGTCCTTTGTAGTGTCAATAATTGTTTTCTTCATCCGCTGTCACATCTCCTTTGTCTTCCTTGTTATTTGTGCTCTTACACGATATGGGTTCTGTGGAAACGAAAGACCAACACATCGCGTAAGCGGGTGAAGGTTCCAACATAAAGGCGATGTTCAGTAGTGAAGGCTCTTGCATACAATACAACAGAATCATACCCTGGTGGTGCTTGGATCTCACTACACTTATATTTTATCAGCCACGAAGGTAACTTCTCTCAATGATATTGTTAACAATGTTCGATCATCCTCTGACTTGTCCACCATCCAGATGTCTTCGCTTCTAATTAATTTACAGGTAAACGGTGCTGGCACAAATTTAAGACTCGACGAATATGATTTTTTAAACTATCGGCACCATGTGTCCAGATTCTCCCCATTCAGTTCGACATCTGGATCTGACTACCCAACTCTGCTACCGTACTGCAAGGCACGTTGGAATATGTGGAGACCGACCCACCAATTAGATACGAGTTTAGTCTCTGAAGAATCCACCTCCTCAACGCAGTCAGATGGTGCGACTGGATACAGCAGCTATCGTTATCCTCCTCTTCAGGATCCTATTGGAACGCCACGGCGACCTGGTGCGACTTACCTGGGAGACATGCATCATTCTCCAGTGCCTCTTCGTGAGATGGGTCGCCAACGGGAGAAATTCAAAGCGAATGTCGTGCATGTGTCCGCAGCTGAGTCACACCCGCTAAATCATGTATCTGTGGAGATCAAGGGCATTCCTCGCAATGCAGAGAATATGCATCATCGATGCATGTATACAGGCGATCTCCTCAGTGATCAAGATGAATATCTTCCTCGTCGACCTGCTCCGCCTCGCTTTTCGAACGCTCCTCTTCCTCTATCCAAAGAGTCGACCCGGTTACCGCGCTTATACGCTCACAATGCTCGTATTCGCGCTTGTACAGATGACGCAGTGCGGCGCATGCGCATGCAAGCTAGGAATCCCAAACAGAACTATCCTTTTTTCAGAAGGGATCCATTCCCCATTGGCGGCTCGAACCCCTTTCGGGAAAGTCGACGTCGGGCGGAAGAGCCATTCGGACACATCATTCGTAGCATAGACCGCCTCGTCCAAGAAGATGATGAAGAGACACTCACCTATCTTGAATCTCGTCTATGTAGGGAGAGAATGCTAAAAGAGGTACGTCATGGTCCAGCTGTACCGAGCTTGGGAGGGCACGATCGTTCTCCTGTTTCTCCACCTCAACCTCAACTTCAAACTCGTAGTCATCTGGACGAAGGATGCACCCGTCGCTCTGAACCTGAGGCAGGACTATTCGACGACTTTCCTGTTTGCGAGATGTCCATTGCCATGGGATTGCACGATTCACGTCGTTGAAACTGTTTTTCCCTTGTGTTATGTTACGCCTATGACTTTCTTGTTCTACTCCTCATGTTTTTTCTCTTCGTCACGACGAAATAATCTTCACTTCACGACTTTCTCATTATTGTACGCCTCTTGATGATGTTTTCCCGAATTTCATGTACTACAAAATGCCTGTTCACGACCCTCGTACCAATGTCCCTTATATCATATCGATCACTGATCTTGGATCCAATTTGATGGTCATTAAGTACATTAATGGACATTTCCGCTATAACTTAGGAGTGTTGTTGAACCAATTGTGTCTAGGGTATCACCATGCCATGTCGAAAGGATTGTATTTTTTCAGCCTTTCAGAGATTCCTTGCACCGGCAATGCCTAAGCCCAACGACTGAAGAACCTCGAGCCCCTTCTTCCTCTTCTCATCAACAGCACCGCCCATTGCCGCATCCCACCAGCGTTCCGCCTCGAGAACATTCCTCCAGCCTCCTTTGAAGAGTTCCTGCAGCTTCCTCTTACTCCCTCCTAGGGGTCTTGACATCACGGCCTTTGCCTGTGCCCAGTGGGGCGGTGGGTTAGAACGTGAATACGGCGTTGAGGGCGAACCGTTCGCTAGCGGGGGTGGGGGAACGCTGAAACCGTTGACCGCAAGAACCACGGCGGGTGGGACTGTGATGCGTCCAATCTTGAAGCAGCACTGTGAGACGCAAATGGTGTTAAGGATGGCACCATCTGGTTCGTGCTGCGAGGAAAGGGAAGCTGTGATGGTTTTGAGGGCGTCGGACGTCTGGAGAGAAGGGTCGTTGGTGTCAGCCGGGGTGGGGGTAGTGGAAACCTCGTTGCCAGTGCGCAGGGAGGCGTTGAAAAGCGTCCCATTATTGTCGACGTCGGAGAGGGGTGTGGACTGCTTGAGAGTTTCCGAAGTCTTCTTTCCCTTTTTTGAAGGCTTGGTAACGAATTTGGCTACGACATAAATCTGTAAAAACAAGTTCGTTAGGGCTTGAAATGATGTTTTAATAGACGTACCCATTTCTGGTCCCAACATCCGACGCTCAATCTGACTTCGTAAGACGCCAGCATTGGGATCTCGCGAATGAAATTGTAGTGTGTTGCTTTGAACGAGGTCAGCCTGGTATGCGACGATTTGAAAAGAAGGAATCGACACCTGCAAGTGCCATCCACCCTCCTGCGGCAAAAAACCTGGGAAACATAACTAAAGCAGCCTTAAAGCGCGCAGAATCCAATGTCTGGTATTTGGACATTCAAGGGCAGCCGCTCGTTGTATGAACAAGACTCACCTTGGCATAGCTTGAGTTGCTCAGATGACCATTAAAATCACTGTCATCGATACCTGTGCTACCATTCAGTCAGAGACCTGCTTTTGACTGGCGGAACTCACTAGCGCGAGTATTGTAACGAACGAGATAGTTCAGAGGATCACCACCGATGGGGCATATGGAATCCAGCCATTCATCCTCTGCCTGTATTTTGGCAGCCTTCGACTTGAATATATTACGTAGTCGTACCAGACTATGCTGGAAGCGGATGTAAAAGACTGGTCGAAAGATGCGGACTAGTGTGACATGTTACAGTCAGTTATCTCTGAGAGGAAATTAAAACATTATAACTGACTGTGCCATGCCAAAGGCCAGGATCGGACATTCAACAGGAAAAGGCAGAAGATAAGGTACTTGGTCACGGATGGTGCGAAGCTGACAAGAGCGTGAAATTTGGCGGACAACGTGGGAGCTAGTGTGTGCAGAATGTTAGACAACCTTTCGAGCGACATTTGGGTCGAGACCAAAGCCATTTTTCGTCGCTTTTTAATTTGCCGCCGGAGAAGAGTAAACGCGATGTTTTTGGGGCGGCCTGTACACGTGACCAAAAGAAGGACGTGATTCATCCGTGCAAGGACTCTGTCACGAGACCTTCTCGCGTCTTATTCCATGGAGGATACCCGTTAATAAATGCTTGACCGTTGACATTGAGGATATTCCTGAATACCTTGGGATGTCTATCAAATGAAAGGAAGCCAGAAAATCATATTGCGAATTTGAAAGATACAGGACATTTCCGGCTCGCGACAGGGACTCATGGATGTTATTTGTCGTTCATCGTCCTCTGCTTACTTCTGCTGTCGACCTCCTTTCCTAACTTTTTACTTTCGCCAAAAGCAAACTGTTCCAAGTCGCATCGTAGGTTGCAGCTCATCTATCGACATAATAGTTTATTGTTCATGATGCGATACGTCCAGGTGCACACAATATTAACGAGCTTATCATGCTTTGTTGACTTTTGGTATCGTTCCATGCCGGAGAATCAAGAAGGAGTAGAGTAGAAATAGGAATGAGGAAAGCTGAGGAAATTCTTGCCTCGCGACTGTAGCTCGTTATTTGTCGCAAATTTCCTATGTTTGTGGAAGGTATTCCACCTAGAATAGGGGTCAACATCAGGCAGAAGGATACTGGGATACATCCGCGAGTCAGTGCAAAGAAAACTGACCCCCGAATGTGAGGACAGAATGTTCTGAAAGTAGTAGACTTTACAATTAGATGCACAAAACAATTCAAAGGTAGCGGGTGGGTGGGCGAATAAACTGCGACTCCGAAAGCAGAAACTTGGAATCTGTCTCGCAGAGTAAACTGCTAAAGGTATTCTGCTCGAACGACTAGTTAGAGGGAGAGAGTCAAACGACTTGCGGTCACGCTATGGTCACACGTCAAAATACACCAGATACACTTTCCCACTTTTTATACCTCCTCGTCGTTATCCTGAGCATCTCAAAATTCCACCACTCGAGTGTATAGAAGATCAAGGCTATTACAAATCTTTTTTTACAACAACGCCGATATTTATATTATTCCAACACGTTAATAAAAAGCCAATATATGGTCCAAAAGACGAATAGATCACACACGACAAGCAACTTCAAGCAAACCTCCCCATCAGGCGTCGTCCCTCTTCCACCTTTGCTCCATCATTGGACAACTTACCCGAAATGACTTTCATCTCGCCTTTGAGTCTATTCAAGAAGCTCGCGCGCGAGCCCTTGCTAGACTGCTTAGTATGAGACGTAGTGTGTCCATTGACAGCCAATCCCCCTGGCGTATATCCCTCCGATGCTGGCCGTTGACTCTTTTGGCGAATCTCACTTGGCTTGTCAAGGATAACGCTCGTAGTCCTTGAACGTGGTGCACCCTTATTGTCATTCGACGTGCGACTCACGTCAGACTTCAACCTCTGTACCCCCTGTTCACTCTCCTGGGTCCTTCTTTCCTCGTACGCTGACTTCGCTACTGGGTTACCCTCTCCAGTACCTAGATTAAGTTGGCGATCTGAGTCGTCATCCAAAGCCTTCTGATACGGCTCTTCCAGAAGGACACCATTCCACTTGGCATTTGAACCAGCAAGTGGGTGGGTACGGGCTTGAGTGTTGACGGTTGGCTGCTGGACAAGCTACAGATCAATGATTAAAGAAGTAGGGACAGAGTTTCAGATGTCTTCTCACATGCGATCCCTCGATCGCTGATTCCATGTGAGGAACCTTTCCAATTTCTTCTGCCTGTGACGAGCCAATGTCAACGCCCATGGGTTCTTCAACTCTCGCGAGGAACTTATCACTTCCAAAATCAACTGGTCCGAGAAATGCCGGATATGGGCTTCCAATAGGGGTATCATGCAGAGCACCGCGCGGCCCTGTCGCGTCATCTTTCAAACTAGGTGAACGTTGATCTGGCTTCTGTTCATTTCGAAAGCCTGAAGGTTCAACGATGCCTTCGTTAGTGTCTGCATTCAATTTTCCCTCCCCATCACCATGATTCGTCTCCACAGGTTCAGAACTATGATGAGTCGTATTTGCAGTCTCCGAGCTAGAGTGCAATACCTTAATCTCCGGTTTTACGAGGCTCGACTGTGAACTATATCGGCTTGGGCTCGACAACACTGACCCATCGGTTGATCTTGTGCTAATATTAGAGAGAAGGCTTGGCCTGGGTTCCGTCTCCGGATTGGTGTGTGACGTTGGATAGGATGCCTCGACCTCATTGCTGTTGTGCCGAGAAGGAACTAAGTATCGAACTGTTAGGATCACAACGAGGAAAACCATGCTATTCACTCCACCTGAACTATCCACGGCCACAGATGACAGATGATCCGGCGCGGGTTCACTGCTATTCGCTGCACCAGAAGTTGTAATTGAGAACCCATTAATGAGGATGATCCTACGCCGGTAGAAGGTACATACCAGCTCCTGAGGCTTGTCCAGGTTCTGCGAAAGAAATGTCTTTGGGTAAGTTAGGACTTCTTTCTGTCGAAGGGGCTTAAATTAAATTAAGTGTGATAATCCAAGACAGAAAACTCCTGACTCACGCAGATATGCAGCCAAATTTCCGGGTAGATATCGTTTTGCCGTTGCTCTTGCTCCCATAACAGCATCCATGACATTTTTCTGAGTGCGAATATACCCATGGTGCAACGCGACACCTCTTGAATAATCAGCTTCGCCTTCAAATGGATACGCGCCCGGTACACGTGGACCTGGTGTAGTTGTTCTTGAAGGTAAAACAAGAGAATTCAAGTCCGCAGAATGCTTGATGGATGTGACCGTGTTTTGAGCCCATTCTTCTGCTGGAGTAGGCAATACATCATCTCCAATCCTTGGTGCAAGAGACACTGAGCGTGCGGAGGGACTGAAAAGCATTGGAGTCGTAGTCGGAATCGGGAAGAAATGGAAATTGTGAGACCTATTATATTTGTTCCGTTCGAGACGTCACATTATATCCAATGATGTCATCTCAGATAGTCTCAATCTCGGTCAATGTTTTTCTATGCATTACGCATTAGCGACGGAGATATCCATGAGAACCATGAAGCTTACTCGCCCTTAGTCACAGCACATACGTAAAGGAGCCTCGATATATTACATTAGACCCTGCACTTTCCTTCTTCCAATTTCACAGTCAACATATAGGCTTAGTAGAAGATCCTTGATATCAATTTCGAAAAAGTATGCCTCCTTGAATTGGCGTCGCACCTTAGTTTCCAATCACGAGACATAAAATAGTACGAACGTCTGAGTCAGTCACTGATTATAACCTGAGGTTGACCATGCTCTTCGATTGACAAGTCAGTATAGTCCCACCTAATATACGACAAGAAATTACGTGAGAATGTGCCTCGTATTAGTCCAAGTCATGCTCAGTTGCTTCTCCCTGCAAGATTTTTAATACTTTCGCAGTGAATCATAGTGCTTCTTCGTCAACGAAACTACCATCAAAATTATCATGAAGAGTCCACAAGTCATTAACAAGACCTCTAAGATCATCGCCATCAAATCCGAGTGCTTCCACAGATGGTTTCCTCTTGAGATAGTTGTGAATAGCGGAGGCGTGCGAGGAAAACAAGTTTGCTGTTTGACTGCTCGTGACAAGAGAGGAAAATACAGAGCAATACTCTGGATGGATGGAAATTCCTCTGCGAAGCGACGATGGGACTCCAATCTTGCTGGAGAATTCTGGGTATGTTGTGGGTATTGGATACGGTTCAGTGTGAACACTTCCCAGTGGCGTCGTGAATATCAGTCTAATTGCCTCGTAGTGAAGTCTGATGATCGTCTTACCTCGAAAGAAAGGCGCCGTCCAATAGATGTCGAGAAGACCAATTATCATAAGCTGACTTGTTGGCAGAAGTAAACCCTCTAGAGACGTCGAAACGCGCGAGTTGAGAGCGATTGGAAGAAGTCTAGAGGCTTTGAAGCGGCAAAAATTCGACTCAGTCGAATTGACTTACGTGGACGACAGAATTGGCCGACAAATTGGCCAGTCTTGAATCAAAATCCGTAGCAGACTTGAACGGGAAGATACCGGTTAGTTCACTGAAAGGAGTATTTCCCCGCCAGTTTAACCTGCCTGACAACGACGAGAGATCAACTTGACTTTTCTGTATCCTTCAGATAACCGAGTCAGTACCCATCCTACCAGCAAGCAATATTCCACCTTACCGCAGAGGGACTGTAACACTTTCGAGCATGGCAGAAACAATTGCGGAGTTACGATAGATATCCTCAGGCTTGACATCCCCACAATCAGTCTGCAAGAGGCAGCGATTTTAGAACGACCGACCTTTGTACCACGCCATTCATTCCACAGACTCGTCGGCCAAATGAGGGTCGGTTGAACTGGAACACTCAATGAGGCGTTGTCATTGAGGCTGCATAGGTACAATGCATCGTTGATGACATTCCTCATTTCTGCCGACTGAAATAGCTTGAGCGTCGAACAAACATACGCCAGACAGCGACTTACATCACCACTACGAAGTTGCTTTGAAAGCCCGGTAGACAAAAACGGAACCACAAAACATGGAAGTTTCGTATGTTGGTCACGGACAGCTGTCAGAAAGGAGCTGATAAAACCACCGAAGCTCGTGGAATCATTCATAATATGGAGTCCCTAAAAACGAGTGTCATGAGTTGCATGAGGGAAGAATCAAGATAAAGACAACCTGGGGAGCATCACATTCCTCAAGGAATAATCGGAAAGCACCATCCATCAATGTCTGATCCTGCCGTACTTGCCGTGGGAGAGCCGCGAGGACAGGGCAGCAAACGCGATGCTCACCTCATCGTGCCGAGTAAATGCATATTGTCCGCAATGCCAGTCTCCGTCTATGTCCTCCCATTCCGCAGGGTCCGGAAGTTTTTGTACCGTTCTAGGAAGGTAGTTGACATGATTGAAATCGGACCAGTATCGGATGTCTTCCTGTGGGGATTTCTTATCTCTTGATTGATATGTGTGTTCATTGTCATCTGACGGGCTGAGAATCGACTGGTAGGCGCTCTTGGGAATGAGATCTTGTCTATATTCTGCGATATGTCCGTTCCTGCGAAGCGTCAAAATAGGAAGCGATAGCGAATGATCGGGATTATCGTACCATATCGCCGGAGAGTCCGCATCCAGCAGTTGGTCCTCGTTTGCGCAGTCGAGAGTATTGTATTTGGAAAGTGCTCCAAATTTACCTGTCGTTAAGAAGTCGTGAAAAAAGTGTCGTCTTCCGCTGCTCAAGGCGCACTCTTATAGTCGAAGACGAGAAGTCTTGGACAGTACGTCGAGTCTCCCTATACGAGATCGGTCAAGCACTCATTGCTGAGCTTCAACGACATACTGTCGGGCCAAGACCCTCTCGAAACGATAGATCAGAGTCGTAGATAGTTTCCGCAGAATCTGCGGCGAAATAGCTCTTTTGGGTGTTCCAAAAATGAGTCCCGGTGTAGTTCGATAGTTCTCCAGCCTGTATGTAGACGATCTCTCTCATTAGGATGGTCAAAGTCCGAATAACGGCTGTGAAGAATGGTAAGGATGGCGGTTTATTTTCGGGTGATTGTCACGTCACCTGTCACATCACGGTTAACCCTTACCTTCCATCGCTCGAACGACGAAGTCTGTCTTGCGCCACTCCACACTCACCGGTAATCTACGTTGACTAAGCCCTGGTACTTGAATGGGCTCAGGAGCTCCTTACAGCTACAATTTTATTATTGCTTCAATATAGGCTTTTTATAGCCGTGGGCTCCGCCTCTGGTCCGCTTGCCCCTGGGGTGTTTGCACAATGCCGATAGTACTTAGACACATAGCGCTTAGTCCTTGTGGAGGCCCGGGACGGTATCATATTCCTACTTCCATTCCAATCTGTATGACCCGGGCCGCTCGTGGCCCGCCAAACCCACATCACATCATGTGTCTCCGATACCTTTGATTGATCGAGGAGGTTCGAAATAAGCTATTTTGCCTTTCTGATCGCGATAAACCATTAATGTCTCCTGTTTCGGCAGTTTGTCGGCCCAATATTGAGTCTTAAAACCTGATTTTACTCCTTTAACCAGTGTTGGAGCCGCAGGCATTGGATTGTAAAGTTACGCATGCCTCGACTAATACGTCTGCTGAATACCATCCTGAGTCTGTCAGGCTTAAAGTTAGATAGTCTGAAAGGTTTTTCTTTTTTTTTGATTTTAAAAACGGTTTTGTTGCTTCCAACGGGATTTCCACGTCGAGGAGCGACCCGACAAATCAGCGATGTAATTCCATGGATATGGACCTCATGGATTAGATTTGCCGATGATAAGTACCATGTCAAAGTTAGACATGACATTGAACTTCGACAACTGACTATTTATAACTGAATTTTATTCATACAAGGGGAGAAAAAGTATTTGTACGACGGTCAATACTTAATACAGAAATATTGTGAGTATACAGAGTCCATCTAGTCTCATTGTCAAGGTTTCTATAGCACAACGCGGAAACTATCTAGAATTTTGCGATCCTCTGATGTGTAAGTCATCGTTTTCCCTATCTCACTGCGCTGTGAATGTGGAAGCGACGGCGCATGACCATCCAACAGTAATGGCGGGAGTCGCAACG
Organism: Macrolepiota albuminosa; assembly: GCA_027475525.1. Taxonomy (NCBI): domain Eukaryota; kingdom Fungi; phylum Basidiomycota; class Agaricomycetes; order Agaricales; family Agaricaceae; genus Macrolepiota; species Macrolepiota albuminosa. The sequence goes on along the minus strand of JAMWFC010000007.1, from coordinate 133,187 downwards.
ATGAATCACGGTCTCGCAGTGGGTTTGACCCAGGTAGCGGTCTGGGAAAACGACATTGTATCGCTGACGGGGAACGTTGAAGCGGCGAGTCAGGTGAGACGGGACTGGAAGAATAATTATACAAGGGCAGGGAATTGGAATTGGTCTGTGCCTGTTCCTCTAAGATATCGCTTTCGTCCGAGAAATGAGAAGAACGATCGATTCGCGAATTGTGTAGCTTGCTGTTCATGAAAATCGCATGCGGGACGTGAACGTTTCGGAGATAGTCATAATTTTCTATGACAGGTAAACCCTGATAGTCACTACCCTTGTGGTCAGAAGCATACAAGGATGTCAGAATGAAAAGTAGAAGCCTAAAGCCTGTTGTAGCCATACCGAAAAATAAGCGACTAGATGCCATTTCCGGCTCTCACTTGACCCCGGAAGATGGACCGAGACCGAGTAGGTTTGTTTCGTAAGGCCATCGGGCTTGGATGGCCTGTCCTTTCGTCTCGTGGGCACAGGCAAAATTGCATTTGGGTCTGATGCTCTCTTGGCACTGGGAAATATTTTTCGGTAAGTGTCACCATGGCACAAGTGTTAAGAAATCTGACCGCCTGGCAGCCTTGGCATCCCTCTCTTCTTGCGTGGTTTCAACTTTCTCTTCATAGAAGAGGTAATCGCCGCGCATTCTACTCTGGGACCTAAAGTGTAAGTTACAAGAGATAAGCAGGGATTTAAGTTGAATGAGCAGACGATGTTATTTACCATCGTCTACCGTCTGTCCATCTTAATAGCCCACCATCGTCCTGAGCTTCCTCCCAGACGTAGACGTTCCCACTTCGAAGTTCGTCACGTTCAGATGTTAGGAGGCGCCGACGGATGATCGGGAGGATGTTTAACCGAACGGCTTCAAAGACGACATGAGCGTCATGGGCATCACGAACATCTGGAAAGCCGTTATTGATCACAGGCAGATGACGACGAAAGAAACGCGCACGAAGATATGGATGAGTTACGACCCCGTTCCTGATCGTAGCAGGAGATACCGCCAAAGGATTCTTATGAAGGGCGGTTGATAGAGACATGCTGTGATCGAGAATGCTACCGGCTTTATGGACATCTTTATATGTAATAATTGTCTTGAAATAAGGTGTACGTGATGCAAGACCCTGACGGTTCCTCGTGGTCTAGTCTGGGCAAGCATGTATTCGGAGAGTTGACGGAGGTTGAGGAGGTACTATGTAAGTAGATAAGTAGATCTAGATTTTGGATCAAACATGATTTATTTAAATAGACGAACGATGGTGTGAGATCATGGCTTGTCGACATGTGTCCGCATCCCGACAAACGGTGAGGAGTCAACGCACGTGTTTGATTTTCCCGGCTTTTGCTCACGACTTGAATCACAAGCCAATAGTCAGGTGTTTGAGGGAAGTTTGACTAGTTTTATCATCCTGCAGGTCCTGATTTACTTGCTATTCGATTCTACGAACCATATTGCCCTTTCGCAGTTTACACGCAGATGGTAGCTGAGAATGAAGGGAAAACCTCGGATATCCGAAGTTTTTCCATCGAGAGTTACTAGACATATATGTGCTCCTTTCCAATTACGGCATGAAGTTCTAACAGGCTGACATTTCTCTGGCTACATGTGAACTATCCTAGGCGGAAAACGTTAACGAAAATCCTTTTTTTTCTCTCAAAAAAGATGCAGAATTCCAATGCGTTAAGTCAATCCTCATGGTTTTCAAAACATAAACGATTTCATAGAAAATAGAGAATTGTAACTGTGAGACAGTTAGCATGTTCGCGAGCTCTAATATCCAGATGTGATGTGTTTAAGTAGTATGAAAAATAAATGGTTCAGAATCAAACTCTGTAACTCCAGCACAAATATATGGATGCAAAGAATTATGTACGATGCATGGATCAAGAAAGACAGAAAGGGCATGATATCAAAGCCATATATAAGCTAAGGACCCTATAACCTCGGCATGCTCTTGCGTTCTCTAAAGATGGTTAAGTCTACGCAGCCTGACGTTCTTTTCAACTCTAGTCTGCGGATTGAATTTGAAGCGGACAAATCCAATGGTATCAATACTGGCTCATCAAGTTGTGAGTGTCGACAAGAAACCAGGCCGATGCAATAACTGACCATAACTGAATCCATGAATGCGGCCACGTGCTTGGCATTTTTCACCCATTTGATTAATCGATTAAAATCATTAGTCGAGCCAAAAATCATTCCTGATCTAGTTCACGCAGGGAGGTGAAGCACTGAACTTGAAAATATCCCTCTGATACCACTGTAACCTATTATAATGATGATGCCTCCATCCTTCACCCCAGAAACTGCATGCGCTGGGCCGAGAAGTCTTCTGGAATAGTTTTACTCCTTAGAGAGGTATGTCGCTTTCGATGTCTTTTACTCCTTTTGTGGTGGAAGGAACACTGAGTTTACCGTTCATCGGCTGACGTTTAACCTGTCTATATTTATCCTTTGAAAATGACTCCATGGATGCCAATAATCCTATCGGTCACTGCTAGTTTGGTCTCATGATACCAATGTCGAATCCTACGTCAGGAATGTTTAATTTCTTGGTTTCACAATTTTCCGTCTGCTGTAACTTGTGCGTGCTTGGATGCTCCCTGACTCGATGCAGATTGTCGGCATGAACTTACTACGAATGGACTGGGAAGAACGTCATCGTACAAAGTTCGTGTCGCTAGCGGCACAGTGACATCCTCAAAGTATCTGACAACAATTGTTCGATATTTGAGCTCCACTGCTTCTCCCGAGATGTGATGTCCCTGTATCTTTCATCACACCCGTGTGAACATTTCTACATTCACCATCCGTAAGCTCTTGCCATTAACTGGGGCGATGGATGGCCTAAAACTACTAAACGTTGCTGGTGAATAACGTCGAACTATTTTCTGTCAAAAGGCAATCGGGTATCCTCTTGGTCAAAGAATATGTTCTGAAATATCTTTTTTTGATGTTGTGAACGCCGTGTGCGGGCTTCTTATGACAAACTTTAAACGATACCCTTTATGATCAGTCTTCTTCCTTTGAAGTCGCGGTAATGTCCGGGACCAAAAAAAGTCCTATATAATGAAAATACGAATTGTCGGTCAGTACCCCCAGATTATACAACACTATGTTTCTCATTCGTCGCCTTCTACGTTCTGCTAGCAACCGTCGTGTTTTTGAGCTGATTGATGGGTTGCTCTCTTCAACCAATGTGAAAGATCAATCGGACCATGCAGATAGGAAGGAAAAGCAACCAGTGAGTTCGTCGTTTTTCCTCTATAAATCGTGAAAGTAGTGTTTGCTCGGTTTTGTTACAAGGTGGTTGAAGTTGTTCCTGTAGAAAATACTAGCGACACAAAACACGCAAATGAAACAAGAGCATGTTACAAAAACAAGGTATACCCATCGAACCTTGATGGACTGTCCGGACACTGACAATCCTAATCTACAGGAACCTACCGAACGGTACTAGGGTTACCTACGCAATGGAGAATTTACAAAGTATCCAAGGAGTAGAATGATTGGCAGGGAATTGCAGCCGTCTAGGATGTTAAGCACGTACGCAGTATGTAACAATGATTATTATTTGAGAGGCAGGAGTAAACCTTCTCAAAATCATTTCCCGACGTTCGATTTACAGGACACGAAAAATAGATTACGGTTAACGAGGTCGACAACGATCCTATGAAGAAAATCAATGACAAAACCATAAGATACCCACATCACAAAAATAAGTTGACCATCTCGTAAATACCATTTTCCAGCGTTCTATACGGAGCTCATCTCCATGCGAGACATTGAACATTTGTCTTACCTCGAGGACTAACGAATTCCCGGCACATTCCCCCTCTCGACCCAGTTCGACCATTGCAAGCAACACTTTCTGCAACGACTCATGCATAATGTTGGACTTGACGTCGGGCCCAGTTGTTCTAGTCCAATATCAGGAAGAGGCAATACAATGTCGATGGTAGAAGGTGGAGACTGGAATGGATCGTTGGAAAAGGTATCATAGCTTGAGATATGATCTGTATATGATAATCCGCCTCTCTTGTTATCTGCTTATCTACCAAAATGCAGCACCGAACTAAACACCGACGCACAAGTCAAACCACCTCACTCTTCCACCTCACTCTTCCTTTCCTTATGCACTTCACACATCTCTCTATTCCGCCCACCATATATATCCTATCGAATCAACGTATAATCAGTCCACCCTAATTATAAAAAGGTGAAAAAGAACACAAACCTCCCACAACCCTTTTACGACCGCCCATAATCCCTCCCGTGCCTCCCAAACCGGAAAGACAACTACAACACCGCACGATACGAATGCCCACGCAATACCAATGCCGACCCACGCGCCGAATCCACGCACGCCATATACAGTCTGTGCAAAAAATAGCGGAAGGGGGATGAGAATAAGAGTCGTTACTAGCTGTGTGGTGTGATGTTAGACTCATGAAATAATGCGAGGTGTGTAGTATGGGGAGGAAGAAAGAAAGGACACGTACTAGAGCGAGAGAGGAGTAAAGGGCAAATTTGAATGATTTGTTCAGGAGGATTGGGTCGAGGTCAGCATCAGTAGATAGTCCGAGGTCGAGGGGAGGTACATCGGTGCTGGTGTTGATGAATGAGAGGTTAGTGGAGGAGGATTCCTCCTTGTCGCCAATGTCGTTGCTGCCTACGACCTTCTCAGTTTGGGAGTCTTCAAGCGGTTTTTGTCTCAGGTTGTGGACATTGATTGCACGCGTCACAGAAAAATCAAAGTCGTCCGGGAACTACCAACAATAGCAATGTGTTCAGGTCACATATCATTACTCAATGCACGCATACGCACAAAATACGACCAAGCCAGTGCAACGATCGCACCGACACCAATTGATGCCAGGTTCCCTGCCAACATCTCCAAATCCCCTCCGGTGGTCTGTGATCCAGTGTAAGTACCTTATTGAATCACTGCTCAAAGGAAGAAATAACAAAATTCACGCACAGTAACATTAATGACACCTCCATTCAACTTCGCAGTCGTCACGAGCCATGCGACGAGACCCATAGCAAACCCCATGACTGCGCCAGCTATACACCCCATTTTGCTTGCCTTGTGCCAAGTTGTACAAAGTGCAATGGGGACAACAGAGGAGCCGAGTACAACACCCATGAATGTCTATGTGCATGAGGTTTGTCAGAGGAGACAGGGGAGTGGAAAAGAGTATACGGACGTAGAGCCAGCCCATAGATACACCAATGTAGAAGAATATGAGGCCAGCAAGACTCATGATCAGAGCGTAGGTTGCGACCTTGGCATTTTATTACTTGCGGGCAAAGAAAACAAAGAAACGCACCATGTAATGTGAGACGCGTAAGATCTGTTTTTCACTCGCAAGTGGGTTGATATACCTCTGCATGGAATACACTTCATGCAACACATACAAGACGTGAACAACATACCTTATAAACATCATATGTCAAAATCGACGAAACTGCGATAAGCTCAGCAGATGTCGCAGATGTCACTGCCAAAAATAGCAAGACAAGCATTGCAGCTGCGCCTGGTTGACCAAAGAGTGCTGCAGCCGCAGAAGGAGCTGGGAGACCCGCTGAGACGTCGGCAGGTGTGAGATTGCGCATGGCAGGGTCATTTAGAGCGTGGAGGGCAACAGCTGCAAGGCCGAGTGTCGTAGCAAATGTAAAAGGGATGGCAAACCATGCAAGTCCACCAAGAAGATAAGCCTTCACACAGGTCGCAGGCCGACTTGCGATTGCACGCTGCCAATATGCCTGGTCATTGAACACTGTTGCAAAGTTACCCACAATGTTGATGACGCCAAAAATGAGCCCATTCTTAGAACGCATAGTAAGGTAGGAGCCATCTTTGTTACCTGGAACGGGGGAGACACGTGATGCATTGGTGAGGAGCGCATGCATTGCGGAGATGCTCCCGATTTTAGGCGAGGTAGCATAGACTGCGAGTGTAAATATAAGGATAATCGTGAGGAGGACGGTGGTGTGCGTGCTGTGGATAGTGAGAATGACATCATGTGAGAAGAGAAGGGCATACTAATCGCAGAGAAGAGTGGCACGCATGCCGCCAACAATGACATAGATTGTAACACCAAGAGGAATCAGGAAGATTGCCTGCAATGGATTGATCCATCGAGGGAGAGAAAAAGAGAGAAGGATGGCTTACGGCAATGGTGTCCATCCCTGTGAGATCAGTGACAGTAGCGGAGCCACCAAGAATGAGCATGGATGAGACAATGATATTTGTCGCGAGTCTGGCGCGATGTCAGTGAAGGATGTTGATTGTTGAGATGAACGAACCCGAAGAACAAAAAGACACAGTGCGCAAACGTTCCCCATCTTGTACCGACAATTTCAAGCCATGTGTGGGCATTCGGAGCATTGAGTTTAAGTTTTGCCGCAAGCTTAGAAAGATAAATCTTACAACTGATAACCGGCCTTTGTACACATACCTGAGCAAAGAGCAAAATCTGAACCATTGCACCAGCACCATACCACCATGGGCCTGAGATCCCATACTTATATGCCACTGCACTCGACTGCAGCTACACGTACACAGTTCCAGTGAATAATGTAGAAAACAATGAAACTAGATGCTCACCAAGGTTGCAGCCCACGTCCACGCCGACACGATACCGCTAGCAATAAGACCAGGTCTGATGCTCCTCGAAGCGCTGCTGAACTCCTCCGAGTTGGAGGGATTGTATGCGGTGTAACGTTTTTGAAGGGCGGTCAGCCCAAGCATAAGCCCGCTAAAGAAAAGGCCAATGCCTGCATACCCACCCAATCAATTTTAGTTGGTAACTTCGTAAGTTGAAATGAAATCACCAACCAATAACTAATGAAAAAGGAAGTGAATATATGAAGAAGTTGTGGGGAGAGAACGTACCAACACCATACCCCGCACCCTGAGGGAGGACGGGTGAAGCAGTTGAAGACATCAAGGGAGACGGAAAAAAACTACGGAAAGGGACAACGCAAAAACATCTCTGAATATGGTAAAAGTCAGCTTATCGCAACCTGGTGTCAACGAGTAGATAAGACACAGAAGTTTGTTGGACGAGTGTGATAAGACTGTGTGGATAAGTGCAGCATCACGGAAAGTGCCGGGTGTAGATCGCACAGGCAAAATTGAGTCGTGTAAGCGCCGTAGCAATTCCACTACGGGTTTGAGCTGCAACACCGTGGGAACTGATGAAAATCGGGGTATTATAGCATCAGCTCGATGAAATATCGTATTCAATGATAGCCCGTCGCAATTTAAACGTCACACTGGGAAAATCAATCTCGCACGATTTTCTATCACAGGACTGAGCAGTCGCCGCACCTTCGAGCCTGTAACGCAAACGAGTAGAGTCCTTCTTTTGTTCTTAATTTCTTTTCGGAATCAATCATCCGGTACGGCAGCATACTAGCTCCAGAAATGGTGTCCTCAACACCTCTATCGGTCTACCTCCAAGTTGCGATCCTTAGAGAAAGCTAATCATCTTTTCCCACGCATTGTTCCTAGCTGTAACCTGATCTAACTCTCGTATCACCGGGTGGACCAAATTTTCCGGCTTGGCTGGCATGAAACCAGGGATTCTTTCGTTCAGATCAAAGGGCTGGTTACACTTCTGACAAGACAGTTACGCACCGATTACATTCAACGCGCTTGTTCACTGTGTTACAGGACATGAAAAATCTTGTTGAATGGAAGGTGTTGAATCGGAGACCCATAGGGGATGAACCAAAGCAGATTGACTATGCGAGGATGACGTTACCTGCCGTATTTAGTGAGCCAACGTTGATTGCAGTGTGTACCGTGGTCCTAACCTACATGCCAATTCGCACCATTGGTATGCGTGAAATTGTAATAAGTCGAAAGTCACTGCCTCAATTTGGCAACTCCTGTACGTGCGCGTGCTGTCAATTAAGAAAGGCACCGATTTGGCCTTGAACGACCCTCAAAGCTGGTGAATACATCGCAACAGAGAAATCGAGACAATTAGAGAAGTCTATCGTCCTATAGTTATTGAAAGGCTGTCGCTCACCGACTTTCAGCCTTTCGAGTCTCTGCTATATTGCAAGTCACGGTTTATCTCCCATTGTCTGACCATCTAGTGTACACCATGCTATCGAATACAGTACCCAACCGATAAAACTCCAGGTAACTGAAGTCAGTTACGTTTTACCTCGTTTGAAAGGTTGTAAGTCAGCCCTAATATATCCACGGTATCACGTCGGTCTCCCTCGGAGTGAGGCGCCCTGACCCCTTCATCCAACTGAATTAGCCTAGCTCCTTCGGAAAGCCTCACACTCGATCAACCTGCCACTGGAGCATTTGCATGGTACAACTTGCGACAAGGAGTACAGAGAGTGACTCGAAATTACTTCGCCTGAAAACAGAGTTATATGGATTATATCTGTCTGGAGGTTGTTAATTAGGTCAACGAAGCATAATACGCTCCCACTCCATGCTGGTATATTAATGCGTAAAATCGTGTCAGTTAGTTTTTTTGACCGAGTCAAACGCACGAAAGGTAGCTACAGTGACAAGGATAGGGAGGACATAGCAGGTCCTGCTTTCTGTGTCATTTGAATTCTAGGTACATTCATAGTGCAAAGGTGGCCGAAGCTTCTATGTTGAGACAATAGAGTTTCACAAAACCGCCGCACAGACGAGAAGAACTTGTCAGATCACTGGTACCTTGGACAGGGAGCAAAAAGCGGCAAGCATGTATGGATTCACGAGTTCCAGACTCTAGTTAAAGTACGCTTTCGCTGAACTGATCCGTAAGAAAAAGTCCATGTCTGATGTTGAGTAAGGTATTAATGCAGCTCGAATATTGAACCGCTTTCGGTAGGAGGGCAAAATGACAAAGGTGCAGGATTCCAAATACGTTACACTAGCTTGATCTGCGACGTCTCGAGGTTTCAACAGGAGTTACTATATGCCAAAGCCGACGGAAGTAATATCAGACGAATACGAAGCGCAGGAAAAGTAGGAGCGTTGTCTTGTTGCCGGTTCGAAGCAAGTGTCTCAGGTATGGGTCAGAGGATGGGTATCCTATGGGAAGCTCGAATATGGATGTTCGCCAATTGCAGGGCAAGAGGCAATATTTACTGTACTGTAGGATTACGTACAAGCTCGACGTTGGCGTTGCGGTCATTGATATCCACTTGTCGGACTCCTGTATCACAATGCGAGTGTTGTATGGGCGCTTGTCACTTGGAATGATGTCAGCATGACGACTACCGTGAGAATTGGTCGTTTGCTAGTCGCCATGAATATTCTTCTCATCACCCTGCGGTCGAGGGCAGCGGCACTCAAGACGGCGTCATCCTTTGAGTCCTAGCGTGTACGACATGTATGAGCCGTTGTTCTGCCTTGTTGATCCACTCGAGGCAGAGCGTACACGATCGATGCTACCGTTGGTTCTGCCGGCCAGAGACTGTCGCTGCAGGTTGACACTGGATCATCTGATCTCGTGAGTTCGTCATCATCATCGTTGTGTGCGACCAGCTCACATTTTCTCCAGTGGAAGCTTCAAAATCGTGCTTATCGTTGTCGTGCAAGACCAGCGGCCATCCCTATGATCCGTCGAGCTCGGCGTAAACTGGAAAACATTTCAGCATCCGGTATTTGCAAGGCAACGTCCGTCGTCTGGGACAGATTCGACATCGGCGGCTACAGCCTCGACGCTCACGCTCTCGGTATGTCTCTTCAGTTCTTCATCGACTGTTCTGACGCACACACACAGCCGCCGCAGATGACATCGACTCTGAGCCTCTGTACATGGTCTTCGTGATTTACCGACTTTGTTGATTTTGAGGTAGACTACGTTAACATGCATGACCCCACTCAATTTGACGATAACCCTTGATGATCGCACCCTCTCGACCTCACTATGCCACCCTCAAACCACAACACCGCCAGCTTTTCTACCGGCGTAATTAATCCTTCGATTCCATGGTGCACCTGCCGACATTATCCTCGGCGTCCGGTTGCTCCACAGCGCTTACACAGTCATAGGCTACGAGCCAACCAACGAATCAGGCGCCTTTGATACCGCCAGCACCACAACCAATTTCTCCGGCGCAGGCAACATCCAGCCCCATCTCGGGCTCGTAGGAATCACAGACCTCACTAAGGTACTACAAGAATTCCAGTCATGGGCTGGTGGATTTGAGACTTGGGGAGCCTGAGCCGGAGTCAAAGCGGGAGATGGGGGTGCGCCCGAGACAGGGGGAAAGGGGGAGGACGATGCGTGGGGGGATCCAGATGATACGCTTGTCGTGGGTAGGGCAGAGGATAGTGGTGGGCCTGGGGATCGAAGGGACTGGTGCGAGGTCTGCGAGGATCGGGTTGTGGCGGCATTCGGAAGGTGAGAGTCATTGATATGTCTACATTGCCAGCGTCAGACAGAGATTACACTTATCGTGTGGCCCGTGTATGTCTGGTGCCCCGCGTGCGTAGCCAGCGTTAGCCTATCCCCAACGATGTCTTTAGTAATTTGTTAGTATCTTCAAAGTCCCAGGCGTGGATGCACCCACAGAATCTCCCGATCGCACATGACAACACTCAAATCATCCTCAAGGTGCCCCCCTGCACTCATTCACCGTGTCCACATAACACGCCAACGCCTTGTCGGTGCCCCTGTAGTATTCAAGGAAGTTTGTCACACCCGTCAATTATGATGGAAGCAACACCTGCTTATAAGTCTCAATTCCCCCGCTGCCTCTCCTGAGCTCCACAGAAACATTGTCTATTTCACTCATCATTGTCTCGCAATGGGTCGATATGTATGTCTGGACGATCACCACAGAACAGAATCCATAGATTTGGAGCGCACTTTGTTAAGATTCCGGACCATCATTCTGTCATGATATCTTCCGATGACGATACGCGCCACAATAGACAAACGAGACACTGTGGCGTCGGGCTCGGAGCTATCAATAGGCGTCACTTTGTGCAAACCTAATGTTTTACATAACCACAACTCTCATGCCGACGGCTTGCTCTCACTTTCAAGCCCTCATCTACGTTCTGTCTCGACACATGAACACCGTTGCGACTAGTGTGGCATTATCATGCATTGGCCGTTTGAGCTGAAGTCCTACCTTGCTGCTGTCAGATTCCTCCACATGGATGCCAGCCTCTCATTTGACGCTATCAAGTTCCCCCTCATTCAACATCTCCTCCGTGGCATTGAGCATTACCATGGAGAGTGCAATCAAAGGCCAGTTCAGCCTCACAGTCCTTCTCACTCAGCTTAAGCCTAGCACCAACCCTGGCCACTCAGTCATCTACACTGTGTGCTGCCTCACCTATGCAGGCCTACTCTGCAGTGGCAAGTTCACAATGGGGAAGACAGGTAAATTCAACTCCAGCCTCAACCTTTCAAGAGGCTGCATCATGTTCCTCCCTAGCTGCAACAACACCACTCACAGACCCCTTCCGCAGTGGCGTCACCATCACTGTTGCTGCCACACCCAGATTTCCCACTTGCCCCATCGCTGTGCTCAAGGCCATGTTCAAAGAGATTAGGGTTAGGGAGCGCGACACTGCCGAGCGAAGCGAGGCAGTGGAGTTACTATACACCGAGTTGGCGAAGTACGTTGCAGGGCAACAGTGGGGGAAATCCCACCTCCCTGTTTCGGCTTATATGCCTCATCAGGCCCGTTTGCAACTATTTGCGATGTTCCAGAACCTTCCGGAATACTACTGTATTTGGGAGGGCACCTGACCGTCATCTGAGTAAGCCTGAGTGCTCAGTTAATGCCATTGGTCCATGTGGACGAATGGCAAAATTCCCTCAGAAGAATTTCTGATGGAACACTGAGCCCTCTGCCCTGCAACTTCTCTTCTTTTCCCACACCGAGTCCACGGTGCCACGACATCATGGCAGGGGAATCCCTGGGGAATCCCGTTTCCCCGGGCGGACTCAGCCGTTCGTACGATGACTGTCTGATAGAACCCTCGGGAGCCGGAGGACCAGACCCGGTTAGGTCTCCCCGCACAAGGTGGGTCAAACGTAGGTTTAGTCAGCACATCACCGGACTACTAAGTCCGAGCGGGCCATTGGGTACTAAGGAACTCGACCGAGGGCCGGCCTGCACATGGCAGAGGCTACGGCTTTCTCAAGCGGAGTTAGAAAAGAAGCGCACACTATCAAATTCCCACATTGAGACCGAATCCCTACGGGGAGTGTCAGAATGATAGTGTGTCGTACAAGCCAAACCGGTGTAGAGGAACCCTACTGCCGCGTCACTCGGAAGTGTTGGACTCCCTAACGTCAGTAGGTTACCAAACCATAAAGTTAGGTAAAGGTTACCAGGTTAGGCTGTACGCGCAGAGTCAGATGACTAAGAGCCTATATTGCTATAGGATAGACGTACGTTAGAGTTGGGGTTCAGATTAGCTTGGCTCCTGAACCATGTGTGGTTAGTTTAATTCACACAATTAACGTGCACGTCTACTTACCGTCAGGTAGAGAACAAGAACTTGTGCAATCTTTAGGAGATACGGTGACCAATGCGAGCCGGGTGACCAGGCTGGTGTGACGTCTACCCAAGTATTTATGGGTCCCGCGTAAAGTCGGGCGGCATCAGAGGCGGTCATTGTGCCCACTATTGCCATAGAGCTGCTCAGAGCCATCCCCCAAACCCCTCGACTTAGCCTAGTTTCATACATCGCCGGAACACCCGCCGTGGCAACGACGGGCATGACGACGGGGCCTCGAAGTCGAGGCGAGGGCTCAAAAGCGGCCTCTCTCACTCGAGGTCGCCGGTTTTGGACACCAACTTAGAAAATCTGATCGCACTTTCTAAGTTTGCTACCAGGCCCAGCGACGGCCAGCGACAGGCGCTCAAGGTCGAGGCTGAGGCTCAAAAGCGGCCTCTTTTGCTCGAAGTTGCCAGTCTTCGCCAGCAACTTAGAAAATCCAATCGGATTTTTCAAGTCTGCGACCAGGCCCAGCGATGGCCAGCGACAGGCCTTCAAGGTCGAGGCTGAGGCCTAAAAGCAGCCTCTTCTGCTCGATATTACCAGTCTTGGCCAGCAACTTAGAAAATTCAATCAGATTTCCCAAGTTTGCCACCAGGCCCAGCGATAGCCAGCGACAGGCTCTCAAGGTCAATCGTGAGGCACAAAAGCAGCCTCTTCTGCTTGACATCACTAGTCATGACCAGAAACTTAGAAAATCCAATTGAGTTGCCTAAGTTTGCTACCAGGCCCAGCGACAGGCCTTCAATGTCAAGGGCAAGGCTCAAAAGCAGCCACTTCTGCGTGAAAGTGCCGGTCTCAGCCAGCAAACTTAGAAAATCCAATTGGATTTCCTAAGTCTGCCACCAGGCCCAGCGACAGCCAGCGACAGGCCTTTGAGATCGAGGCTGAGGCTCCAAAGCAGCCGCTTTAGCTTGACATCGCCAGCCTTGTCTAGTAAATTAAAAAATCCAATCAGATTTTCTAAATCTGCTACCAGGCCTAGCGACAGGCTCTCATGGTCTAGGCTCAGCCTCAAAAGCTGCTGGCTTTTGCTTGACATCATCAGTTTTGACCAGCAACTTGAAAAATTCAATTAGATTTCCCAAGTTTGCTACCAGGCCAACGCAATATAAGTTTAAAAACATGTATAAGTTGTCAGAATTAATAGATGTAGGCTTTGATTAATTAAAAAATCATTATTAGTTTTTTTCATTGTCGCGTTTGAAAATTTAAATCAGCGATTGTAAAGCAACCGGTAAGCAATATAATATAAAAAACATGCAGCAGTGATCAGAATGACTAGATGCAGCTATTGATCAACTAAAAATTAGCCATCAGTCATGTGACATACCAAGCCTGCCCTAAAGTTACAAGCTTCTGTTTGGATCTGTTGATATTTGATAAGCTTTCACTTCTTGAACTTCAACCACCACCATCTTCCAAGCCAACATTTGCTTACATAATCAATATCACAATGTCTTCCAAAGTAAGCACTAACTCATATTTATAAAAGACCCTCCACTTTTCAAAGCAATATTTTCTAGGCTCAACAGTCTACCAAGGTAATTGCTTCACTTAGAAAAGATGGTCGACTTTTCTAAGTACACTTTTCAGGCCCAAGGCTCAGCTACAAAGAAGGTATTTGCTTCACTTAGAAAAGACGGTCGACTTTTCTAAGTGCACTTTATACGCTCAGAAATCTACTATGACCAAGGTAATTAGAACACTTAGAAAAGACGCTCGACTTTTCTAAGCAATATTTAGACAACTATTGGCAGTCTTGCTAATATTAACAAGGCTGTCAAGGAGGTATGTCAGCAATGTCGACCCATCTACTGGACTAGCTCACATGTTCTAGGCTCCTAAGCAAGTTATCAAAGCACAACAGAAGCTTGATGAAGCAGAAGAAGCTACTGCTGCTACCCTGGAAGCTGCTATGGCAGGTCAAGAGTTTCACAATATTATCAATAGCTGTCTCATAGGGTATTCATACTGGCCCGCTCTGACCAATACTGGAGTCAATCTCACACCAGAACTGCTTCGAGGACATATCAATCACCGTCCCCAGCGACATCAAGATGTTCTATCTTTCTGGCAAAGCACCAATGAAGGAAAAGACCTGCATACCAGCAATATAGAGTATGCTATCATTGTCTTGGTATCACCATCCACAGTTCATCTCGACTCTATCACTTTCGACACTCGCAATATCCAATGCATTCAATTCAAGCAAGAGTGGCGCGGTCTTCTAGCTCAGGACTGTACTGATGAGCAGCGAGCCAAGCTGCCTATTCTTGGCAACGGTGGACATCGTCTTGACCTGCTCCGCAAATTCCAATATGACGCTCAGCTTACAGCTTATCACAAGCTTGTAGAGCAGATCAACAAAGGAGATGATACTTCCAAGGGCAGTCGCTCTCGGCGGTTTTTGATGGTGGAACTAGAAAACCTGGAGAAACAGTTGCAGAGTGTTACATGGGTAGCAAAGATCCTTGATCTGGGTAAATATATATACTCTTATTTTTTCCAACTGGATTTTCTAAGAGACCCTTTCAGACCGAATCAACGCTCATCCCGATGCCACACACATCAAGATAGAACTTGCCAGCAACAAGATCCTCTTCCAGGTCCAGGAGACCAATCAGAACTCTCTTAGTCTTATTTTTGATGCTCTCAATGAGCAACCCAAAATCAACGCAGAAAACATTGATACTATCCTTCGCTCAGTCCTCAATCGCAATCAGAAGAGAGAACGACATGTTGCCACTGCTCTTAGCTCTGTCGAACTCACCTATGCCTACTCCAGACTTTGTTACAATCCTTATTTCCATCGAGACATGCCATTCTCCACGACAGCACTTAATCGATGGAGACGCGTTGCAAGTGCTTTTGCCATTATGTATATCAACTGGATGTCATTGATATTCGAGCTCTTTTTTTCGTCACATCAACACACCGTCTTTCCCGATATCACTGCCAATCATTCGACATACTTTGATACACCAGAATCTGCTCAACATCGCCACTCTGTAAAGCACAAACTGTGCCTATTTGAGATACTTCAATTTGGAGACAAGAAAGTTCGCTTTGATATCCTTGATGATGGCTTCTACTCTTGCCTGGCCCTATTAGTATGACATAGAAAATCAACTGTTGATTTTCGTCCTTCAGGGACGAAAGGACGAAAACAACCACGCACGTCACTGGCACTCAGAGAGCGACACAGGCACTGCTGAGTAAGAAACAAGGACGATGCTGACTAAAAGATGAAAGGACAATGCTGACTAAGGGACAAGGATAAAAGGACGATGCTGACTAAGGGTCAAAAGGACAAGGACAAGAGGAACTTGTCACAGATTTAAGGTTTGCCTGGGAAATTTGAGCTATTTTTAGTTATACTATTTTTTTAAAATTTTAAAAAATTATTTTAAGGTTTCATCTTTCATTTATATGCTTTTTGTACTATAAAACTCTCTTAATAATTCTGAAAATACTCAGAAAACTAATGTATATTTGGTTTTTGCAATTGAACAATAAGATATAGAAAAATATACTAAGACTTCTGATGATGAAGAAGGTGGACAATTAGATATCACCTTGCAAGTGCAGCTTGCTATAGTATAGAATAAGTATTTGCTTATTGTAAAGAGTACTACTTAAAACTGAATATATTGAAACACATATAAATGATCCAGATAAAAGGTAATAGTGTACCTCTTTATAATTGTAACAAGAGCATGCATTACATTATACTTCTCTACAGTATTCTTTTACTATTTATATATATTTACATCTTGAAGTACATACGACTATGCATTACACTATACTCTACAGTATTTTTTCACTATTTATATATATTTATATTTTAGAGTATATACAAGAAGTTATCCTCAACAGCTTTCTTCCAGATACTGTGGCTAGACCCAATAGACAGGTTCTGACTTGTGGTTCAGTGCATGAGAGGCTCTATAACAATACATTACAGTTTTTTAAATCGACTTGCACTGACTCTAGCCTTTAGCAAAGTAGACAAACTTTGACTAAGAAGTTCTATTATTAGTAATTGAATCACAATGTTATTAGTATAATATTATAAAAATTTCACAGACATAGCAATGTCTATGGAAGATGCAGCAGCTAGAATATAAGAGGAGTAATGAAGAATGCCACATCATGAAAGAGCATAGGTGTGGAAGTTGGAATAATGCCAGAAGGGCTGTTTGTGACTATACTAGTCAGACCACTGCTTGATGGTTGACCATCAGGATAGAGTAGTGGTCTGGCTGGAGGATTTCCCAGTACCAGCCAAAGAATGAGTCAGTCTGAGCTTACTGCAAGCTTAGAAGATGGAGCTGATATGTCTTGTCACATCTATACAAGTATGGAAGGCTCTAGTAAAGAACTTTATTGTGAGAATCTAGCTTTATTGCAGGCTGGTTTATCATCTAGAGGGCATAGGACAGGGTTTTCAGCCTATATTGAGACAATTCCAGAGAATATGTCTGAAATGTCAGATATAGACTGAGGAACTTACTTGCTTGTATGAGCTGTTGCTAGCACAGCATGTCTGAGATCTATCTGTTGACATTGTTCCACACTGATATAGTCTACTGCTTATATAAGCATCTGCACACAGGCTGCTGCTTATACAAGCATCTGGATAGACAAACTGTCATGACCCTCCTATCCAGAACCACTCCAGGACACCTCCAGAACCCCCTCTGAGACCTCCTTGCTGTTCCTATGACACAACTCCCACCATCATGACTGCTGACCCTGCCATCACACACATTAGACCACACCATCACACAGCACCCCCCGACAGTTCTGCATTATGGATCCCAGCATGACCACTAATAATCAGATCATGCCAATCACCCTGGCTATCATGCATCATGTATCACAGCCTCTCCTCCATGCCTATTGATCACACACCCCATGTGTGATCTCTGATATACAGTTCTCCTTATATCCACTGCTATCCATTAATTTCTGGAACCATCCCAGACATCCTGGAACCTCTCAGGAACCCAGAGTGACTCCTGCACATACTTAAAGAGTAGCTGTAAGGGCGACCTCTAGAGGCTGTGGCTCAGTCACACAGCTGGCAGAGGGAGATCCAAAGTGTATTAGAGTATGTACTGACAATATCATAATAACTACTCACCTGGCAGAGGAAGATCCAAAAAGAACAAGTCTAGGGATTCCCTATGCCAGGTTGGATGCTTCTGGGGCTTCTGAAGTGTGGGAAACAACTGTACAGTACAACAGAACCTTAAAAACTCAAAAATTGACTAACCAAACAACTGTGCAAACAAGTACTAACAGATAGTGTTGAAAGAATAGAAACAGTAAAATGAAATAATGTCAGAAGAAATAAGAGAATGAATGAAGGGAGAGTGAAGAGATAAGGAGTGAGAAAAGGAAGAAATGAGGAGTCCCTTGACATCACCCCCCCTCTAGAGCGTGGTGTCTCAACGTGCTGGATAGAAGTAGTTCTGGATAGCCTGGTCTATCTTGGAAAGAGAATAGAGGCCTCTGATTGCCCAGGGAGCGTTGGGATGCTGTTGATAGAATTCCCAGATCAAGGCAGGGGCATGGACATTCTCTTGTGGCTCCTATGAGATGTACTCAATTCCATAGCCCTTCCACTTGACCTTGAACTAAAGCTTGTTCCTAAAGAGTTGGCTGTCTAGGATTCATTCCACTTCATACTCTTCTTAGTTGTCTACCAGAACTGGAGGTAGAGGTGGCTGTGGACATCGACTTGAGATTGGATCCTCTGGAGCTGGAGAGAGCTTCACCACATCGAAGACTGGATGGAGTCGACTCATTCCACTAGGCAGCTTGAGTCAATAGGCTAGTGGGCCTACCTGCCTTACTATAGGAAAGGGTCCTAGACGATGGTGAGAGAGCTTCTGAGAAGGTCGGGTGGTAGCAATGTCAGAGGCATCCAGGTAGACTCAATCTCCAGGCTTATACTTGGGGGCTAGAGTTCGTCCACGATCATAGTAGTGGGCCATGTCATCCTTTGCCTTAGCTAAAGCTGCCTTGGCTTCCTCCTGGGCTGCCTTCATCCAATCTATGAACTTGTTGACAGCTTTATTCTCTGAGGGTCGTCCACAAGGCTCAAGTCCCATCCAAGGATGTCGACCAGTATCTAGAAGGAAAGGAGACATCTGGGTGGCAGCGTGTACACGGTTGTTGTATTGAAACTCTGCCTCTGGTAATAGGTCATCCCAGTCATCCTGTCGTTCATTGCAGAAGAGCCAGAGATACTGTTCTAGCTCCTGGTTGACACGCTCAGTCTGGCCATCAGATTGGGGGTGGTAGGCTGTGGAAGTGTGGAGTTTGACATGGAGGAGGCGATACAGTTCTCTAGTAAACTCTGCCACAAACTGAGGTCCATGGTCGGAGACGTAAGCATCTAACAACCCATGGAGTTTCCAGACATGCTTCCGGTACAGATTGGTGGTGCCCATGGCTGAGCAGGTAGTGTGGGTTGGAATAAAATGAGCATGCTTGCCACAGAGATCCACTACCACCATGATCACGTCATATCCATGAGAGTCTGGTAACTCAACAACAAAGTCTACTGAGGCCATACTCCAACGCTCAGCTGGGATAGGCAATGGATGAAGCTGTCCCATAGGAGGCTGATGATGAGGCTTAGTCCAAAGGCAAAGGTCACAGGTGGAGGTATAAGAGCCAATATACCATGACATTTGAGGCCACCAGTAATTCCGTAAGACCAGCTCCAGTGTCTTCCATCTGCCAGGATATCCTGCAACTCAAGAGTCATGATGCTGCTCCACAATCCGCCTCCAGAGGTCTGGCAGGTTGGGGACATAAATGCGTCCCTGGAAGGTGAGAAGACCATTCTCCAAAGACCACTTGTCAATGCAGACAGACTTCACTCCAGTTTTCTCTTGAGCATGCAAGGCCATGGCAGCCTTAGCCACCAGATCTTCTTGAGCACCCTCCCAGTTACCTCGTCAGATGTCTCAAAGGATGCTCACTTCTTCTCCCTGGCCAACCACATCTTCCAGAGCACAGATAGCAAATAGTTCTGGCTTCAGGAGTACAATATTGTCATTGTCACTAGCTCCTGAACCATGATCTGCTCGCCTAGAAAGCGCATCTGGCTTGCCCATGCTCCGTCTGGGTTTGTGATGCAGAGAGAAGTCGAAGTTGGCCAAATACAAGGACCATCAAGCCTGTCAGTGGTTAAGTTTCTTGGCCGTCCAAAAGTACTCTAAGTTCTTGTGATCAGTCCACACCTCGAATTTATGCCTGGCACCCTCAAGGAAATGTTGCCACTCCTCAAATGACCAAATGATAGCCAGCATCTCCTTGTCATGGATCTCATAATTTTGCTCCACAGCATTGAGACTCTTGGAGTAGAAGGCCACAGGATGCCACTTACCATCCTCTCTTGACTGCTGAGAGAGAACGGCTCCAGTAACAAAATCTGAGCTATTGGCTTTGACACGGAAGGGAGAGTTGTCATCTGGGAATAGGAGGACAGGCTTTGAAGTGACTGCCTGCTTGAGGGCATCAAAGGCTGTCTGCTGTGCTGCATCCCAGTGCCAAGGAGTGTCCTTAGTGGTGAGATCGAAGAGGGGCCGGGCATGGTGTGAGAAATCCTGAATAAACCTCCGGTAGAAGTTGGTAAAACCCAGGAAGGCCTGAACCTCCTTCTTGTTCTTAGGCTCTGGCCACTCCGCTACACCAGCCACCTTGACTGGGTCCATCTCAGCCATTCCATGAGAGATGATCAGTCCAAGATATTCAACCTTAGTCTGCTCAAACTCGCACTTCTCTGGCTTAAGATAGAGCTGGTGCTGGCGAAGACGTTCCAGTACGATGCACGTAATCCGACGATGCTCCTCTAGAGTCTTGGTATAGATGAGAATATCGTCAAGGTATACGCACACAACACCTTCCGCTATGAGGTCTCGGAAAATGTCGTTCATCATGGTCTGGAAGGTGGCAGGGCTATTAGTGAGGCCAAAGAACATTACCAGAGGTTCAAAGAGTCCACGATTTGTTTGGAATGCTCCCTTCCACTCATCTCCTTCTTTGATGCGCACATTGTTGTAGCCTCAGCAGACATCCAACTTGGTAAAGTAGCACGCACCTCGGAGGTTGTTGACAAGCTCTGAAATGAGTGGTAAGGGGTAGCGATTCTTCACAGTCATCGCATTCAAGACTCGGTAGTCCTGAACCAGATGTAGAGATCCATCCTTCTTCTTAATGAAGAAGACTGAAGAGGCCATCGGAGGCTTTGAGGGATGGATGCGACCAGAGTCTAAATTCTCCTGCAAAAAGGCATCAAGCTCATCCTGTTCTCTGGGAGAGAGTGGGTAGACCTTGCAGCTAGAGGGCTCAGCATTGGGTGTAAGCTCAATTGCATGGTCCCACTGCTTACGCTCTGGCAGGGAGTCAAATGATGCCTTAGAGAAAACATCCTCAAAGTCTTGCAGGTGATGAGGAACCGCATCTCGGAATGACTTAGGAGCAGAGTTGGCAGCAAATGCCTGAGCTAGCCGCTGGGAGGTCATTTGGCTAGCTCTGATCTCTGCTACAGTTGGTGGAGGTGTAACGTAGTGGCATAAATCCTATCACCTGTCTTGATAGCCTCATCTGGAGACTCTGGGTCAGGAGCGCATCCAAATTCACCCTCACGTCCATCTTCCATCTGGGCTTCACTCACTATACCTTGAACGTCCTCATAGAGGGCCTCTCTATAAGGGAACACCAAGGGAGGAGGATCTAGTAGGTTGAGGTCTGCAAAGGGGAGGTGTCCAACTCGGCAAGCCCGGATAGCAGCACACTCACAGACTGACTCTCTGCGCTCCTCTCTAACTTCCTTGGCACATGTGGAACACCGTCAAGGGCAGCAGCTCATGCTCACCTTACCCTTGGCCCAGTCAATCTCAGGATTGTGATCACGCAGCCAGGAGAACCCAAGTATCATGTCCTGCTTTCCTAGGCTGGTAACTGCAAAGACTGCACGCTCAGAATGAGTCTGATAACGAAGGACTAAATCCACCACTGAGCGGATGGATCCAGCTTCATTGAGCGTACCATCAATGTTATAGACTAGAATAGGGTGAGAGAGGGGACAGGTAGTGAGCCGGTGTTGTTCCACATAATGGGTGTCTAGGAAGAGTCCAGTAGCGCCACTGTCCAAGAGAGCTATGACGCTTCGAGTCTGCTGAGTGTCAGTTGTCTCAATCTCCACATTCAGACGCAGAGAGTTGGGAGAGGGAGTAGAAGCAACAACATAGCAACGGGGAAGGCGTCGTTCCCAAGCTGGGACACGTGGTCGTCGGACAGGAGAAGGAGGAGAAGAAGTCTTAGCTGAGGCTTGGACCAAGGGGGTATTTTGTACGTCGGAGGGGGTGCTTACAGTTTCAGTCAGAGAATCAGGAACAGGGAGCGATACATTAGAAGACTCTACTGATTGACATGTAAACTGATTAGCACCAGGCGGCAGAGGCGTACAACTCATCCATCGCTCTATTGAAAACCCTCCCCTGCAGAACCAAAGGACCCATCTGATGGTTCTGCTACAGCTTCCACAGGACCCGAGGACTCCTCCAAGGGTTCTGCTTCAGTCTGTACATCTGGGGAGGGGTTTCCTCAAACGTCTCGGGCAGCAAGGAGCTGGAGAAGGAGCTCCTCCTGCTCTAAAGCTGAGAGATAGTGCACCTCTAACCCCTGGGGACAATACCGAGCGAAGTGACCAGGCTTTCCACAGCGACAGCAGAGAAGAGGAAGGGAGGAACGTTGACGAGAGGCATCAACATCTATAGGTACTCCAAAAGGAAGAGGACGTGCTGCAGGTACCTGAGCTGGGGGGTCATCAGGTCGTCCCTCAGCCATGCTGTCGATCCAATCCATGAGAGAGGGAAGGAGGCCATCTCAGAAGGTAAGACAGAGCTGAAGACCATCCGGATAACAGGCCTGTTCAGCAAGAGCTCTGAAGGAGTCGATGTACTCATCTAGGGTCCGCTTCCCCTGCCCATATCGATGAGGATCTCGGAGAGTGAGGGCTGCCACTTTAGCAGGGTCCAAGGGGAAGAACTCTGTCCAAAACTCCTTCTCAAACTGATCCCAACTTCCAAAACTCTCTACTCCTCCAGGGCGTCAAAAGACTCGTAGCACGTATGTCAAAGCTCGCCCAGACTTCATGTAAGAGAGAACCCAAGTGATTTTGAGAGCGTCAGAGGGGAAAGCCTCACCACTGAGCTGAATATAGGTGATGCAGGACTGCAGAAAACGCTCGCCTATCGCTCGGTCACCATTGAATGCGTCTGGGAGTGCTGGGCGAGGAATATTGGCATGAACTAGTTATATACAGCCAACTAATGGGGTGCCCGTTAGTAAATTTACACAGAGTTTGAGCAGGGCCAGGCTTTATAATGGGCATCTTGCTAAAAATCAAGTTTGCACATTGAATTGGGTCTAAACAGGTCTAATATGATCTACAATGTCGAATACTATTAAATTCAGGCTCAAAAGTGAGCAGTTGGGATCCAAAATACCTGATTTTATCATGTCTGAGCTGGCTCAGGCTTTGAAACAAGCAGCGAGACTCATTACTCATAGCCTTGTAGCAATGAAATAATTGAACACTCACTATTCAAGGCCTGCAGGCATGCAACTAGATTTATAATGGGCATCTTGGCTAAAAGTCAGGTTTGGACATTGAACTAGGTCTAAACATGCTTAATATCATCTACAACGTTGAATGCTATTAAATTTAAAGCTCAAAAATACCTGATATTATCATGTTTGAGCAGAGTGAGGCTTTGGATATCCTTGCTATCTGAACAGTCAATATTCAAGGCCTGTGGGCATGCAACAAGATTTATAATGGGCATCTTGGCTAAAAGTCAGGTTTAGACATTGAACTAGGCTTAAACATGTCTAATATGATCTATAATATTGAATCCTATTCAAATCAAAGCTCAAAAGTGAGCAGTTGAGATTTAAAATACCTGATTTTATCATGTCTGCGCAGAGTGAGGCTTTCTTGCTATCTGAACACTCACTATTCAAGGCCTGCAGACATGCAACTAGATTTATAATGGGCATCTTGGCTAAAAGTCTGATTTAGACCTTGAACAAGATCAAAACATGCTTAATATGATCTTCGATGTTGCATACTATTAAATTGGAGGCTTTAAACAAGCATTGCTTATAATGCTATTGTACAACAGTCATTATTTAGAGTCTGGAGCATGCAATTAGAGCATTTCACTATAATTAGACAGGAAAACAGGTATGTTTTCAGAAAAGAATTTTTTTCTTGAATTCTATATAGTATATCAAGTGTTTTCAAATTAGACAGGAAAACAGGTATGTTTTCAGAAAAGAATTTTTTTCTTGAATTCTATATAGTATATCAAGTGTTTTCAAATACCAATAGCATTTAAATTTAGATGGCTATTTCAAAATAATTTTTTCATATTTTTTCAAATATGATTTAAAAACAGAACAATAATGAGGCTATTAATTGAAACCAATCAAGAAACAAATATTATCAGAAATATATTCCAACTAATGAGTTATTACAAGTCCGGTTACTTAACAAGTCACCGGTGTTTGCAAATATTATGGCAACTTTAAAGAAAAACTCGCTTATATATTTTAATGCATCTCTTCTCTATTCAACTACCTTCCTAAATAGGAATTCAAGATCACGTGACCACCATGACTACAAACATTGCTAGCCAAGGGCCAACAAAGGTATGTTATATGCTAGTTACTTTATCAACAAACTAAATAATATTTAGAACAATAATATCAACCAAAATTCGGTAAGAATTCATTTAATTGTATCTGCAATTGAGTGCCACATTAGACACAGATTGCTTCAACGGCGCAACTAGTCGAGCCACCATACTTGCAAAAGCTAGGCTATGCATATAATACAGCATTGCCTGGACTTGTCTGTCTGGTTTGTGCTGTTGCGATCATGCCTAGTCATATTGCAATGCATTTCAAGAACAAGCATAAAGACAGTGGAATTGTACCTAATCAACAGCTCATTCAGCAGGATCTCCAAGACTTTGCTATTCCAAAAGAACTTCCAGTCTTGGATCAGACTCTAAGGCCCGCATTTCAAGGACTCACTCTGCACACTGGTCTACAATGCAATCATTGCTCCAAAATCTATATTGCTCAGTCTTCAATGAAGACACATCACTACACTGCACACAACAATATTCCTCTGCCAAAAACTTGGCAATCAATTCATACCCAGCAATTGAATAAACAAATACAACATTCATTTTTTCCTGTGATTCCACAGGACCTGCCACAAGTATCTAATGCTCAAGCCATTGTGGACATGATGAAAAAGTCTATGCATGCTTCAGATGCCATGCCTATTGGTCACAGACTTGATCCTCGTCTTATTAGCCCTTGGTTGAAATCAAATCGATGGCTAGATTTGATCAAAGACAAGTCTATTCAAGACTAGTATGCGAGGGATCGGATAACGCCCGTTATCAGTGTGACTGTCACACAAAAGTCACACAGATATTGGCATCGGAATTGTCCCCTCTGTGTAGAGTTAGATTCTACTCTAATCTCTTAGGTCTCAGTGTGAAATATATTCCAAAATACCTTGGTTAGGACTGACAACTTTCATATTGGTGGTATGAGGCCTTGATCTTGTGATATTTCACATTTGATTTTGAGCCTTTCCTAATTGATTGATTATCATGTTCCAAGGTTGTCCCCTCTTTCTAGATTCAGACACTACTCTAATCCCTTAGGTCTCAGTGTAAAATATCTTTCAATATACCTTGGCTAGGACTGACAACTTTAACATTGGGGGTATGAGGCCTTGATCTTGTGATATCTTATATTTGATTTTGAGCCTTTCCTAATTGGTCGATCATCATGTTCCAAGTTGTCCCCTCTTTCTAGATCCAGATTCTACTATTTGATTTTGAGCCTTTCCTAATTGGTCGATCATCATGTTCCAAGTTGTCCCCTCTTTCTAGATCCAGATTCTACTATAATACCTTAGGTCTCAGTATAGAATATATACCAAATTACCTTGGCTAAGACTAGCAACTTTAACATTGGGGGTATGAGGCCTTGATCTTGTGATATTTTACATTTGATTTTGAGCCTTTCCTGATCGGTCAATCATCATGTTCTAAGTTGTCCCCTCTGTCTAGATTCAGATTCTACTGTAATCCTTTAGATCTCAGTGTAAAATATCTTCCAAAGTACCTTGGCTAGGACTGACAACTTTAACATTGGGAGCATGAGGCCTTGATCTTGTGATATTTCACATTTGATTTTGAGCCTTTTCTGATCAGTTGATCATCATGTTCTAAGTTGTCCCCTTTTTCTAGATCCAGATTCTACCTCAATCCCTTAGGTCTCAGTGTAAAATATATTCCAAAATACCTTGGCTAGGGCTAACAACTTCTATATTGATAGTATGAGCTCTTGATCTTGTGATATTTCACATTTGATTTTGAGCCTTTCCTGATTAGTCGATCATCATGTTCCAAGTTGTCCCCTCTGTCTAGATTCAGATTTTACTGTAATCCTTTAGATCTCACTGTGAAATATCTTCATCATGTTCCAAGTTGTCCCCTCTGTCTAGATTCAGATTTTACTGTAATCCTTTAGATCTCACTGTGAAATATCTTTCAAAATACCTTGGCTAGGACTGACAACTTCTACTTTGATAGTACAAGCCCTTAATTCTGTGATATTTTGCATTTGATTTTGAGCATTTTTTGACTAGTCGATCATTATGTTCCAGGTTGTCCTCTCTGCTCCAAGTCAGAATCTACTTTATTTAATTAGTCAATCATTATATTTCCTTCACAGAGGGTTCTGATTTCTTAAATTTAAGCATATATCATCAGTTTTGACATATTCGTCAAAACTACTAACTATCTCTGTAAAAACTTACATTTAGTATGCATATATGCTATATTTTCATACACTATAGCATTCTACTAGTCATCAGCTTTCTATTTGTATTTTATACATGTATATTTACTCTGAAGCTGCTCATATAACTATGCAAACATCTGCTACTATTAGATTTTGCTTAGCTATCTCTAGTATATGAGGACCAAAACTTTGCATTAAGATTTCATCAACTTCACTCCTAGATTGTAAGCTAGAAAATGGTCAGATCTACAAGGTGTAAGAGAGTAATATGCTTTTTGCCATCAGGTCTAAAGGTCACAACAGGATTCAGAGTCACATGACCTCTGGCTGCCCTTCTGTGCCACAATCAAAATGGGGACTATTTTTAGTACTTTATTATACTCCATGCTACTTTGCTGATTGTCTACATGGAGATACCCCTCATTTGTTTGTTGTGACCTCTTGATATAGTCCTTAGCTACTCAAAACTACCTTGATCATGTTATTTGATGCAGTTGTTCCCATTTTATGACTAGAAAACTGCACAAACATCTGCGCTACAATTAAAATTGGATCTATTGTTAATACTTACTGTGTTTATTGCATTATTATATGCTATATCAATAGGCTAATTATTTTTACCATAGCTTGTAGCTACTCAAATCCATTTAAATTATGAGTTTTGGTCAAGTAAATAATGTTCTAGTATTAGATTCTCGCCTTTTTATGTGAAAGGCTGCTCAGACTTTCTCCTTGGATTCTGAGCCAGAACCTGATTAGATTCTTTCACTACCTCAGTAAAGTATGTCTCTAGACCTTTTATCCTGAGGTTCCAGCTTTAAAATAAGTCACATGACCTGCTTCTTCTTCTTTAATTCCTCATTTGATCAAGGGGTGGTAAAAATAGTAATTCAGCTCTAGCTATGCATAAAATACAACCTTCTACAAATAATGCTGCTGGAACCTCCAGGGGCACTCTAGAGCTACCTGCCAATATTAAAATCATGTCATTTGGTGCTCTGGCTGCTGAGATATTTAGGGAGATGTGTTGGAAGTGTAATTGAAGGTAATTTTAAAGTACCACATCTCTCTCCCTAGATTCTGAGCCAGAATCTGAGCAGATCCTTTAGCTGTCTAAATAAAGTATGCTTCTAGACACTTTATCTTGGGGTCCAGCTTTAATATAAGTCACATGACCTGCTTCTTCTTCTTTAATTCCTCATTTGATCAAGAGGTAGTAAAAATAGTAATTCAGCTGTAGCTATGCATCAAATGTAACTTTTTACAGGTATTACTACTGAAACCTCTGGGAGTGCCCTGGGGCTACCTGCTAATACCATAATCATGTCATTTTGTGCCCTGGTTGCTGAGATATGTAGGAAGATGTGTTGAAAGTGTAATTTAGTCAAATGTTAAAGTACTCCATCTTTCGGCCTAAATTGTGAGCCAGGCTTTGTATGATATATCTTACTTCAACATGTAACTAAGCTTTTTCTGATCCCTTCAGAGGTTCCAGCTGTTATCTTGATCACATGATGTCTCATTCTCAGTTTGTCTTGCATATATATTATTGACATAAGTATTTCACTATATAGCCTATAGAATAGTTATAGTGTTGCTATATGCTATATATTAATATGGGAACTAGAACCTCTTCACTATATCTCCATATTGATACTCATACTATCTTAGCCGACTTAGTAAATTTTGTTAAATTTAAAGAGAAAAAAGTTATAATATTTAATAACAATAATTTTTCTCTTTGATTTATAGAGTAATCTATGAGTATACAGCTTAGATCTATAAGCAAAGTATAGCTATTTTAAAGTAAACTTAAAGTTTTAACCTGGCCTTCTTCTCTACAACTACTGTTTTCCATGTAGAGATATTTTTAAAAGTCATAACTTTTGATAAGAGCTACTTTAATCAAACACATCCACAAAATAGCTGGCACTCACAATTGGAGTGCCCTATTGGTGGTATGAGCCCTTCATTGTGTCATATTTCATATTTGATTTTGAGCCTTTTGTCAGGTTCCGCTGACGACGGGGGCCTCTGGGGGCAAGCAGGTCCTTATTAGGCAGACTCGAAGTCTACGGAAAGTCTCCGGGTAACAGAGGATGAGTTCTGGGGCTTTGAGTGGGGCGTGGGGTGGCTACGGAGCACCGGAGTTTGTAGGGAGATGTGGAGCAGGATCCCGGGCTAAGTCCGGAATACAGGGTGGGAGTAGGCAGAGCCTTGTTAGGGTGGAGGAGATGAGGGGTGATCGGAGAAAGAGACTAAGACTGGAAGACTGAGATTGGAACTGGGAGACTGAGTTAGAATTGAAGTGAGACTTTTACAGGGCCGAGAGACTTGAGAGGGTAAGAGAGATAGATTGAGGTAAGTACGAAATAGACAAGAGAGTATGGAGACGAGTTTATGGCAATATCAAGACTACTGTAACATACTATGAGCTGCGAGTTAAGTACCAGGTGCCAGGTGAGCTCCGGGCCCCCTGGGTAAAGTCTGTGCCCCCCCTCCATGTGATGTATCCCGTGCGATGTATTGTCTGGGTGTCAGTCCTCTGCGGTCATGTGGTCCTGGGAGTGTAGATGGGTTGCGGTGCATTGCCCGGGTTCGGGAGTGGCGCCGGGAGGGCAGCATCGAGTGGGGGGGTGGCCCCCAGCTTAATTGATCGAGGCTTGAGACGGCATCCGGGGCACGTGGCGTGTTGATGGGGCTTCAGGCCTTATCTGGAGGCTGGGCATCGGGTTGGGCCAGGCTGGCCTTGGTCAGGGTGGCATCGGATCTAGTCGGTCTTGGCCCAATGTGTCCCGGGGGCGCACAGGGGGGTTGGGTTTCAAAGAAGGGGTTTCAGGCAGGAATTACTGGGGAGTCGGGGTGGCGTAGGTGTAGTTCGTGACATCTTTCTTGATCGATCAATCATTATGTTCTAAGTTGTTTTCTTTGTCTAGATTTAGATTCTACTCTAATTTCTTAGATCTTACTATAAAATATCTTCCAATATACCTTGCCTAGGACTGACAAATTTAACATTGAGGGTATGAGGCCTTGATCTTGTGATATTTTACATTTGATTTTGAGCCTTTCTTTATTGGTCAATTATTATGTTCCAAGTTGTCCCCTCTTTCTAAATTCAGATTTTACTCTAATTCCTTGGGTTTTGGTGTGAAATATATTTCAAAATATCTTGGCTAGGACTAACAGCTTCTATATTTGTAGTATGAGCTCTTGATCTCATGATATTTCACATTTGATTTTGAGCCTTTCCTGATTGGTGAATCATTATGTTCTAAGTTGTCCACTCTTTCTAGATCTAGATCTAGATTCTACTCTAATCCCTTAGGTCTCAGTGTAAAATATCTTCCAAAATACCTTGGCTAGGACTAACAACCTCTACTTTAATAGTACAAGCCCTTGATTTTGTGATATTCATATAGCATTAATCTTGATATATTTTTCAAAACCACCAACTATCTCTTTAAAAACTCATATTTAGTATGCATATATGCTATATTTTTATATACTATAGCATTCTACTAATTATCAGCTTTCTATTAGTATTTTATACATGTATATTTACTTTGAAGCTGCTTATATAACTATGTAAACATCTGCTACTATTAGATTTTAGATAGCTATCTTTTTAAATTTGTGATTCATAGCCTAGCAAGTTTATATTTAACTTACTGGCAGCCAAAAAAAGCTATGTTAGCTATCTTTTTAAATTTGTGATTCATAGCCTAGCAAGTTTATATTTAACTTACTGGCAGCCAAAAAAAGCTATGTGATCAAGTCAGATATCTTTATTTAAATAGTGGCTTTTATACAGTTTTTATAAAATCAGTTCACTTAGTCGGCACTCACATTGTGAGTGCCTCATAATATTACAGATTGTAAAAATTATATATAATAACTGCACTGAAAGCTTTGGCAATGATCATTGTTTCACAGACACTTGTATATATGTACTCTAGATAGACTAAACTCTCAGTTGATTATATGAGACTGAGGGTGAGTTCCAAACTTATACTTAGTTACATACTGATACTTACTGTCTAAGTAGATTTAAGCTTACTTGATCTACTTAGGTTCTCTTATACATGGTCTGCTTTCTAACAAATTATGGGCAGTGCTCAATAATACTTCTGAACATTATTGACTTATTGAAACCAGACCTTCAGGGCTCCCTAGCCCAAGCATCTTATCTGATCTTATCATGTGTTATGTCACATACATCACCTCTTTGTCTACTATCTTTGTTCTGGATCCTCTTTCTCAGATCTATCTCCTGCCTTCTCAATGTCTTCTGCAATATCTACTGATGCCACAAACTTCTCTGTTCCTGAACAAGTCATTTGTCATTGATAGGAGGAGGTAAAGTACAAGCACAGTAATGGCAACTTCTCTCAATGGACTGACAGTATTAAAAATGCTTTGATTCTGAATGGCCTCTACATGTATGTCTTTGATGTCATTGCACTTCAGCTAGATATCAAGGTGGAACCTCATGCCTACTTCAACTGGAAACTAAACAATTGCCTTGCTATCACGTTCATCAAATCCACACACAACAACTTGGAACACCATGATCTCGTCACAAATAAAGGGGCAAGTTTCTGCTTCAGTGACATGAAAACTTGTGCACAGAGAGAAGGCTCAATTAAACAGGTAGCTCTTTTGCAGGAGGCTCTTTCGACTTACTGTTCACTCTTTGAACTGCTACCCACCATGGCTGGCTGCATTATTGATATTGTCAAATGAGCTTGAACAGTCTGAGTAACTTGTTTTTCAAGGCCTTCCAGAACTCCATATCTACTCTCCTCAGCAACAGCACTGAGATGACTCCCTGCAACCCCACTGCTATCTGTCTCCTTATGGAGAATGCCCAGAACATACTGAACACAAAGGCCAAGACTGGCCAAGCAACAGTCTTAAATATAAAAGAGGGGAGCAAGCCCTGCAACACAGACATACCTGGGCACAGTTATGGCCCCAACTCTATATGTTGTAAAAATTGTTTCTTGCTCAAGCATCCATGCCAAGAATATACAAAACCTTTTTGTGTCTAAAGAGGTGGAGAGGTGGAAGGATGCAATTGGTGGCAGTAACCAGAATGGATGGAAAGCTGTGATATGTGAATCAGACACAGCTAGGCCAGCTTCCTGCACCCTCCAAGACAGCAGCAATTGCCAGCATTGCGATACTTGAACAAAGTCATAGTATGGAGGACTAGGAACTTACTGGCTTCATAGCCATTGACAGAGCAGTTACCAATGTTGACTGGAACAAGTACTCTACAAAAATTAGCAAAATCATTCCAGCTGCTAACATTGTTCCAGTAACCCAACAGAAGCACAGTCAACTAGTAAGCGAGGGATCGGATAACGCCTGTTATCAGCATGACTGTCACACAAAAGTCACACAGATATTGACATCAGAATTGTCCCCTCTATGTAGAGTCAGGTTCTACTCTAATCTCTTAGGTCTTGGTGTAAAATATATATCAAAAGACCTTGATTAGGACTGACAACTTTTATATTGGTGGTATGAGCCCTTGATCTTGTGATATTTCACATTTGATTTTGAGTCTTTTCTGATCGGTCGATCATTATCTTCCAAGTTGTCCCCTCTGTTTAGAGTCAGATTCTACTCTAATTCCTTAGGTCTCAGTGTAAAATATCTTTCAATATACCTTGGCTAGGACTGACAACTTCAACATCAGGGGTATGAGGCCTTGATCTTGTGATATTTTACATTTGATTTTGAGTCTTTTCTGATTGGTTGATCATCATGTTCCAAGTTGTCCCCTCTTTCTAGATCCAGGTTCTTCTCTACTCTCTTAGGTCTCAGTGGGAAATATATTTTTAAATACCTTGGCTAGGACTGACAACTCTCATATTGGTGATATGAGCTCTCGATCTTGTGATATCTCACATTTGATTTTGAGCCTTTCCTGATTGGTTGATCATTATCTTTCAAGTTGTCCCCTCTGTCTAGAGTCAGATTCTACTCTAATCCCTTAGGTCTCAGTATAAAATATATTCCAAAATACCTTGGTTAGAACTAACAACTTGTATATTGGTAGTATGAGCTCTTAATCCTGTGATATTTCATATTTGACTTTGAGCCTTTCCTGATTGGTTAATTATCATGTTCTGAGTTGTCCCCTCTTTCTAGATCCAGGTTCTACTCTAATTCCTTAGATCTCAATGTAAAATATCTTCCAATATACCTTGGCTAGGACTGACAACTTCTATATTGGTTGTATAAGCCCTTGATCTTGTGATATTTCACATTTGATTTTGAGCCTTATCTGATCGGTCAATTATTATGTTCTAAGTTGTCCCCTCTTTCTAGATTCAGATTCTACTCTAATTCCTTGGGTCTCAGTGTAAAATATATTCCAAATTACCTTGGCTAGGACTAACAACATCTATATTGGTAGTATGAGCTCTTGATCTTGTGATATTTCACATTTGATTTTGAGCCTTTCCTGATCAGTCGATCATTTATGTTCCAGGTTTTCCCCTCTGCTCAAAGTCAGATATTCCACATTGTCCCCTCTTTCTAAATCCAGATTCTACTCTAATCCCTTAAGTCTCAGTATAAAATATCTTTCAAAATACCTTGGCTAGGACTGACAACTTCTACTTTGATAGTACAAGCTCTTGATTCTGTGATATTCTGCATTTGATTTTGAGCATTTTTTGACTAGTCGATCATTTATGTTCCAGGTTGTTCTCTCTGCTCAAAGTCAGAATCTGCTTTATTTAATTAGTCAATCATTACATTTCCTTCACAGAGGTTTCTGATTTCTTAAATTTAAGCATATATCATCAGTCTTGACATATTCTTCAAAACTATAAACTATCTCTTCAAAAACTCATATTTAGTATGCATATATGCTATATTTTCATACACTATAGCATTCTACTAATTATTAGCTTTCTATTAGTATTTTATACATATATATTTACTCTGAAGCTGCTCATATAACTATGCAAACATCTGCTACTATTAGATTTTGCTTAGATATCTCTTTAAATTTGCGATTCATCGCCCAGCAAGTTTATATTCAACTTACTGGCAGCCAAAAAAGCTATGTAATCAAGTCAGATATCTTTATTTAAATAGTGGCTTTTACACAGTTTTTTTTTAAATCAGTTCACTTAGTCGGCACTCACATTGTGAATGCCCCATGATATCACAGATTGTAAAAATTTTACATAATAAATTATTCATACTTATTTGTCAGCATTAAAGCACATGACTTGCTGGTGCACCGACACTTTTTATTGATATCTATTTAATTAGATATCACATTGAATATATATTTATTTTTATAAACAAATTAATTAGTGTGGGGAACCTGATCACTTTTGACGAGGGCTCTCAAAAAGCACAGCCACACACTCTTTGGCACTCACAATCACAACTATATTAGTAGTCCTCTGGAAGGTTTGACTCCTTCTAGGGACATTTCAAACATCATCATCATTCCCAATGTCCTCAACACCTGCAGTCGAGGGCACCAGCACTCAAGGCGGTGTAGTCCTGCCTCTCCACATTGAGTCCCGCATGTACTACATGTATGTGGTCTTGCTAGCGGTTGATCTGCCTTATTGATGCACTCAAAGTAGAGCATACACGATCAATGCTACCGTCAGTCCCACCGGCCAGAGACTGTCGCTGCAGGTTGACACTGAATTATCTGATCTCCTAAGTTTGTCGTCATCGTTGTCGTGTGCGATCACCAGCTCATGTTTTCTCCAATGGAAGTTTCAAAATCCTGCTTGTCATTGTTGTGCAAGACCAGCGGCCATCCCTATGATCCATCGAGTTTGGCACAGACTGGAAAAGATTTCAGCATCCGGCAACGTCTCAAGTTATATGTCTTACTATCCTCGATCTCAAAGTGAAAGCTAAAATCAGCACCGTGTGTGGTCGTTGTATGCCATTGGTAAGTGTTAAGCGCATCGTAGAAACACCTAGTTTATGTTAACTATCTACGGTGCAGGCGACCAAGATTTTCAATGCGGAGATGAGGAAAGCTGGCTGAACATTGAACAACAACCTCTGTCCTTACTTCACGATGAGCCGCCAAGACCTCTTCAATGTTATGAAAGTCAAGAACCTCTGCTCCTTCACTGAAATTGTCAAGACCATCAGTGTCAATGGACTACTCATCAGCAGTGCCCAAAATCTGCTCTGAACTCGTCCTCAAGTGTCGTCTTGTTCCGGGCTCTCTCCGCCATCATCATCATCACCGGTGGAGGATAAGCCCGTCTCCGCATTCTGGTGTTGCAATCCGTTGCACCGCCTTCGGAGCTGCCTCTCAATTGCCTTGCTTTTACAAACCGTCTTATAATGCATGCTCCATTTGCTGGGCAGTACTCGAGGAGGTCCAGCAGGATCTGCTGTGTTCTTCTTCGCTGCGCTGGATTTGTCAACAGAAGCAGTTTTCTCGATGGTCTTGCTTGTGCAAAATTCTCCATGCCCAACAGCACTGGATAGGACTTGAGGAGGTCCAGCATGGTCGGCTGAGTTCTGCTGCAGCGCACTGAAGTTCTCAACAGAAGAGGCGGCTTTCTCAATGGTCTTGCTTGTGCAAACCATTTCATGCCCCGCACTATGCGGAACTTGGGAAGGTCCAGGGCGGTCGGCTGCGTTCTGCTGCAGTGCGCTGGAGCTGTCAGCGGTAGTGGTCTTGACGTCTGTCTCACTTGTGTGGGCCGCTCCATGTTTAACAGTTGATGCTGGTAGCTTTTGAAATTTAACACATTGGGAAAGTCTTCCTGACTTAAGTGGCTTTCTCTCACATCTAATAGTGCATCGACCTTTTTGTCCATATTCTCATTGTTCTACCTGCTCGTCGGTGCTCGTTATCCGAAAGTCTTCCAGACTCGAGCGGCTTGCTATCACATGCAATAGTGCACCAACCTTTTCATCTGATATTCTGTGATATGAACTCTAGTTAATCTAATACTTGCGCTGCATGTTCACAACATGTCCCAACTCATCCATTTATTCATGGCGGACTCGACCACCCAGTTACGACATAAGGAAAATCAGTATTTCACACACGGCCCAAGTCCTCACACGTTCGACTCATGCAGGAACTTGTTTCTTCTTCTCTCATTCTGTTCATCCCTCGCTTTCACTTCTCCATGAGAAATTTCTACCTTCCACCTCTGTCAGCCATCACGCCCCAGAAATCAACATTTTTGAAGCAGAGCATGCCAATGACACCTTGGTTGGCCATGTCGCATCTATGTCTGCCCAGTTGCGCCCTTTTAGTCCAACTTCTTCTACCTCGACAGCACATCCAAGCAGTGGACCATGTTCAGCCCAACATCACAAGACCAAGGGCAGTACTGTGCAGCAAGTTGTTAGTGGTAAATCACACAACAGTCACAAGTATGGAATAAAAAAAATCATAAATTCAACGTTGATGTTGGATGTAATAAATTTCTCTGAATCATATTTAATGACATGTTGCCTCGTCTAACTAAACCCTGCTTCATTAAGCTCCTTCCAGATAGTGGGAAGATTGTCCTTCTGGAACATGTCTATGAGTTGTCCGTTAGTAATTTAAGCGATAGTCAGCCAGAATGATCCCAGAATAATGGGAAGCCTTTGTAGAAAGCCTATACTTCTTCGCTACCTTACTGATAGAGATGAGACCGTCAGGGCTGATTTCTCCTGCTGGGATACGAGGAATAACGCTAAATGTTCTGTTGCTGCATGTTGACATGAAGCGGTCGTTAGTATCTTGATTTTGGTGGTGTGAAGGCTTCATTACATGTTCATTGTATCTGATTACCTCATTTCGTCTGAATTATCCCATAGAGATGGGACACGTACAGCCTAGAAAGAATGTTGCAGCAGCAGGTTTACAAATATCGCACCTGACAGCAGATAGTCGAGCTCCGCTCTGGGCAGGTGTAGTTGGCTTATGAACTGGCTGCACCGTCATTCTTGATGTGCCGTTAAATGAGGGTCTCGTAGGGGAATGGAGGTGATGTGAATCAGACAGCATGCAACAACAGGCTATTTAGAAATACCATTATTGTAAAAATCCGCCCAGTAGTTCATGAGATAATCCAGGAACAATGCAAGTTTTTTGAGGTCTGATATTTTTAAAATAGTATACTCCTTGTTCCTGAGCTAGAAGTTTAGGATTTGAGCAGATCAGTTAGGTTCAACAGAAAAATATACTACTAGACCTATTTTTCTTTTCTACCAACCAACCAAAAAGTCACATGACTGCTGGATCCTTTGCTATGGTCCAATCAATACAAGGTTTAAAAATTGATTTTTTAAGCAATAAATTGTGAATATCCTAGCAAGTACTATAGTATATGCAGGACCTGTGGGTTGGTAGAAAACTAGTCTTTCAAGGGCTATTCAGAGATACCCTGATCATGAGGATCCACTCAGTAGTTCATGAGATAATCCAGGAACAATGCAAATTTTCTGATGTTTTGTATTTTCAAAACAGAGTACCCCTTGTTCCTGGGCTAGCAGTCTAGGATTTAAGCAGATTACTTTGGTCCAACAGGAAAATATGTTTCTAGACCTATTTCCCTTTTCTACCAACCAGCTAATAAGTCACATGACTCCTGGATCATTTGCTATGGCACAATCAATAAGGGGCCTAAAAGTTGATTTTTTAAGCAATAAATTGTGAATATCTCAGGAACTACTACAGTATACGCCAGACCTGTAGGTTGGTAGAAAACCAGGTTTTCAAGGGCTATCCAGAAATACCCTGATTATGAAAATCCACCTAGCAGTTCATGAGATAATCCATGGACAATGCAAATTTTCTAATATTTTGTATTTTCGAAGTAGAATACCCCTTGTTTCTGGGCTAGCAGTCTAGGATTTGAGCGGATTACTTTGGCTTAACAAAAAAATATGTTTTTAGACCTATTTCACTTTTCTACCAACTGGCCAATAAGACACATGAGCTCTGCATCATTTGCTATGGCCCAATCAATAAAAAGGTCTGAAAGTTGATTTTTTTAACAATAAATTGTAAATATCTCAGAAACTACTATAATATATGCCAGACCTGTGAGGTGGTAGACAACCAGCTTTTTAAGAACTATCCAGAAATATTCTGATTATGAGATTTTGTCTAGTAGTTCATGAGATAATCTAGGAACAATGCAAATTTTATAATATATTATATTTTCAACATAGTATATATCTTGTTCCTAGCTCAGCAATCTAGAATTTGAGCAGATCTCATAGATCAAAGAGAAAAATATGTTCCTAGACCTATTTCTTAGTCCAGATTATTTTGTTAATTAATAATTTTTGTATTTTCTATTTGTTTGATATTGATTAGAAAATTAAAATTATTACATAAGCAAATTGGCACTCACATTTAGAGTGCCACTTGCATTATATTATAAATTTAATTTTTTTTGTCAAAAACTTTAGCTACAGCTATTCATTCTTTTGAAAACTAAGCATGTGTTTGATTGGCATGCAAAATGAGAATGTGAACTTGCTGAGAGCAATGACAACAAAGTTAGAACTGAATTCACTATAGTGATCAGTAAGTACAAGTTGATTGCTTGTGCTATGAACCAAAACTCTACAAAAATACCATAAATCATTTCCAACATGGAATGAGGTGCTTTGAGAAAAGACTAAGTGGATTGCATATCCACCTGCTCATGAAAGACAAAAAGTCATGCACCACCTGCAAGCGTGTGAACACGGCTTGAGAGTGCCGGGTCGACTGGATATCCACCTGCTTATGTCAGCCACCTGCTCGTGAAAGAGAAAAAAAAGGCTACTCAACATAAAATTTGTCATGGATAAGTACATGGCAATCACATCTTGATAGTACAATTGAGACACCTCCTCTTTTTTATTAAATAAAATTGAACTGACTATGGACATCATTAAATCACTTCTGCATAACAATACATTACTCTGCTCATATACTTTCTGATTTTGTATGAGTTTTCACGTTATTGAATATCTTTGTGTGAACTTGGAGCCTTGATCTTACTTTTATGAATCCTGGAGAGCCTGCTTTTGTATAGCGGCATCCTCGGCCTTGGCCTGCTTCTCAACTCAATCATTGCAGCACACATATCTTTTCAATCATACCAGTATCGCTGGCACCCTCTTCCCGCTTCCTATCTTTTCTTCTCTCACACTTGGGCTCAGAGACAGTCTCTGCATAGCTCGGAATTGGTCAACATCCCAGCGTTATTACTAAGCCGTCCACAGTCTAATACACAGTTCTGGATAGCGGGAGGCGAGGAACATTGTTTTCGAATGTAGTCATGCGCGTGATTACTGTTTGGGTGAATGGGGAGCCACGTTTAGTAGCGGCCCTTGCTGCAAATTCCTCATTACTCTTCACTTTCTCCGAAAGGTTCGACTCCTTTGGAGAACATGAATGTAGCCCTTGATAAGCTCTTAGTCTGCGCGCTGGGCTATTGACGTATATTTTTTCTTCTGTTCCTCGCTGGGTGCGTTTTGCACCCAGCGGTGGCATTTCCAATGTTGTTTCTTCCACCAGCCTTTTGTTTTTCCGTGACTACCACTTCTTACGCATGTATTTAAGACATTGGAGGTTTTTCCAGTTTTTCACAATACAGCAGAGCCAGGATATCTATGCTATCAGTATCTGACCCAGAGATGACGTAGCGAAGGTCAGTGGACTGCAGTGTCATCTGCGGGGCGGTATAATCGTCAACAACGACTTAAAAACATTCGTCGACAATGTATATGCTATCGGAGAATGCGCAAGCTGGAGGGAAAACAGTTATGGTCTAATCGGTCCCGGAGGTACATGAAGACTTTCACTTTCCACAGATACATTATGCTCAAGTCATGCCGTGTAGTCGAAATGGCCGATATCCTCGCCATGACATCACACGCTCCTTGTATGATGAACACTTCCGATCTGTACGAAACTCAAGTGTGCCTTTTTCCTTCTGTATTCTTCGAGTTCTGCCTAATCTCATTCTACGCAGATTAATGGGCATTGACGTAAGGATCCTGAGACTGCCTCTGTATCTGAGCCCGAGAAAGCTCTTTCAAGCCACAGAGGCCGCCGCGGCGACAATGACTCAAAGAACCAGTCAATTAACTATCTCGTGTACAAGGACCCCTCCAGTGCGACATATAAAAAGTATATTATTACTGAGGACGGAAAGTACCTCCTTGGAGGGATGATGGTGGGTGATGTTACTGCCAATGGTTCTTCCAGCTCATCGCAGACCTACAGATGAACGACGTTACCTTTCTGTATGTGGCACCTCATCACACAAAGTCATTGAAGTCCTAGACTACTTTACAGATGCCAAGTAAACCTCGTGTGCATGGTAAGTAAGTTAAATCCATTACCTCAATCCTCCGGCTCCACGTACGTCCCAACTGGCCGATATCATTCACGCGTGAACCTCCAAACTCGAAGCAACAATCCGTACCGCTCTTCAATGTCTTGCCTATACAATCCTCGAGTTAACGCATGTTAGACTCAAGAACAACTCATGTATCTGGTCTTTTTTCCCTTCCAAACTTCGAGAACCAATCGCATCGCCATCGTCCCCTGCCCAACGTGTATCGATCAAGACAGTATTACACCCAGCCCGAGTCCTCGCACGTTCGACTCGTGCAGGAACTCATTTCCTCTCCCATAGTCCCATTTATCACTTGCACAAAGAGCGCAGTAATGTAATATCACCCAAGTGAAACTGTGCACAACGTCACATAACTCGACGCTTCAAATCATTGGAGAAACTACGTCGATTACTGGAGTGATGGTACATACATTCTCAGGACGTACGTTCCCATGCCCGCCCAGGACGATTAGACACTCATAGACTTGTATCGATTCAGCTATGTTAAATGTACAACAATTTTCTTACGAATCGCCCCTTGCCCTCATCCAATCTCTTGTCCCGTATCTCTCAATCGATGCTCGTCGTATCTATTGGCACAATGAATGCCTCGATCACCCAAGTGAAATGGCGCACAAGGTCACCTACCTCGCTGCTTCAATCATCACATTGCAAAAGTCGTCCCTACAAAGCCGGACCTACGTTGATGCCCGTGAGAGTTATTCGCGGCATGGTAAAGTGAGACCGCGATGTCACTTAAACGCTGTCATGCATAACCGAGGCGACGGGGAAAGGGCATGCGGCGAGTATGGTCTGTTCCGTGGGACTATATGATTACGGAAGATCGACGAACTTATGTGTTAGAAACTCGGTTCCAACAAACACGAGGCGCGTGCGGAACATGTCGGCCATACCTACGACCACCTATACTAATATGACCACACTGGGGATGATCGC
Source organism: Macrolepiota albuminosa (assembly GCA_027475525.1). Lineage (NCBI taxonomy): Eukaryota > Fungi > Basidiomycota > Agaricomycetes > Agaricales > Agaricaceae > Macrolepiota > Macrolepiota albuminosa. The sequence continues at coordinate 92,419 of JAMWFC010000007.1, read as the reverse complement.
GGGAGTTATTATGAACAGGTAGAAAAGCCCAGGGTTTTAAAGGTAAATTAGTTTCGCTCGTGAGCATTGCCCTTGCTCAACGTTGTGTAGATCGCTAATCCTTGATGATGAGCGCGGTCTCGACACTAGGCGAAGGGACAAACGACTGCATTGCGATCTTTCCATGTCTTCCTCCGATTCATTTGTTAGCGGCAATTTGCATTGTATCAATGTATCAATTTATGTATCAATTTCAACGTGACGAATAAGATGCTAGTCTTTTCAGCTTTTAACTTTCTTCCCAAAGCATCAAAGGATGGTACAGTTTCTCTCATTCAATGCTCTCTTTGGCTGGCAGTTCAAGGGGATGGAATGGACTCCCTAACGTGCGCATCTGCTTTCGCACATGCAAAAGAGATGAATCGCTGCATGTTTCATGATCCCTTTCTTTCTACACAGTGTCGGAGGCTCATATACACAATACTGATCTTGTATACTTAAACACATAATCTCACCAATCTTCTGGCAGGTGGGTCCCCGGCTGCACTTGCAACTGTCTACAAGAGCATCTCCTTATGGTCCCGCAAAACATACCATACCCGTCGAATGTACTTTCCCCATCGTCTCGAGTTACGCGTGACAGCGTTTATGAATCCAAATGGATAAGCGAAGCGTTGCTTTTATGTCATGTTCATATTTTCCCATACAAATTGCAGTCCATGTGGCTAAGTAGAAAATAAATGAGAATGTGATGGAATAGGTACGTATACAAGAAGACAGTCGAGGCCTTGAGAATATCGGGTTTTGGATGGGACCTGTTGTGATTCCTTGCAAATGTAGACCAAATGGAAGATCCTGGTAATGACAAGATTAGTTCTTTATTTTACGCTCGAAAAGATCGTCTAAGACCGCTTCAAAAGCACCAATAAGAGAAGCATGGGGAACTCATTTTCGAAGGCGAGTAGATACATGCGAGCTGGCTTGGATAAACGCGGAGGCACCTCAAGCGGTCGGTGATCGCAATACTTGGTTCGTTTGCGAGGGCATGGCGTCAATTCCAGAGCACTGTTCACATTCAAGGCCTATCCAGCTGCAGACACACTCTCTACACTTTTTCATGTAGGGCTCGTTTACTGCCTCTTTGTGCACAATCTTATCCACGTTATATGAAACCACCGTTCTTTCGGACAACGGGTTCATACCATGCAATAGACATGTCCTTGGTCTCTCTCTCACTGTGTTTTTATGGGGCCTAATATCCAGTTCCGGAGTGGGGGTCACAAGAATCTAAGAATTTCTAAGGATATACTTGGACAGGGTTCATATTATATACATTAAGTCATGTCAAACTTGATTTTGCGAACCAATCAGGAGGTCTAATACCTTATATTCCTACTCCGCCGGACAGGGATCATCCATTTTCTAGTCTTGATGCCCTTCTTTACCTTGAACCGCAAACCATGACGGACGTCCACGCTCGTGTCTTCATCATAGAAGAGAGCCTTTTCTTCGGCAGATAGAGACGTGATCGACCCATTAGCAATTCCATAACCCAAATCTTCCCCCAGTTGAACTAATTCCTTGTCACTCACCGGGATTCTGAAGCGGTGCCATATTCCACCTGCTGTAATAGTGGGATGTACAGGATCATCGTTTGGTCCCTTATAGTAAGCTCCAGTGCGAAGTAAATAGCGTATGTCTCTGTGAAAATCCGTCCAAACACTTGGATCGTCCCATCGTTCTTGCAAAGGGAGGTCGGCAGCCCGGAATATAGAGCAACCCCAATCGATCAAGACAGGGAAGTGATCCAGTTCTCGAAGGATGATATTACCAACATGAACATCGCAGTGTAGAATACAAAAGCAGCGAAGCCGCCGCCCGAGCTCCAGGACACGCTGGGAGATAATCTCGGCCTCCTCGAGGGTGATATTGATGCCGGGTCTATATCTTGCCATTGACCGACCAGGAATATACTCGAATAGAACCCATAGATGTGACTTAGAGATGGATGAATAACTGTCGTCATCATTTCAATTTTTGTTCTCTCAAACCATGAAGATGCATTTATGAACCACACCACAGTACGTCCTTTATTGGTACATAGAACGACACGAAACTGCCCATGATATGTCGTGGATGGGGCCAAGATGCCAGAACGTGGTGGGTGGATGGCGGGATTGTTGGGATGCTGGACATCGAGCGCGAGTGGGACAAGATTGTTTGGAGGTTTGAAGGGGCTGTTTGGTGGTGGTGGCGGCTTGCCTCGGTTGATGGAGTCGAGTCTAGCGTTTTATGAGCATAGTGATTACTGATTATTTTTTCGGCCTTACATTCCGACACCTTATATCAAGTATCTGCCCTCATCTCCGCCCCCACACATTTTCCAACCCTCAGTCAACCATCGAACGATTAGAATGACCCTCCCGTGCTGCCACGTCATCATGCGGCTCCGCTCCCAACGATTTTGGCGGCATGGAGAACCTCTACGCTATGTAAGTGAATTTTTTTATTTACTTGTACACTACTGAAAGGCTTTCTGATTACTCCAATATTCCTAGGGCCTTGGGTTGCCCATCGACGCCATGACTTGGACGTCACTCCATGGTGCCACTTCGTTCTGCACCCCCTGTCAATTAGGTGTTTAAAATCACTCCGACGGTGCATAGGACAGCGTCGAATATACCGCCCACCTCTAAAATCCAAACCTTCTTCCTTCTCGTACATGACCCATTCGACTTGAAATTGTTCATCAAGGCTGATAATAATCCTGTTTTTTTTCATCTTTGCTTTCATGTTCTCTGTGATTTCCACAAGAGACAGTGACGTTGAACCACAGTCCGCTCACCACAAGTCGACACCTGCTGATACTGATGTAATCTCAGGTCCTGGAGGACCAATGTTGGGATAACTAACGTATGTATACAGACTCGCCACATCTTTGATGATAAATCCAATCTATTGCCAAGTTCTTTTGCAGGTATCTAGTACTGATTCTCACTTATTCATTGTTGGACAATTGTGCATCATCAAGGCGGTGCTGTTGCACACCGGGCTGCCTTCCCACTTGCATCGGTTCAGCGATTACGAGCGGCCATGGGTGGATGAATCTCGACAACTGACAGAAAGCAAAAGGCGAGGTCGACCGCGATTGACAGATAGAAACAAGTCATCTACCCTCAACAATGTGCCAGGCGAGGAGGAGGAGGGTCAAGAGGATGCAACTAGGTGAGGATAAACCAGAGGAAGAAGCGTTAAATGACGAGGCCGATGAGAGGCTAAAAAGGAAGGCGGAGGAGGATGCGTGGTTTGCACCCGAAATTGCAGAGGCAATCAATCAGGTGTGGAAGGATGAGACATTCCAGAAGAATATGGACGACCATACTAGCAATTTTTATCTCATGGATTCCGCCAGCTAGTGAGTTCGGTCCCTCAAAAGTTTGAACTACACTTATAATTTCATTAATTTCATTTTATCTAGCTTCTTCTCAGAGATTTTAACAATAGGCATGCCTGGATACATTCCCAACGAGACTGACGTCCTTCGTGCGCAGAGAAAGACGTTTGGGATATCTGAGGAGCGGTTTTTGATGAATACCCTATCGTGAGCAGCCCTTTGGTCGCTTGTTTCCCTTTCCTCCTCATCCCTTGGTTTCCCTTCCCTGAACAAATGAATTCTTCATTTCTTACACTCACTACCAGCGTCTCCTATCTCCGCCATCTAACTATATATGCTTTTTTCTTCCTTCTTCTGACCAGCCCCTTCATTCTATGCTTGTCTACTTATTACATCCCATCTCCGCTCGTAAGATGCTAATCGCTGTTTTACTTACAGAATTCACATGTTCGATGTTGGCGGTAAACGATCCAAGCGGAAGAAGTGGATCCACTGTTTCGAGAGTGTGACGAGCATTATTTTTTGTACGGCGCTGAACAAGTACGATCAGGTGCTGCTGGAGGAGAAATCGTAGGTGGGTATTGAGCTTCAGGCATTACAATTTGGTTTCTGAGCTGCAGTCCTTCCTTGGGTACAATTATGCTTGATCTGTTCCTGTGTGCTTCTATGTTTTCCGTTTGCCTCGTTTTTTTTTTTTTTTTTTTTCCCGATTCTTATCGCTATGGATCCTTCTGTCGACATCGTCTACCCGTTCATGAGGCTTCGATGGATACTCTTGTTTGGAATTGGTTTGTTTGCAGTCTTATCCATCCACCCACGTTTCTCTCTACCGGCCTGAGAATTGACCATTTTGTTTCTTTTTGTTCAGATTCGTGCCATGATTGTGCGCCGGGACTCGTTGGAAGTGTACAGGTGTGATGTAGCTCATCTGAAATCGCGTCTGTATTGAATTGAAACTACTATTCTTTGTTTGGCCCTATTGTTTCGCTTTCGAATTAACTGGACTTGATACTTACTTTCTTTTGGATTTGGATCCCATTCAACGCTGCCGACCTTTCCTTTCTCTCACAGAACCAACTGAGAGAACCGCTGCATCACTTCGCGTCCGTCATCGGCTCTCGGTGATTCCTTTGTACATCAATGATATTATTCTTGAATAAGAACGACGTGTTCAAAGTGAAGCTGCCCAAGGTGCATTTTTAAGCCGCTCCTTTTTTCGTTCAACTCCGTCTTTACTTTGTGCATTTTCACATTTGTATAGTCTCTGTTCATGTAGATGCCGCTACAGAAATTCTTCCCCGAGTACACGGGTGGTGCAGATATTATCAAGGCTGCAAAGTAAATCCTTTGGAAGTTTATGCAGACAAACAGGATGAAATTCAGTCTGTAAAACCTGTCTACATCCCAAATTTCAGCTGATGTCCCAACAAAAACGACAACGACAAAAACAACAACAAGATGAACGACAAGGAAAACAACGTACAAATCCGCAACGTTCCACGCATCAACCAGCGTCTTTATAACAAACCTCTCATCCTCCGTCTTCCAAAAATCACTCTGACTCTTGCCCCCATCTGCTCCCCACTCCTTGCTTCTCTGCAAGCTTTCCGCTAACGCCTCATCATGCACCCCGCACATCGTCTTTAACCGCGCAAACTGCTTCGCATAATAAACTGTACAACTGAACTTGAGCCGCTTTCTGTGCACCCAGTCCAGCTGGACGTGTGGGCGGCCGTTGTCTCTGTCATTGATCCTTTCCACCGGAGTGCCTCCATCAAGGGAGGCCCAGGGAAGGCCGTGCTGTAAGGATGGAGATGCTGAATGGGTGCCGCTGGTGCCGTCGACAGGGACGGAGACAGTGGTACCTGTACCATACCAACACCTCTCATTGCCGCTCTCGCCCATCCTGTCTCCAACCCCGACGCACATAGGAACGTGCAGCCTCGGACCACGCAGCTCGTAGACATACACCTTGTGGCACGTACACTACTCAAACAGTAATCTTATTACTCCTATATATCTAGGGCTCTGGGTTGTCCATCGACGCCGAAACTTGTACATCACTTGTTGGTTCCATCTCGTACTGAACCCTCCGCGAATTATGTGCTTAAATCACTTCGACGGTTTGTAAACTGGAGCGTTTTCCAATCTTTCGAAAGTTTCTGGGATGGCGATCATGTCATGGTACAATGTAAGTTTTCCAGTCTTTTCTTGTTTTATTACTGCGTGCAATAATGTTCGTAGATTGGAACCAAGCGACACTGTCTGTAGCCCATGTCGTGTCCACTGACGCCGGATATTCTGGACCTACGCGCAAAGTCCCACAGTTCTTAGCTCGAGGACCATTTAACGACTGGGGTTATGATCAGGGAATCTCATCTTTGATGACGCAGAACTCGGACGGTCTTTGGGAGCTTGAAATCATGGCGTTGTGGCCAACATTCGTTCAGCTCAATGTTTGGGGTTTCGATGATTATTACTACACCGATATGGACGGTGATGGTGCGTCTGCCTCTGAATACAATGGCCTCTAATTATCTGAACATGTCTGCACTGCCTAGACCTCATCTTGCATGGGCACTGCTCGTGAATGACTCTTCGATGACTTCGTCTGTTGGTGCCATCATGTATGCTCTTCTCTGTTCAATCCCTATCATCACTGGTACACTCGCCGTTCTCATATTCATGTGGACTTTCTACGGGATCAAGCACAACAGATATGGTGTCAAAGCCAAGTCGCACAACAAGTACTTCCCTATTCTCGGCTCTCTCGGCTCTCTCGGCTCTCTCGGTCTCAAGTCGACAACCGAACTGAAGTACAGTGCTCATCGAATGTCGGAAAAGCTCTTTGGACACAAGCACAATACTCAAATCGTTGGCTGGCCCGAGGACAGAAACAAACGCCGCAAGGTACTCATCGCGACTCTGGAATACGAGATCATGGATTGGAAGTGTAAGGTCAAGATTGGTAGATTTTTGAGCGGAGCAGAACGCTTCGTGACAATGCACTGTGAGTCACATGTCCGAGACTTGCCTTGCATACAATCACTTGTTAAGTCCTATTCTGTCATCCTTCAACTGTCAACTTGCGACTTACTTGCAGTATAGGCAACGATGACAAAGCGCCTCATTTCCGACCAGAAATCAGCGTTCAAAATTGCTGCAATCTTTCAACACTGATATGACGGTTGGTAGGCTGTCTTTCGTCATTGTGATAACGCTCCGGTGAGTAAAGATAAATCTTTTATTTTGTACTACGCTAACAAGAAAAATACGTTTTGCGCACGCCCTGCTTCCTGGCTTATCTGCTGACCATCCATACAACTTTTGGCTGTTCCGTCGCCATCTTGGCCCTTGTACACGGACCTTTCTCAACAGTAGAATCACGAGATCCTAGGCAAGTCATTTGTTACATAGTCTGTCATAATCGTACATACACAGCTATGATAGCCCCGACATGTACTTCATGGATATAAATATACAGTATTTCCGATGCCTGATTCAAAGTCTAAAACTTACTAGGATGATCCTCTTGAAAATTGCATCTACGATCTACGTACTGTCTCTTCCTGCTAGAACCGGTCGACGCTACGATATGCACCTGCGGAAAATGATGCATGTACGGGGAAGCCGTTGATTCACAAAACGCGATTGTCGAGAGGATCATGGACTCTGTCAGGCTTGTACGACAAAGCGGCGCAAGACTGGCAGTCACGAAGAGGAAGGTCTCGGGTGGCGGTCGTGGAATGCGAAATCTGGAGAACAACTTCTACAATATGCAGCGATTGCTTAAAGAGGGTTGACAGAGATCCAAGTTTTTTTTTTATTGATTTCGTCGCATTATTCTAACTAACACTTGCTCTAGCTACGTTGTGCCGCCGCGTGTCGAGCCGCACTCTAACTTGCTCCTATGCCCTTACGATCCCTCGCCCCCGTTTGACTTCAACAATGTTGCCGAGGTGCCACGTCATCACGCGTGGGACAACGTAAGTTTATTATGATTAATTGTTATTTTTCTTTTGACTAAACACTGATTGATCCTCACACTCTAGCCTGCATTCGACGCATCCTTTCTGGTAGAGGTCAGTACTTGATAATCTCCACAACGTCGCGCTTACGAGCCCTTTCCGACTCACCTACTATTGTACTCATGAAGCTTGGTAAGTATTTAAATTCTTTTATTCGCTGTACTAACTTCGTTACTTAGTACGACTTTCATTCCACCCGCTCCGACACAGAGTCTCAATCACAACTCGCCGGCGCAGGATATGGCTGTCTGAAGGGCGCCAAGCAGTGGGAAAACCTTACGGTGCGTCAAAACCATTGAGATTTCTGCTCATGTTTTACATCTTCTGTCCACGGCTGCCACATTCGACAATTCGACAATACACAACTCTCGTGCGGCTGCTTGCTCCCGGTCCTTCCCCCATGTCCCGACTTTGAGTTTCATAGAAGCCAGACCATTAACTACGGTGAACTCTCTTGACATACCTCGACTTGGTCGCACAAAGTCCTCATTAGTTTCCTAGTTTAGTTTCAACACTACGGAAAAGAAAACTCTCAGGACGACAGTCTCCCTCCTGGTAAACTGGTAAATGGACCAAACGCGAATCGAAACAAGATTGGGTATGTTTGACTCATTCGATGTAGATTGTCCTACTAACTTCACATTAGCGAGTGATCCATCTACGATCTAGGGGCGAACGTTTGCCAAAGTCGACTTCCTTTTCGAGAGGCTCGGGTTATTCATCACCTGTTTTAAAATCAGTTGGGGTGCGTCCGCGGAGCGGGGCTCTTGCTGATGAGGAAGACGGTGGTGATCATGGGTTTAGGGGTCGGACTAGTATTGCGGGGGTGCTGCGAGGGCTGCGAAAATTGGCTCGTGGCGGCATTCGGAAGGTGAGTAACTAATCTTTGTATATTTTCCTAAAGTTTTTGATCTTCTATGCCTCTGAAGTTGCCTTACCTCTACGATGACGCCACCCATCCAACCATGCATCCGGCATTGACTCGATACAATGTCGTTTCCTGTAGTAGTCACATCAGGCCCGAGTCCTCGCACGTTCGATAGTACCATTTGGCGCAATGGATCATCGCAGAGGCCATGGAGTTTTCCAACAAAAAGTTGCGCACACTGAGCAATAATCTCGGTGAGCTCGTTCACTGCACTATTACTATGATTAGCTGACCATAGACGTAAAGTTCAACAACTTTCTTATAATTACTCGTAATAATCCTGTCTTTCGTCATATCTACTAATGTTTCACAGTTTCACATTTTTTGGCATTGATTTCGACGCCGCCTCCCTTGCACGACCTCCAAACCACACCTCAACCCTTATGCGGCCACCATTTCCCAGTTCAAAGAGTACTCTTCGCTTCACTGTTCAGGCCCTTTCCCTTCCAACAGTCTCATAGCCACGCATTGCGCCCAGCGACAACGAGGCGCGTTTCAGGTATTTTTAATCATTTTTTTGGCAACAATTATCTATAACTTTACTTGTTGTAGGTCACTCGACCCATCGTTGGTGCTGGAGTCCATCATGCCTTGCGCGCACGCCATCTCAGAATGATAATGACAATTTATTTTTTTCGTTTTTGTTTTGTCAATTTTTGCATGTTATATTCATGTTATTGCTTTGTACTCGCTTTCATTCTAAGTACATTGCACTGCCGCACCTCATGCCGGCCAATTTACCCTCTCGTTGTCTCAGATAGAGGCCAGAAATACAGGACCGAATTGTTATCTGACTGCTTCCTGTTAGTTTCAGTGCGTTTTCTGGTGACAAAGAACATGAACCAAGTCTTGATTTATGCAAACGATCTTCAGCGGAAATTCCGTGTTTGGTTTGGATTCATCAAAAGACACCAGGGCAACATTCTGGTTCTGCCATCTTCCGAAAATCAGAGTATTGACGTTGTTCCATCTTCTTCTCAGGCTCAGGGTGCTTTATTGGATGAAGATATGTCTGAGGATAATTAGAGTAGCTGTGGCATGTGGTTTGACCATTGACTTGTAGAATTTTTATGATATTTCTTCTTGAATTATTTTTGTTGAGAAAAAAATAGAAAAGAATATTTTTCTCATGATCCTGTGAGGTACATGGGGTGTTTTTGAGTGCAACGGGCATGTATTTCAAGGGGGCTATTCAAATATAATATTTCCAGATTTTTTAAAATTTATTTAAATAAAAATAGAACAACTCTCTCACGCAAACCTTAAATCTGTGACAAGTACCCCG
>JAMWFC010000007.1:63971-82705 GCA_027475525.1 Macrolepiota albuminosa | reverse complement strand
AAATATGTTCCTAGACCTATTCTGCTGGGCAACCAACCAGCCATCAAGTCACATGACCTCTGGATCCTTTGCTATGGCCCAATCAATAAGGAGGTGTAAAAGTTGACTTTTAAACAAGAAATTGTGAATATCTCAGGAACTAATATAGTATATGCCAGACCTGTGGGTTGGTAGAGAACCAGTTTTCCAAGGGCTATCCAGAACTACCCTGATCATGAAAGTTTATCCAGTAGTTCATGAGATAATCCAGGAACAATGCAAATTTTCTAATATCTTGTATTTTCAAAGCAGAGTGCTCCTTGTTCCTGAGCTAGCAGTCTAAGATTTGAGCAAATCATTTTGGTCTAAAGAAAAAATATGTTTCTAGACCTACTTACCTCTTCTATTAACCAACCATGACCTCTAGATCCTTTGCTATTGACCCAATCAATAATAGTGTCTACAAGTTAGTTTTTTAAACAATAAGTTGTGAATATCACAGGAAATACCACAATATATGCTAGATTTGTAAGCTAGTAGAAAACTGATTTTTTAACAGCTATCCAAATATATCTTATTATCAGATTCTGTCCAGTAGTTCATGAGATGATCAAAAAAAATTATAAATTTTCTGATGTCTTGTATATTCAAAACAGAGTGAGCAGATCACTTTAGTCTAACAGAAAAATATGTTTCTAAACCTATTTTGCTTGTTAGCCAATCAACTGATAAGCCACATGATGTCTGGATCTCTTGCTATGGCCCAATCAATAAGATGGTCTAAAAGTTAATTTTCTACATAACAAATTGTGAATATTTCAGGAACTACAATAGTATATGCCAAACCTGTAAGTTGGTAAAAGACCAGCTTTTTAAAGATGATCTAAAAATATATTCACTGTGAAATTTTGCCTAGTAGTTCATAAAATAATTTAGAGACATTGCAAATTTTCTGATGTATTATATTTTCAATATAGTATACATCTTGTCCCTAGGTTAGCAGTCTAGAATTTGAGCAGATCTCATAGATCAAAAAGAAAAATATATTTCTAGACATATTTTTTATTTCTACCAACCAACAAATAAGTCACATGATTTCTAAATCTTTTGCTATGATTTAATAAAAATAATCAAGGGCAGTGGCAACAAACCTGGCATTTATTGGCACTCACAATCAGAATGAGTATATTCTGCAATGTTTTTGTAGTATTTTTCCACTCGATAGAGAAGCATTTTTATTTAATTAGTTTTGTAAAGTCTGTTTACCATATTAAAGTCCAGATCATTTTGTTAGTTGATAATTTGTTTTATTTTGATTAGCAAATTCAAATTATTAGATAAGCAAATCGGCACTCACATTTAGAGTGCCACTTGGGACGATACAGAAAGGAGGCACGGGATGAGTGTAGCGTATATTTTGTAACGTGACTAAAGCGTGACGTGGTACGGTTGTATTGGAACCGCCACCTCACGCGTACAACGCTAATAGCGTATCTTCAAAGCACGTTGCACTGCGTGGTCGACAGTACATGGCGGGCAGGGAAAGAAGGACTCGCAGCAAGTTAGGGGCAACAGGACCGTCGGAGAACGCAATTCCGTTTACCCTACAACCCTCCTCCGTGATGCGTATGACGCGTGAAACTTCTGTGGTTTCCGGCATAGACGGCGGTCGTATCGCTCGCGAACCTAACAGAGAGGCCTCGGAGCTCCCTCTCACCTTGTCGAATACAGTGGCTGCGGAGAGCGGGAACACTATGCAGTCGATAGACGTGAGACCTTCCCAACCCGCCATTGAGTCGGTTCCAGAGGAAGGAGACCGTGCGTCGGCAAAAAATCGCCCCGCACCTACTCCCCGACAAATCCGAGCTTCTAAGAGATCTCGCTCTGCAGTGGAGGACATAGTTCGGGGTCGTGGCGAGCATGACTTGCCATTGAGTCCTGACGTTGTAGATTCATTTGTGCGCAATGCCGTACCCATTCTTCAATCCCAGCCAGTTCCTTCGTCTCATTTACCAGCTACTCCTCTCCAACGCGATCAAGTGTCTCCCCTCACACCGCAATCGGGGGGAACATTGGAGTATGCTACTCCACCGGCTCAGCAGAGAACTCGCCAGAGAACCCCAACTCCGTCCATTGAAGGCTCGCCGTTGGACCTGCGCCCCGCGGATTGGGAGACACAGGAAAACCGCGAGGGCCAAGTTGTCATGTTGACGGAAGCGCAATTGCAGAATTTCTTGAGGACCTATGGACATAATGTGTCTCGACATGGTGAGATTTGTTCCATCGCATCGCGCTATTCACATGCGCCCTTGGTTTCTTGATGGTTTCTCTCCATAATCTATTCGGCCCTATTGTGCTGTGTTTATTACGCTTCGGCTTATTGTGCCACTAGGCTTATTGTGCCGCCCCCCGGCTTATTGTGCCACCCTGCGTACAGGCTTGTTGTGCCTCCCTACGCGTAGGCTTATTGTGCCACCCTTCATTCGGCCTATTGTGCCACACTTCACACGGCTTATTGTGCCACACTTTGTAAACTTTCTGCGTTGTATGTATGCGCCGCAGGCTTATTGTGCCACTGTTTGTAAACTTTCTGCGTTGCACGTATGCGCCGCAGGCACTCGTGTAGGCTTCTGACAGCCTACTACGTACGCGCCGCATGTCCTATGGCCTTTCACGCCCTATTGTCACATTCTTTCTGCATAATATTATTATTCAGCTAGTCTTTGCTTAACTTCTTTATGTGAACATTATGCGTTGTCCTCAGTTGTCGATACGCTATGGGTTAGAGTTGCATTCATGCACTTCCCTCGCGTTAATGCTGCATTCATGCAAATCTCTTACGTTTAATATTGAGTCGTTGTCTGCCTTTCGATTAGTTGTGTCTGGGCTCCCCTTTCGTTTATCTCGGGTCTTAATCATTCTTGCAGCCTTGCAAGCCCACTTACAGGCCATTCACGACAACGGGTTCGGAGCTGCTCCCCCGAGTCTGTCCCAGAGAACGGGTTCCGTCCGCCCGACCGTTGGAGATATTCGGCGTTCCGCGGGTACCCAAATGGTAGCGGAGCCCGCATTGCCCCCCACCGCCTTTCCTCGGTTGAATGACACAAACCGTCGGGGTCCTGGCATTTTCTTATCCGACGAGGCGGAGGATCGTCAGACTCGTCCGAACCGCACGATGCATGGTCGCCCTCCCACTGTGGGGCGTCAATTGTCCGCGGCGGATAAAGTGTTTCCGCACAAAGTTATGCGTGCTTTAGAGGCGGGAATGCTCGAGTATATTCCCCTCGATTTGCTGACAGATGATGCTTGTCGGCGAGCCGCTAGAGAACCGCCGGGGCCCGAGTCTGCGTTCGTCATTTCAAACGGGAAGCTCCGCTTACCCAACGCGTCTTTTGATGTCACGAAGGAGAGCAAGCTCTCATTCGACGACTGGGTCAGTGCAAGCATGAATTTGGTGGCAGCTATGAGAAAGCATCTTCGTGCTCATGGGGACCAAGGTGCAGGTGGCCCTATCGCCATCGAGATTGCGAATTCCTTCGAAAGCCACTTTAATTATCTAAAGAATCTGCCTGATGCTAGAGTGCAATTCGAGGTAGTGTTCGACTATGATCGTCGTCTCCGATCACTCTTCGTTCTCGAATCTCACACCTTTCGCATGGACGACTTCCATGCGCACGTGTGGCAGGAGTGTCTCAATTCACAACACGCCTCCAGGGTCGCGTTCCTGGACAACAGGATTGCTCAGTTGGAGTCCTTTCCGCAGAAAAACAAGGCGCGGGACTCAGCAAACTCCTTTCCGTCCTCTCAGCCTGCCAGACGTTCGCGTTGCATTGCCTGCGGTTCCCTCGAACATAAGCTTCCCACCTGCCGCAAAGACGCGAAATTTCTCCACAAGGATGGAAGGACCTGGAAGACGCCGAAAGGCGAATCTGTCTGCTACGGGTTCAATAGCTTCTCGGGTTGTAACCGAGGAACCACATGCACTCACGCGCATGTCTGCTCTCTTTGTGGGTCAACTTCTCACGGAGCACAGACGTGTTCGGCTTGAGGATATCTTCCCTTTGTCCACTCCTCTCTTCGCGGACAGATGGGAAGCCGCCTTACGTGACGCAGGAGTTTTGGACAAATTCGCTGGGGTGCCGAAAGGCCTCAGCAAGGGTTTTAGCATTGGACTGGATTCGTATTGCTTGCACAAATCTTTCTCCCCATTGAATCACTATAATTCGCAAGAGGCTCGTGACTTTATTGTATCAAAATATTCTACAGAGATCAAGCTTGGCCGTGTTTCGCCTGGGTTTCGTCCTTCAGACGCCGAACAACTATTCGGCCCTTTTCGAACTGCACCTTTAAATGTAATATCGAGCGCGGGGGGGAAACAACGCGTTACATTGGATTTGTCTTACCCGCGTTCTGATCCTAATACGGTTTCTATAAATTCGATGATTGATTCTTCGGCGTTTCAGTGTGACTGGGGTACCTTTGCCGACTGCTGGTTGTTAATGGCGGATGCGCCTGTGGGCACAGAGGCGGCAGTATTCGACGTTGAATCGGCCTTCAGAATAATACCGACCCAACCTAGGGACTGGCCGCTGTTAGCGATTTCAATAGATGGCTTCATACATTACGACTTTCGCCTTAATTTCGGAGCATCTTGCTCCCCTGGCATCTTTGGCTCGGTCGCGGACGCAATAGTGCAAATTTTTCTTTCTCGCGGCGTCAACGCCATGCTCAAATGGGTCGACGATTTTGTATTTTTCCGTTATCCCATTTCTGGCATCTCTTCGCACTCGAATTCAGGCAGTGCTCAACATTCATATTCTTACGAAGAATCTCTCATCTGGTCTACAGCGGAACATCTCGGGTGGCCTTGGGCCCCTGACAAACATACACCTTTCGCCAGTTCCTTCAAATATATCGGATTCGAATGGTCTCTCCTGAACAAAACGGTTTCACTGCCTCCGAACAAAAAAGAGAAATACATGGCGAAATTGGAGGAGTGGTCCGAACGGGGATCAGTAACTTTAAAAGCCACCGAATCCTTGATAGGCACCTTAAATCATGTTTGCCTTGTCGTTCCGGCGGGTCGTTCTCACCTGCCATCGTTGTATGCGTTTCGAGCGGGCTTCCCATTGGAAGGCAGCCGGTTTATCAGACATCGGCCGAACGGTTCAGTTTTAGCAGATATAGAGTGGTGGAAGTCTACCTTGCGGAAAGATTGGTGCGGCGTTAAAATTATTCGTCCACCAGAACCCCTCGGGGTCCAACTACACGTCGACGCATCAACGTCTTGGGGTATCGGACTCGTTTTAGATGGCAGTTGGCTTGCTTGGAGGTTAAAGGATGGTTGGAAATGTGAAGGGAGAGACATAGGGTGGGCGGAAATGGTTGCCGTCGATATGGCTGTTCGTACGCTGGTGAACAGTGGTTTCAACAATTGTCACATCATCCTAGAATCGGACAATGCCGGCGTCGTTGGCGCCCTTTCGGCGGGCTACTCAAGAAGTCTCCAGCAAAATCTTATTCTACGCCACATCGTCGACTGCTTTCAAGCTCAGAGCATTTGGATTTCCATGAAGTGGATTCCTTCGCATGCAAACTTAGCAGACGGACCTTCCAGAGGACGCTTTCCTGCTAGACGCAATTTGTTGCCATTCCCGCCGACGGTTCCTCCGTATCTGACAGATTACGTCTGTCGCGCTGTCCGACACAATGAGTTGCCATCGTGAACGCTTTTTCATCTTCTTATCAGAAATAGAACACTTCGAGCCTGTCAATTCATAATCGTAATCGCACGGTTTCATGTATATATTAGTTTTAATCGTATTAGCGGCTCGAATGCCATACAGAGAGAGGCTGACATCCCTCCTTTTACCAATATTTTTCAGGGGTAGCGTTCAAGAGAACACGCTCTCATCCATATAATGCCGAAGTCTAAAGGTTTTGTTTTTGCAAGATGCAAATCTGCACGAGTTGCAAATAACGCACATCATCCGGCTCGCGTTCTGCCCAGCGTTTCATCGTCTACTATACCTAGTGCTCCATCGTCCGTTATGCCTCGCGTACCATCATCCGTTCGGCATCCCACTTCGCCTTCAGTACCTGCTCAAGGTAAACCCCATCGCGAATCCTGTCTGAACGCGGAAGATGACGAACGGCGGGTTAACTTCGTTATCAATCATGCGTGGTCGTCCTCGACTTTGGGCAGATACGACGCTTATGTCAAAGAATTTTTCGGTTTCTGTCACGCTCGAGGCATTCGTCCGTCCACTTTGCATTCAACCTCTGAAGATTTACTTTGCGCTTTTGCAGCCTCGATGGCAGGATCTAGATCGGGTGGGACAGCATCAGCGAAGATCTCAGCAGTCAAGGCCTGGCACATACAGAACAACTTGCCTTGGCTGGGATCGTCTAGGCTTAAGTACACGTTGAAGGGAACAGAGAAACTGCGGCCTCCAGAATCTATTAAGGATACGCGACCTCCCGTTTCATCCGATATGCTCAACAGAATTCTGAACAATATAAATCTTGAAGATCCGGAGGAGGCATGCATCTGGGCAGTGGCAACTACTAGTTTTTGGGCGCAAATCCGGATGGGGGAAATATGCCCAAAGACGGAACGAAACTATGATAGTGCTCTTACCCCTACATGGAAACATTTCGGGACGCCTAGTGTAACGGGTACTCGAACGCTGCATCTACCAAGAACTAAGCGCGGTGGTACAAAGGGAGAGACCGTTTTGGTTTCTCGCCAGAATCTTCTTGACCCTATCTTCGCACTTGAGAACCACGCACGAATAAACAATTGTTCCTTGACAGACACTGTGGCAGCTTTTCGAGGCTCTTCGGGCAACATGGTCGGTCTGACGCTACGTCGTTTGCTAAGGAAATTCAATTCGATCCTTGGCGTATACAACTACCCCAGAATAACAGGACACTGTTTCCGCATCGGTGGCACCACTATGTTGCTCCTGCAAGGAATTCCTCCAGACGTCGTGAAATCCTTAGGAAGATGGTCGTCTAATGCTTTTTTACGCTACTGGAGATCGTTAGAGCTTATTGCTCCTATGTATGTGGAACTTCTGAAACCAGTCATGTCATATCTGGATCGCGATTAGCCTTTGAGGGGGGGTTAGATCCTCATCGCTTTCTTCGTTCGGCCTGTGTCTCCTCGGCTACTGCGAATCGGGGGTACAGTACACTAGCGCGAAGAGGATCCCCAGACGCCCCTATTTTATGGTAGGGTCGACTACCCCCAACAAAGGACATCGTATGTAGATAATAGAAACTTGTCAATTCAAAGCAAAATTGTTAATATAATTTGTTACGCGGAATCAGTTACGAAATGGGACGATACAGAAAGGAGGCACGGGATGAGTGTAGCGTATATTTTGTAACGTGACTAAAGCGTGACGTGGTACGGTTGTATTGGAACCGCCACCTCACGCGTACAACGCTAATAGCGTATCTTCAAAGCACCCACCCACCCTCACCTTCTAATTTATTCTTTGACTCTATTTTCCTCTAATTCATTTCTTGGACTCATTCATTTATTCATTGACTCTGCTTTCATTTAGGTCGATATTCATTTATGGTCATCACCATGGCATCACCTACATATTCTGTCCTCCTCTTCGCGGGGGTACAGTACACTAGCGCGAAGAGGATCCCCAGACGCCCCTATTTTATGGTAGGGTCGACTACCCCCAACAAAGGACATCGTATGTAGATAATAGAAACTTGTCAATTCAAAGCAAAATTGTTAATATAATTTGTTACGCGGAATCAGTTACGAAATATATTATATTATAAATTTAATTTTCTTTGTCAAAAACTTTAGCTACAGCTATTCATTTTTTTAAACTAACAACTTAAATGTAGATAGCACATTAAAAAGCAAGATAGATAAAGCTGTCCTAACAGAATGTACAATTATTATAGTATAAAATGAGCAATCATTACAGTAACAAAAATTAGGCCTGAGAAGAAGTTGAACTATCTACAGCTTTAAAATGCACAAAGGTATGAGCAATCATTACAGTAACAAAAATTAGGCCTGAGAAGAAGTTGAACTATCTACAGCTTTAAAATGCACAAAGGTTCTATTCACTATATGAGTGTATACAAAATACATAAAAATGTCTTGCATATCCACCCTCCTCTCAGTGACCTTAATATCAGCTCATCTTGTCAGAGTAATATACTGTGTGCATTTAAGGGCATTTAAGCACATATTTTTGCTGTAAATCTTATTGAAGTAGCTACATTGCTGTCAGTTGTCAAAACAGATGCCTATTTGTAAGTCTGGTACATGCTCTCAAAAGAATTTAGCAATATACTATAGAGTCTTTCATATTGGAACTCTAAGCAACCCTAACTAGCACCTGGTAGATAGGCCAGCACAGAGAACCAGAACTGGCTGAGAGCAGAATGTCAACTGCTCTGCAAGTAGCTATGCAGGCTGAGGGCAACCAAAACATAAGCAGTAAGCATGTGTTTGATTGGCATGCAAAATGAGAATGTGAACTGGCTGAAAGCAACAACAACAAAGTCAGAACTGAATTTACTATACTGATCAGTCAAATACAAGTCAATTGCTTGTGCTACAAACCAAAACTGCATGAGCACACTATAGATTATTTCCAACATGGCATGAGGTTCTTTGAAGAAAGGGATTGCATATCCACCTGCTCATGAAAGATGAAAAGTCACACACTAGCTGCAAGCGTGCGAACACGGCTTGAAGTGCCGGGTCGACTGGATATCCACCTGCTTATGTCAGCCACCTGCTTGTGAAAGAGAAAAAAAAGGTTACTCAACCTAAAATTTGCTATAGATCAGTATCTGTTGATTACATTCTTGATGGTACAATCAACTGGAGAGGGAGGCAGGGTTGGGCCAGGAAACGAACTTTATGTGGATCAGGAGACAGGGCAAACACTCTGCCAGCAACAATCTGCTGATACTAGCATTCAAGTTGTCGTCTTTAGGAAACTGGGCCAGATGCCTAGCAATCCGTATTAGAAATTGTGTTCTACATTTCATGTTCTTTAGAACATTATCATTCGACATAAGGTATTATCAATTCTTGGTTATATTGTTGCTGATCGGATTGAAGCACGATGAACTTGTATGCCTACCTCGGTGCTAGCAGCCCGTTCGACTCCATCGGCGCACACGTCACGTCACCTTGCATATCGCCAATCGTGCTAGCTCTAGCCCGTCTGCTGCTTGCCCTGTACACGCTCTTTACCCTTGTCTTCATGCTCATCTGGTCTGCTGTGCGAGATCACTACACAAACGAGTAGAGTCCCTCTTTTCTTTTTAGTGATTCCAGAGATATTCTGGCCCAAGCCTTTTTTCGTACTTTACCAATTTATGGTACATCGGGCTCTGCGCGTACTTTTTTGCTACGGGCATCCAAACACTGGTGTTCTGGCACTCGCTGAGTCAATCATCCAATATGGCATCATACCCCCGCCAGAAATAGCTGCGTGTTCTTCAAACCATGCACGTCCTGCTGCAAGTGACGATCACGACATACCGTAAGCCCCTTTGTTTTAGTACTGTGCATGGTGTTCTTAACTCCTGCCCAGCCATCATAGTGACAACCGTGTTATGGGCCTTTCTTGCGTCTCCAGCAACATTCAAAGACGTCGAAACATGTACGCCACCTTTCACTGTCGGAATCAGATCTATCCCTGACTCTTTTTCTGTAGCTTGGAGCAACGTCTATGTGCATATCCTCAATTTGGTATTTGCCATGGCAGAAGTCCTACTTACGAACATCCCTCCCGCACCATGGCTCTTCCTTCCGACATCCATCATCCTTCTCGCATGTTTTCTTGCCATAGTGTATATCACACACGCAGACCAGGGCTTGTATCATAAGTTCTCGTCTCCGTTCCTCATGTCCCCCTTTTGTTTCTCGGGGTCGAGGAAACTATAGGCTATAATATCATAAACTGATCATTGTGGAAGGCCTCCTTGGTGCGTACATCGTAGGCATCGTTATGTGCTATTGTATCGTCTTTCTTGTCGTACATTGTTTGGTCATCTCGAGGATCTGTCTCGTAGCATGTAAACGAGGAGGCAGCATCATTCTCTCAGAATCCCTGACTGAATGGGAAGAGGTCGAGGGTTCCCCCAAGGCATCTATACGTGTCTATTCAACTTACAAATGTATGCTTATCGGGTGGAATAGATAACAATATATATAAATCGCTGGCCGAAGCATAAAGGAAGCGTTACAAGTCCAAGAGTCAAGTGTGAAATGGCAAAACTATCCTACGAGTTTGTAGTACAGAATGATAATGACAATGCAGATGATGAACACCGTCATGGCACCAAGTATAAACCGCTGCTTGTACATTCTGAAAAGATAAGACGCGCACAAAGGGACGAAATTGCGGACTCACTGTCTGATCATCTTCTTGATCGTTCCAGATGCACGCTCAATATTGGAATCTGCACCTCGTAGCTCCACAAACCAGAAAATAAGCCTGAAATAAAGTCCAAGGGAAGGTAGTTTCCTTGTAGACAGCGGCCAACTGGGCATTGAACACGGCTTTGGCGTTTGCAGTACCACCCGGTCTTGCTACTATTGCTTGGAAAACTTATTTTATCTTCGCGACCTTCAACTTCGCTGCTTGCATACACATCTTCTTCATGTTCCCTGAGACTGTCGGACGCTCGCTAGAAGAGGTGGAAGAGATATTCCAACAGGGCCATGTCTTCATGCGGTTCCCCTCCTCTTCGTCATCAGAGTCATCACAAGATGTTTCGGCTTCGAGCACGTCGGTTTCCTTTGGAGGGGCAGAATTAGGGCTCTTGGCACGGAGTGCCTCGAGCGGAGCGACGAAATAGAGGTTCTTAGCCTGACTGTAATGGTCAGCATCAATGGTAATCCGACTTCAGATATACAGGGACATTCACTTTCAGAAGGATCTTGCCTTTCAGCTCCTCGGGACTCGGCAAACAACTAATACGAGGGCGTCCTTCGACCGGTGTCCTGACTAAGGACTCCTCAAAGGCTTCAATCATGATTTTTACGAGTATGTCTTGTTGCTTGACGCTACAATAGATTTCCGCCGAGATTAAAACAGGGTAGATCGAGGTCACGAAGGCATATTTGGTGATAGCGTTACAGATATCGCGCACGGAAACCTTAGATACACGGGATTGTGCTGAATCTGACTCGGATTTCTGAGAAAACAGATGCAGTAATGAGTACCACGGGTGCATGATGGACAAATATATTTTAGTTCTATGACGACATTCGCATTCATCTACAGAACGTCGTATATATTTTCCTTTTTGATGGCCTCTTAAATATGGGTGGACAATACTTAAGTCTCAGTCCGAGCTGTGACTGTTCTCCTAAGTGCATTAACCCAACACTCCTGAGTTGCCCAGATCTTCCTCTCCTCGAAACACATTATCCTGAGTTCCATAGCCTCCCTCAGTGTTGATGATGGTAGCGGTGTTGTCTGCGCTTTGCCTGCCCAGTCATGGTCTGGTGTGCATACAAGCTGAACTTTTGGTCTGCCTCACCTTTATCTCAAATTTCCATTACCAAATCTCACAGTTTCCAGTGAACATCGTCTCGAAGACATTGCTTTCTTTACCTACGCAGTTAATTTCCGTATCATGTTGCTCCATATTACATCTGCTATCTTTCCCTTAATCTTGTCTGCTCATGCTTACACTGGAGGCTGTGCGTAACTATGTATTGTTATCGAAGCTCAAGATTTACTTTGTGATTCTTATTTTTCAGCCACGTACTTCGCGCCGGGTAATGTGACCAAAAGCAACACTGAATGCCGCTTTTCTAACATTGCGAAAGGATCGGGCGCATGTGGTGAAGAGGACACGGGAAATGATTTTCTTTGACTCGTACCCGTAAAACTTCCTCCCACTTCCGATGTCATTTCAAATACTGACCTTATGTACTGTGAAAACAGCGGTGCACCACCAAACCTTAAGCTGTGAGTCCCTTTATCTTATTGAACAATTTTCAAGCGGTGACTTTGGATAGCAATCCAATTTGCATCAAGAAGCTTACCGCACATGGTCAGTGATTTTTGCAACCATTCCCTGCAATCGAACTATGTTCATAGGTGAATCCAGCTGGGAGCGCGTCGGTCACAGTCACGATAACCGACAGATGCGCGGGCTGCCCGGGGGGAGGGTATGACCTCGACCTCTCCCCAGCTGCTTTTCAATGGCTTGCTGACCTTTCAGTCGGACGTCTTCACAACGTGTAGTGGATCCTGGATAGTGCTGGGGCTCAGGAAATGATTGTAGAACCAACGGCTCCCGTGCATGCGGTGTGATAGTGCTGGCGCGGAGCAAATGATTTTTAAGTCAACGGAAAACGTCCATGGAATGTCCCCAGATCAGGGCAAAGCACAGGACTGAGACGTTAAAGATAAGACCTTTGAGACAGCTTCAACATCGCGACTATAAAGTGTCTTTTGAACTCGACCGCCAAAGTCAATATGTCAAGTAACTTTTGAGTGTAGCATTAGAGCTGTTCAAAATATCGGATTAAAGTGGGGCACTGACCGTTTGGACTAAGTCGAGTAATGACTGAGCCTCGCTACCTCGCGGATCAAGCATCCGCTGGAACAATTCCTCATTTGTCACAATTGAATGAAAATTCACACAGATCCCATCCACATCGAGGGCTACGATGGTTTTATGTCCATGTACTTGATCCATATCGCCGTAGAAGGAGAGGAGCCTGTAATTCACTGCCTGATAATGGATCAATGCTGTGAGCTGGACGTCCCATGATTTCCAGGAATGGATGGCGGTCCACAACTCCGTCGCATCATATATAGCCTGGCAAGAAAACATGATAAGATGCTGCATGTTGGCTAATTCGTAGGAACATGACCTAAACGATCGCGATACGACTTACGAGAAATGGCAGACAGCTCTTGACCGATGAGAATTCTTTTTGCATTTGAACATCATACTCGGATTGACTGATATACTGCAAGAGATCCAAAGTATTTTTCTGAAACCATTCTGAAGGCGATAGTCCAGTCCAATGAGTACATTTGTTCTCTCTTGGATTCTCTTTTCCATTCTTTACACTTGGGGTATTACTCACAACGTACTTTTTAGGTTTTTTGAAAACAAAGGCACCGTTGCAGGGGTAAGTACTTTGATGCAGGGCGTGTTTCTATTTTACAGGACTGGCAATCGCAGAAATCATGTTTGGTTTAATCAATCCCTCCGGTGTGTTCATTGACATTCCAGTCCAGTTGGTATTGAATATCTTCCTGCAGACTCACATGCGTTCCTCAACGCATTGCTTTTGTCTTTACTCTGGTCTTATATTCTCTCCCCGCTCGGAGCACTTCCACCTCCTGCCTTTATTGAATTACTCAGTACTCCGCGAACTCAATCCATAAACCTTTCATATCTCGACGACACCTCCGGCGTGTCTCTTCCTCACTAGGCGCGTGCAGGCACGAGCTCCGTCTTATGGAACTTGCAGTACGTGCCGGCGCATCTTGTTCAGACTCCTTGATTCATCATTCCAGACAACTAGAGTAGTTGTTATGAGATCATGTATTTCACGGTGTCGAAGTCAACAGTCTATTAACGATAATAGTACCGATTGTTCATTTCTTAGAATGGTGGGAAGTCATCTCTGAGAAACCCAGTGCAATAGCACATCAAGACACCAGAAATATCCAAGATCATCTCGATGTTCCTGCCAACCGTATACTCCCACCGGCTAGGTTCTTGACCGTGTGTGATTCTTGCCTCAACTGAGGCATTTTTAGGAATTATCCCTCGGAAGGCTCCATCACAAACCTAAATCCAGGTATTTCCCGTGTCTCCCGGCTCGTTCTAAATCTCACCTAATCTTATCCACCTCAACAATTATAATAAGGGCAGTGCTTGATCTGTAAGTGAGAATAAGTAATCTCAATGAACATCGAAGGGCTTCGATGTGCTGGACAAGTCGGTGAGTACAAGAAGATTTTTTCTGTCCACGCGGTCTGTACAAGAATGGGAGCTCTTTAGATAACACTTGAGCGCCACGAGATCGACACATCGATCACGTAGAGGTGGCTGATGTATATCTGTAATGTGGAAAAGGCATTGTATGGAATTCATTGGCATATGAAACCACTCAACCTCTGTCTTGTACAAGTGGCTGTACTCTTAACTTTTGATGGAGGTCTTCCGGCACCGAGGGAAGAGAACAAATTCATAAGTCAAGGAGCGAAGATGATCATCGCATGCAGATCAATAGAACCACAAGGGATAAGATTCAAGACGCTTGCCACAAAACACGTCTTCGACCAGAGTCGAAAAAACACAACAAACACAAGTAACCAAAATGAACGTACGACAACGCAGGTTATTGTGCGCAAAGAAAAAGATCATGTAAAAGCCTGTTGAAAATTTCTTGAACAAGTAATCAGTAAAGAAAAAGACACATCAAGACTTGGTTCGGTAACTTGACGATGTGAAAGCGCCTACATCTTTCCCTCCCTGATAAGTTTCTGCGTCAAAGGTACTACAATTATAAGTGTTTTCGACGTGCCTGATCTATGTCAAGTGCAATGACAGAGTAAGGACAGTGTTATAATGTTTTGGGTGACATGGAAGACTACTTAGAAGGTCTGCGGCGACCCTTCGACTTACCCTTGTTTAGTCTGATCTGTAGGGTGCCTCCAACACGCATGTTGTGGACTAGATGGCGCCGATAGGTGGAAAGAGAACTGAAGAGTGATAGGTGGCGACACATTACCAGTGAAGAAACCCAATTTAAAGCCTCCGATGTCGGTCTCCACATTCAACAAGAAGTGGAAATCAAGACTAAACAGGTCTTACCATGCCAATTTTGATGTGATCCCTCCACTTGATGTCGTTCTGTGTTTCTAGAGTGAGCTTGGTACGTAGACAAAGCGAGGACAACTCACTGTACGTTCCAAATTTGTAAACCAACTACCAGCCAGTGTCGTCCAGTCGGGTCCATTACGAAGACGTCCAGGACCCGCTGGCCAGGTGGAGGCAGAACCTTCCTGAGAGGATCCTAAACCATAATGGTTGGATCTGCCGCAAGAGTATAGTCCATCACATTGCCTATGAGTTCGTCAGCTGACAAAAAGTAAACAGTCTAGTTGTACCAAGGAACGATAATGGACGTACTAGATAGGTAGTAATATGGTCTTCTCAAAGTCCTACCCGCCACACGAGCCTCTTTTGCACCATCTCCCCAATGAGAGACATTATGTCGATTTCCGATGCCAGCATATGGGCCAGTGTGGTTCTGAATCGACTTCAGCAAGGTGGCGTGTCAGTGCATGGGCAATGCGATAGATATCCGCCTGCCCAGCACGGAGGGGTAGCACGCGCAGGTGGATGGTCTGCAGCCGGACCTCAATCAACACGACAGAGAGCTTTGTGAGGTCAAGGAAGACTTGAGGTTGTGCAGAGGCGACCTAGGACAGGAGCGTGAACCTGTGTCGTCGCACAAGTTGGCACTGCAGGCTACGACACATTTGACGCTAACGACGCAGAATCAGCTGCTCCAGGCCCAGGTAGACCCGCATGTCCGCATGATTGCTGATCTCACTGCAAAACTCGAGGACGCCGAGCGCTTGGTGGAAGAGAAAAATAAGGAAATACTGACCGGCGAGTTTGTCCGCAGAAAACTGCACAACATGGTTTTGGAGATCAAAGGCAACATTCGTGTCTTCTGTCGTGTCAGACCCATGTCGCCTTCCGATTCCGACGAGGTAGCAAATATGACATTCCCAGATAAATGTGAGAATAAAGAGATCGTCCTTGAGTCTTCTAGTGAGAGTGCGATGGGCCAAGAGAGGAGGGAGCTTTATAATTTGGCGTTCGACAAGGTTGGTTTTTTTTTTATCCTCGTCGGGCTATCTTCTAATCAGAGCAGGTCTTTGAGCCATCGGCAACACATGCAGTTGTGTTTGAAGAAATTTTAATGCTCTCCCAGATCTGTACAGATAAGTACAACGTTTGTATTGTTGCTTACGGACAGACTGGATCTGGCAAGTCATACACGATGGAAGACGGATCTGTATGTCATTTATCTCCGTGTCCTCTTTTTTCTCTAACGCCCCTTTTTTCCAGACAGTCGAAACTGCTGGAATGATCCCACGCACCGTCGAACAGGTCTTCTGTGCAACAGAAGACATGAGATCCAAAGGATGGGCATACACCCTCGAAGGACAATTCCTAGAAATTGTGAGTTTTCCCTTACACACACAGACTCCCTCGCTCACACTCTACCTCATAGTACAACGATACGATCAACGACCTCGGTTCGCAAGATTTTTACAAAAAGAAACACGAGATCAAACACGATCCCAAGACAGGCGTGACAGGTATGACAGATATCACGGTTCTCGCACTTACCTCGCCTGCACAAGTGCGCACACTCCTCTCTCAGGCACAATGACGGCGCAGTTTTGCCGCGACACTCGTCAATGAACGCTCGTCCCACTCGTATTCGCTGTTCACGCTGCGCATCAAGGGTGTCAGCACTGCCAGCGAAACGTGCGAGGAGTGTCTGAATCTCGTCGATCTGGCTTTAGTTTTCGCTCCGGGTATGTCGGTGCGGGCGCAGGACAGGTGAGAAGGAGAGGGTGAAGGAGACACAGAGTATTAATAAGAGTTTGAGTGCGCTTGGGGAGAAGGGTGCGGGTGGTACGGGCGCCGAGGGGAAGCATGTCCCATATATGAGAAATTCAAAGGTTCGTCGTGCACTTTTTGTAATCATCTCTCTTTTTAGTTGACGTATTTATTGCAGATCTCTCTGAGTGGGAACTCAAAGACGCTCGTGTGTATTTTCTTTTTTGTAGCTTTTTGATGTTCTTGAACCTCTCGTCGCTCGCTGCACATCTAAACGAATCTCTTACTTCTCTCCGCTTCGCTACGAAGGTATGTATTGCATGGTATTTCTCTACTGATGGAGAGTTGGGTACTTAAGTAACGATGGCAGGTCAATTATACGAATATTGGTACGGGCAAAAGCAGCCAAGGACGTTTGCATGATGTATGCGAGGACATGTGTATGCGTCATTGGGAGGAGTGGGATCCTAACTACTTTCTTACAAAACCCAGCTTTGTAGATATAGTCAAAATTGCGCTAGTCTTCTCGTTGAGGGAAGGAACAGACCAACATAGAAAACAGGAAATGGCGGGCCGTTGACGGCGAAAAGATCTTTGCCCCACTCTGGAGTAAAAGCCAGTTGACCCCTTGCCATTGTGCATCGTCAAAGCATTGGCCATGGGATCGATAACGGCCTCAAGAGATCGAGATCCTGTACTGACAAACATTACGTTGCCGCACTTCCTGCCAGCCCGATTATCCTCTCGTCGTCACAGACAGAGACAACAAATACAGGTTCCACCAGGACCTGAGATTCAATGGACAAAAAAAGATGGCATATTAACAGATGGACACAAATAAATAATTGAATCAGGCAGGGAACATATGTCGACGACAGGCTTTGGCAGTCAAGAGCCAAATATCAAGAAAGTTGAAATTTTTTGTTTAAAAGATATTTTTCTCAGGATCCTGTAAGGTACATAGGGTGTTTTTTAGCGCGAAGAGCATGTATTTCAAGAGGGCTATTCAAAAATAATATTTTCAGATTTTTTAAAAATTATTTGAATAAAAATAGAACAACTCTCTCACGCAAACCTTAAATCTGTGACAAGTACCCCGGTATTAAAATGGGCTGTTTGAGAATAAAAATAGAACAACTCTCTCACGCAAACCTTAAATCTGTGACAAGTACCCCGGTATTAAAATGGGCTGTTTGAGTGTGGGAATTGATGGGGGGGTGCGGGCAGTGTAGTAGAAGGGGTGTGTGGAAGAAAAATTGATGGTTTGATGATGGGAAAAGCGGGAAAATTGAGATTGAGCGCAGGGGTGTTTATGTTGATTATTGTGACGTGCGAGTGTTGTCACGGTGATTTTTGTGATGTTTGAGGGTGTTTGTGATGGGAAAGGGGTGTGTGATGAGTGACGTGACCGTAGACCGCTTGTAACGGTTGAAAAGTGTTGGTTTTGTTAGAAACGTAAGCGTTGCGATTATTAAGTTGGTATTGCGATTGTTGAGTTGTATTGGTGTTTGTGAGTGTTGGCATGTGTGGATATGTGATTCTTTGGCAGAAGCGAGTCAGTGTGACATGGGTGCGGTCAGTGTGTGACGGGTTTTGAGTTGATTTGAAAGGAAACGTTATTAAGTGTTGTATAAGTGTTTATTGTGATTATCAAGTGTTGCATGCGATTATTGAAGGTGTGACAGTGTTTGTGAGTATTTTTGTGGGTTAGACGAGTCAGTGTGACATGGCCGCAATCAGTTTGTGACAGGATTTGAATTGATTTGGATGGAAACGTCAACAAGGGTTTATTGCGATTATTAGAGTCGTGACGGTATCAGTGAGTGATGGTATGCATCATTTTGTGATTTTTGGTTAGAAACGAGTGAGTGTGACATGGTTGAGATTGGTTTGTGACAGGATTTGGCGGGAGGTATTTCAAATGGTTAGCAAGTGTTGTATAAGCAATTATTGTGTTGTACAAGCGATTATTGCCCGCAGCAAGTTGAAATTTGATGTGTGCAAGGGTTAATGAGTTGCGATTTGATAGACGGATGAAGCATTGCGTTTGCGGTTAGCAGACGAGGTTAGAAGGTTAATCAGTTTAGGCCAGGAACGTTTTTGAAGTCGTGGGAGTACCCCGGTAT
>JAMWFC010000007.1:0-63871 GCA_027475525.1 Macrolepiota albuminosa | reverse complement strand
TCCCTACGGGGAGTGTCAGAATGATAGTGTGTCGTACAAGCCAAACCGGTGTAGAGGAACCCTACTGCCGCGTCACTCGGAAGTGTTGGACTCCCTAGTAAGTGATTCCTGGAATTTCATGTAAAATTCCCATGCAAATTTTGCTAGATCTTTCTCCCTAATTTCTGGGCTCAATTCTACACAGATTCCTTAGCTACCTCAGCAAACCATGTTTCTAATCATGTCTACTTGAAGTTGCAAACCTTCAATAAGTCATGTGACCACTAGTCACTTTTGAAATTCACTTTCTATTTTTAGCTTCCTCCCTAATTCCTGAGCTCAAACCTTAGCATATTTCTTGGGTACCTCAGTAAAATATGTTTTCTAAGCTCTATACCTGAGGTTGCAAATGTCCACTAAGTCATGTGACCTGCCCTTTCTTTATAAATTCACTATTGATTTAAACTGATATTTCAGCTTTCTCCCTAATTCCTGGACTCAATTCTACACAGATTCCTTAGCTACCTCAGCAAACCATGTTTCTAATCATGTCTACTTGAGGTTGCAAACCTTCAATAAGTCATGTGACCACTAGTCACTTTTGAAATTCACTTTCTATTTTTAGCTTCCTCCCTAATTCCTGAGCTCAAACCTTAGCATATTTTTTGGGTACCTCAGTAAAATATGTTTTCTAGGCTCTATACTTGAGGTTGCAAATGTCCACTAAGTCATGTGACCTGCCCTTTCTTTATAAATTCACTATTGATTTAAACTGATATTTCAGCTTTCTCCCTAATTCCTGGACTCAATTCTACACAGATTCCTTAGCTACCTCAGCAAACCATGTTTCTAATCATGTCTACTTGAGGTTGCAAACCTTCAATAAGTCATGTGACCACTAGTCACTTTTGAAATTCACTATCTATTTTTAGCTTCCTCCCTAATTCCTGAGCTCAAACCTTAGCATATTTTTTGGGTACCTCAGTAAAATATGTTTTCTAGGCTCTATACTTGAGGTTGCAAATGTCCACTAAGTCATGTGACCTGCCCTTTCTTTATAAATTCACTATTGATTTAAACTGATATTTCAGCTTTCTCCCTAATTCCTGGACTCAATTCTACACAGATTCCTTAGCTACCTCAGCAAACCATGTTTCTAATCATGTCTACTTGAGGTTGCAAACCTTCAATAAGTCATGTGACCACTAGTCACTTTTGAAATTCACTATCTATTTTTAGCTTCCTCCCTAATTCCTGAGCTCAAACCTTAGCATATTTTTTGGGTACCTCAGTAAAATATGTTTTCTAAGCTCTATACTTGAGGTTGCAAATGTCCACTAAGTCATGTGACCTGCCCTTTCTTTATAAATTCACTATTGATTTAAACTGATATTTCAGCTTTCTCCCTAATTCCTGGACTCAATTCTACACAGATTCCTTAGCTACCTCAGCAAACCATGTTTCTAAACATGTCTATTTGAAGTTGCAAACCTTCAATAAGTTATGTGACTGCTAGTTACTTTGTAAAACATGATAGGTTAAAGCACCAGGTGCACCGACACTTTATTTAGATATCAATTTAGATAAGATTAGATCTTGCAAACTTAATTTCAAATATATATTTATTTATTTAAAAAAATTAGTTAGCATAGGAAAGGAGCATCCTTAGCGTATGTCACTTGCATATTGTTACCTGCCAATACATTGATAATATCCTTGAATGGTAAGACAAAATACAAAGGCTTGAGGGCTGCAGAGGCCCTACTAGATAGAACAATAGCTTTGGCAGTTCCACTGATGATGAAAACCTTAGTGAGTTTCTCGGGTTTAAGAAAAAGAATATTTCTACTCTTTTTCAACAGAACAATAGATTCTGCTTCAACTTTGTGCATGAGCATAGTGTTCTCTGTACTGTCCATGGTGCGTTCCTCACCATCACCATCCAAGGTCTTGGATAAAGTTATAAACTATACAACAACGCAAAATAGAAAAGAACAAACTTCAGAGGCACCCTGCATGTCTTTCTGAACAAGTTTGAGCACCTTCTGAGCATATTGATGAACATCATAAGTGGTGAGCTTGCGACTCCAAATACTTCTGTTCATGAGGTCCAAGGTTCACTACTTATTAATGCCAGGCATTTAAAGATCCAATCCAGCCCTATATTTGTTACTATATTCTTTACGATGTGTCTGCTATCCTCATTTTAATGAAGCTAGTTTTTAAAGTTTTTATTTATTATTCAGCATTGTGGCACTCACTTTGTGAGTGTCGACATTAATAAATAAAAAGTGCCAAATCTGCAATTTAATGCAATAAAATAATAGTTTGATGCATCAAATAAATAAAAAATATGGTGATCGCATGCTTAGCTGTTAAAAGTATTCTTTATTGTTTTACTGCACCACTCATTTCAACTGTTGACAACGCATTTGATATACACTTTATCTATGCTTATATTATATGTTTTATTATTTCAAAGTCTCTGCTTAAAACACAGATAGAACAAGTATATGTTAAGCATAGCGCTCAACTTTATAATGTCATAGAAACTATGATATTCAAGACTTATATGGATATCAGGCATCTGCTCACATCTTATATCTATTCTTGCCAAGCTTTGAGAAGACAGCTGAAGATGAGAAGAAACTAAAACTTGATGATTGTTGCTGAAATATATGCGTTAGCAATATTGATTATGGTAGACAGCCTACTATAAGTGAAATCATAAAAGCTTAAATACTTTAGTCAGAATTCATACACTACTACATTCTAATATGTAGTAGCAACATTTTACTAGTTCTTAGATATTGTTAGTTCATTTCTAAATAAGCTATTAATTAGCAAATTCTTTCAATTTTAATCCGACATCAATGTGACACTTTAAGATGTGACAGTTGATAATATTGTTGCCTTTCTGAATCACGGCGACTGTTCTCAAATCGACTCATGTCTGATGATAGTTTTATTGCCTAGTAAGTTTATTCTTTGTTTTTATCTACTCTTTTTATTAATTATACTCTAGTGTTACTTGTCCTGTTTGTCTTTGTTCTCTTAAAGATGCCGACGACTTAGAAAACCACCTTCCAACTCATAATGAGGCTAAAGTTTTAAATTTTAACATTCTAGGTTTTTGACGATCTTTTTACCTTATTATAGTTTACTAACTCTTTGATTATAGGCCGCATTTTCAAGTTTACACGTACTGGATATACATTCGCTTGTCCCATCGAAAACTGCTTACGAAAATGCAAGCCATATGAGTTATATTGTCATTTTATTCATGATCACAATATCTTAGAGGTGAGTTGAAATATCTATATCAATACCTTCTGCTTTTTTCATGTAATTTGTATCTGCTAGCTCGTTGCTGTACCCACGTCAATTCCTCCTCCGTCTTCCCCTAAAATTCAAGTTGAAACTGGAAAAAGAAAGCTACTTGAAGACTATTACATATCGTCTCCATCAAAACATCCATGTACTACTACTTCACTTGCGCTTGGTTCTAGGTCGGCTACTCCGTTCTCCTCTCCTTTGGCTTCAAGATCCCAGCATTCGTCGTCTTCTAGCATTTGTCGTATGGTCCCACTGAAGACGCTTTCTATGCCTACTACATTGCCAAATATTTCCTTTGAACGAATTCTTGATCCAGCACACAACTCAGAAGAATCTTTTATCGGATACGTCACCGAACAAGTTTTAATGATCAATAAAGTTTGTATTGCCCATGTTTTACTCAATCTTGAGCAA
The DNA here is from genome assembly GCA_027475525.1 of Macrolepiota albuminosa. Lineage (NCBI taxonomy): Eukaryota > Fungi > Basidiomycota > Agaricomycetes > Agaricales > Agaricaceae > Macrolepiota > Macrolepiota albuminosa. The sequence goes on along the minus strand of JAMWFC010000007.1, from coordinate 60,142 downwards.
ACAGACTCGCATCAAGCCCTCTTTGAATGTTCTCTCTCCGAGTTTTCGAGCGATTCTTATTACCGGCAGCAATTCCGACGTGGCTTTTATACACGTGACAAGCTACCCGCATGTTGGTCATGTTGGTGTCCAAAACCTCTTGCGCGCTATGGTCACTCCAAGAAAACTGGGACTAGTCGAGATAATGCATGCGACAATACTGATCATGAAGATTTCTGGCGTGGATTTGCTTATATCATATGGATGTGTAGCGCTCTCCGCACTCCTATTTTTGAAGCCTTGGGGATTGATGCTACTGCTTTTGATGGTATTGAAAACTTCAAAACTTGGCTTCTTCTTCGATCTGGTCTTCAATGCTACTATAACCTCTACAATCTCGTTACTTTGGTCTACGCATATTTTCGTCTTCAAGAACAAGGTGTCCTCTCTCTTGAACCTTTAGCGCTTGACAATTTGGAAGCTAGTGAGTATTTACTTGTATAATATATTTACTTTCATACTTACAATCGTTATAGATTCGCTGGCTCTTATGGATGAAAACTAAACTCTTTAGTCGTTTTCGTTGCTGAACTTTACTATGTAGTTTTTTTTGTACTGTGCTAAATACTATCCAGCTGCTGTTTTCTTTGTATTTTTTCTATAGATTGTTAAAAGTTGCTAATATGATACTATTGTATGAATTCTAATCTCACTCAGTCGTTCATTATTCAACTTTTTTCCTTGACGTAAATTAAGCAACTCAATTCCCTAAAAGGAAGGTATCTGCCTGCCTTTTTTCGTTTCATTTTTTGCTTGACTATCTACTTTTTGTCACTCTTCAACAAGATGCCTAGAGCGTTAGTAACTTTTTTCAATTTTCATATTGTTTTTTCAATCTATTATAGAATTACATGTGCAAGAGAAGGATGTCAACGCAAGTATATTCCATCAAATTTAGATCAAGTCAAGCACGATACAATATACCATCGGACTCAACACTCTATTGAGTATAATAGCAAGTATTGCATTGCTAACAATTTATAATTCATTCTCATTTTTATAAATAGATGCAATAGTCGATGTACAACGCGATCCTGTTACACAACTCCTTGCTTGTCCATGTGGTGCTCCTGAACATGCTCGCTTGAGCTTTTATCTTATACACCACATGTGTCGCATGCCCATACATCCACCACTTGATGATCAAAATTTTCTTGATGACCCGGAAGAATCTCAACATGTTCGACGTGGTAAAAAAAAAAGAAGCGAAAAAAAAACAAGCAAGACAGCAATAGGCAATAATGCATCTACGTCTACTGCTGCTATTGATCTTGATACTACATGCTCTGCCAATCTCTTGCCTGATGATAATTTGCTTGTTTCTCTGTCTCCTCCTCCAATCGATCCCTCGGCCTGTTCAACTGACACAACATTAACAAAATCACTCCTCTCTCTCCATCTCACTGCACCGACCATTTCTCCAGCTCTGGATAAAGACGACTCTGTTTCTTTCGATGAAAACGACTTTTTGATAACCGATCTACAATCCGAATCTGGCGATGATGATGACGAAGAAAACTTGAACAAACTGACGGAAAATGTTCACATTCATCCTATTGCCAGCTCTGATCCAAATATAGTTAAAGAAACAAAGCATCGTCTGCTTGGCTATTTTCTTTCTGTTGATCCCATATACAATCGAATCATATGTCTTTTCTGTCACTCGCTGGTTCCATTTCACCGCACATATAGCCACGCTCATCGTCATGCCGAAGGGAAAAATCTTCATCTTCCTCTTGAACGACAAATTCCTTCCCAACAAGTTCTTGAAGAACTCCTCATACGTTTAAATGCACACAAGCCGGTCGATCTTGGTACTTCTCCAATACCTCCATTTGAAGGAATTCCCGTCATTGTTGGATACAAATGCAAACATTCACACTGCTCCGAGCGCAATAATATCTTTTCTCAAAAAAAAATCATTTATCGTCATTTCAATCAGCATCATTCTACCTACGCTATCGATGATCGACCTATAGAAGAAGTTCTTTGCCAGGCACTCAGCGTATACAAACAAGAACGAGTATATCATCAAGTGACTTATATGCCTCAGACAAATGTCGATGCCCTCAAGCAGATTTTAAATTATAATTCTGCTATCGGTCTTGGAAAGCTTTCTACAGGTTATCATCCTGCGAATAACTCTCATGCTCGACATATCATCTTTGCATATACAAATTGGGATCTTATGCTAGATGGAAATGATATCCGCCATTTACGTCGCACTGCAACTCCTCCTAATGAAGAAACAGAAAAACATTTTTGCCGCTTATTGGAACTCGTTAAAAACTATTATTCTGGAGTGGCAAAAGAACTGCCTGAACTCGATGTTCTTACAAGACGTCTTGTTCATTCTAGTAATCCCCAGTATGTTTTATTATTAACTTGACTGAATAATTTTAATTTCAAAGCTATTATAGAGAGACTATTGAAAGTCGCCCATTTCTTTCACCTCAAGAAGTTAAAACACTTTTTTCAAATGCAATATATATTGCATACTTTGTCATTTTCATTCTTCGACATCTTGCCAACCCTATCTCATCTTTCATGATACCCATCCATTCTGCGACTCTTGCTCTTTTTACTGAACTAGAAGAAATGTTGGCATCCTCAACCGACGAACATGCAATCATTGAACAAATTCACGCTTCTATTTGGTCTCTTTTGTCGCAGCCAAGTTTCGAGTTTCTCAAAAAAGCAACCCGCGATCCTTTCACACGATTTCTCCTTATTACGCATCTAAAAGATGACTTGGGAACTCTTGCTCCAGCAAGTAATTTTACTCATGATATATCCCGTGCCCAGTGGGGATTTCGTGCTACGGCCTGTAAAGAAATTATGCGGCTAGCAGATGCTACCAATGAAACAGCTCAAAAGTAAGCATTTATTAATGTATTTTTATACGTATTAATTTTTTTCCAATATAGATGCTATGAAGACTCTGTTAAGCCTTGGATACATGAAGGTGGACAGCATATGTTCAACACGCTCCGGCAATACACCACACTTCTCACTACAATTGCCAAAGCACAGCCTGGAATTCCCAGATTCAACTGGAATAGTGATTATACCGCATTTAGCATTGACGGTTTTTCTATCAGTCTGGATACTTTTCATCAAGGTCTTACGAATAAAATCAAGCAAGTTGAAAAGCTGATTGAAAATCTCTTTCGTGGCTGTGAATATCAGGATATTCTTGATTATATCGACTCACGACTTGATCCGAGCATCGACTGTATCAAGGATTGGTATGCCGATGAACCGCTCAATGATACTAAGCTGTTCTCACTTTTTTCAATCTTGTCAAATTCTTGGGAACCATTTAAAATGCGTTTACTTCATCATTTGACAAAAGATACCCAGCTCTTTCAGTTTATCGAAGGATCTTTTCAACCATGCTCTGGTAAGCGATATTTTTTTATATTAATTGATTAATTTTACACTATCTTATCAGGCCTATGGTCTTGGTTCAATTTGTTGGACGAAATTGTCCGCATACTTTTTTGCCTAGCTTGTACTACCTGGGGTGGCGGTCTTCGAGGAACTGAATGCGACGACCTTAAATATGCCAATAACAGCGATGGCACACGTCATTTTTTCATCATCAACAATATTCCGACCTTCATCACTTCTTACAACAAAAATCGAAATATCCATGGTGCCAGCCGCTTGATTGCTCATGCACCAAGCTTTCAAGTTTCTCGTCTTCTCTTGCTTCTTATCGGAGCTATCTATCCATGCGCAGCAAACTTGGCTCCAATATGTCGCTTATCAAAAGATTTAGCGGAACATTATCTTACTCACGTGTTTGTTCAAACTGGACGTATTATGAGAACTGAACAGTTCTCTGATGCTCTTCGCTCTTTTTCACTCGATATTCTCTATAGATCATATGGAATGCGAGATTGGCGACAGATTATGTGTTCTATCATGACTAATATTGCACATATTAGTTTTACAGAACCTGATGAAGAAGATGAAGACCTCCGTGCTATTCATGAATCTTTCAATCATAGCCGTACGACTGGAGAAAAGCACTATGGTCTTCAAATCAGTAATGCTCTTCCTGGATTCTCACATACCGCAATTGCTTCAGATCAAAGAGTCTGTTTCCGATGGCATGTATGCTTAAATCAGTTACATCCAGCATTAGCCCGTCAAATGAAGTTGTCTAAACTAGTATGTTTTGTTTCTTTTTTTTTTTTAATAATTTGACTTATACAATTTTTTAGAACGGAAGCTATCAAGACAGAGATAGCATTTGGAAAAATCTAGACGATATATTGGAACCTCTAATAGAGAGTATTCAAAAAAGAGTCGAACAGCATGTGGACAAAGTTGCAAGACAAATAGGGCGAACAGTAACTGAACAAGTTGATCAATACGCCCAGGCTCTTGGTCCTTATCTCGTCCAAAATCTTAGCCGCTCTCTCACTTCTAATTCTATTCTTCAACTACAAACACGAGAACATACTATTCTTGTTCATCCCCAACTTCTTAATCGCATCGCTGGACTTTTGCCATTTCGAAATAAACAGGAACCATCTTGGAGCTGTCCTGAACAAGCTGAACTGGTTCAGTCCTGTCTTACCACAGATCATGTTCTTGCAATTCTTCCGACTGGAAGTGGCAAGACTTTAGCTTTTCTTGCAGCAGCCTGGTTAAATCCTGAAGACTTATTTCTTGTTATCGTTCCTCTCACTGCTCTCGTCAATGATTTAGCACGGCGCCTCGCATCTACTCCTATTTCAGGAAGCATATATCCTCATTGCGATAGTACCACTCATCGAATTATCTTTGTTCCAGCTCATCTTGCAGCAACGGATACCTTTCGAGAATGGTCAAATGCTGTCAACTATCGGCTCAATCGTATTTTCATTGACGAAGCACATCATTTGTTTACTTCTGGATTTCGACCCGAATTTCCTGCTCTCCAAAATCTTACTGCTCTAGCAAAACCCATTACATTTCTCTCTGCGACTATCTTCCCTCGCTCTGTTAATGAGCTCTGTAACTGGATGAGCATTGATCGCAATCTTCTCCACGAGATCCGAAGCACTACCGCCAGAAAAAACATTTCCTACCATGTCGTTCATGTTGCTACTAAAGCCGAAGCACTAAAACGTATTCAAGAACTAGTCTCAAGTATCACGCTAGAATCACATGAGCGTGGCTTGATCTATGGCAAAACTATTGATCGAGTCAATGCTCTTGCCAACCTTCTTGATCTTCCAAAGTACTATAGCAAAATGCATGACGATGAAGTTCAAAATGCTGACATCAAGAAAAAACTTCAAGATTCTTGGTACGATGCAAAGGAAGATCGCGAAAAATGGATGATTGCCACTATGGGATTTGGCCAAGGAATTGATTTTCCTACTGTTCGCTATGTGATTCACTATGACGTTCACGGCCTTATGCATTTTATCCAAGAATCTGGCCGTGGTGGTCGTGATGGCTCTATTTGTGAATCTCACGTATTTTATACTGAGCTTCCATTTCTTTCTTATGACGACCTCTCTGCTGATCATATTGGAGTTCAAGATATGATTCGCTATCTCCAAACTACTCTTTGTCGACGCTTGGAATTTTATCCAGTTTATGGAGTCGCTCATTCATGTGCTTCACTGTTTGATGCTCAGCTTTGTGATCAATGCAAAGCTCTTGACAAGGCTAGTTATATTCTATATTTTTCTATTCAAATGCTAATTTATTTTTCCTTTCTTTTATTATTTAGAACTTGGCAGAAAATATGCATACTATGGTTCGACCCACTTTTTTCCGACCAACTCTTCAGAGCAGTCCTCCATCTCTTCGTAAACGGAGTGCTACTGTTGCAGTTCTTCCGGTCCATAAACCTCGACTTTTACCTCTTGCAAAACTCCATGAACATCGTATTGTTCAGCCTGCATCACACTCATCTTCTTCTGATGCATCGTCGGAATTTCCATTCACATTTCAGCCACTTACTGTAAAAAGCAGTGGAAGTGTGTTGAATCGTGAAATTCAACTGGCTGAGCAAGAACTCAAGATTCTCAAACAAGCTGTTGATCAGATTGTTTCTTTGGGATGCGCATACTGCTGGGTAAACGATTTTGAAGCTTTCAAAGGTTCTCATTCAGATCATCTGCGACATGGCCACTTTACAGTCTGGTTTAATCGTATGCGTCAGCTCCATTTCCAACAATTTCACTCTTGGCCATTGTGTTATTTTTGCTGGATCCCATTTCGCGCACCCTTTAACCATGAGCCTTTTCCATTCAAAGCACCTGCAAATACATCCAAATGCCCTCATCACGACACAATTCCACATATACTGCCTACTGTTATTTGTCATATTTTGACAATGCAACCCGACGACAAACGTAACAAAGTACTTGCGAGTCTCGCTCAAAAGCTCAATGTGCAAGATTCAAAATCATGGTTAGTTCCGACAGCATTCTGCCAATGGTTAATGCAACCTCCGCTGAATACTGGTGAAATTCCTCGTCCAGCACAGTTTGTTATTGCTTTTTATAAATTGTATCGAATTCTTCCTTCTGTCGACTCTATGGACGTAGATATAAGCTCTGCATAAAATCTGTACTCTTTTTAGACATCTTGTTACTTATTTTCAAATAAAGCAATGTTTTTTTATATGTAAAACGTTCAATAATGTTCAAAAACAATAATAAAAATAATCTTCAAGACTGATCTTTCAATAAAAGCAACAAATGTTGCATATTAATATAAATATAAAAAGCTACGAAACATCCCAGAAACGAATATTAACAGCCAGTTTGATCCATTATAATACAATCTAATTGTTAGCAGGAAAGTTGTCGACAAAGTCTTTTACATACTCCCAAATCGATTCCAAGTCTAAAGCCTCGAATAACTGTTCCAGCAACAATAATGATCTACTGCGAATGTTTTGCAAGTATTCGTCAAAAGAAGAATAAGTTCCATCTTCTTGAATCTTCAGTTCAAGCTCTTGAAGCATAACATTGAGCAATGGTCCGAATAAAGGAGATCGTCCCGTTGTCATGTCACTAGGTGTAGCCCATGTTATATCTAGAAAAACTCCAGCACCAAACTAAAAAAGAATAATTAGTATAAAGAAAAAAAAAATACGATATTTACTTGACCTTTTCATAAAGATGCAAAATATAATTACGTGTTGTGGTCTTGCGCTGATAAGCCTTGCTAAATGCCTTGCGCATTTTTTTCCACTGACTCTCTTGTTTTTGAGGTGGAGTGTGAAAACGCATCTTCCTAATCTTCTCTTCGCAAAGAAATTCAAAAGCGGTATCCAAGTACTTGGTGCGATCGTTTTGAGCCAGTTCGTTCCAAATGATCTGGAATTTGAGTGTATGAATAGTGCGAACAACGTAACTGATAAAGGCCATTAAGTTGTCTCCTTGAATGCTTCTATAGAGAAACTTGAATAATAATAAGCAAATTAATGCATATATCGAGGATAAATAATACCTTTTCACGTTTCAAAAGACATTTATTAATATTAGCTTCGGCATCAATGTCCTTGGAAAGGTCCATAACATCTTCCCATTGTAACGTATTCTCCATTGACTCCTTCAACAGCATTTCCTAATTTAAATCTTTACTAAAAGTTGAATATATGCGTAAAAATCTCAACTTACTAGTGTTATAACTGAAGTAGCACGATATCCAATCAATAAACGACTGAGTGCATCATCTTCACGCTTTGCATATGTGCGCTTCTTTGGAAAAAGAATCATATCAACGAGTCCTTCTACAGGAAAAAGCTGGTCAAAAGAATCAGGCCAAATCTTTGACAATCTTTGCGTTATAATCTACAAGTTAATGTGTCAATAATAAAAATTCATATTTTCAAAGAACTTGCGTCTCTATTATCTTTTTCCTTTTCATGATTATAGTCACGGTCTTCATCACTATTGAACCCTTCATTCTGACTCTCCTCGATATCTAACGCAAAACTCATTTCTAACAAATTATCTAAAAAGAGTCAATTATATGCAGTTAATAGATCTAAAATGCTGACCGTCGATGCTAGAACAATCTTCCCAGCTAAAATCTCCTTCTAGGTACTCTTCAGATACAGTAGCTAGCATAGCGACGTGAGATTCCATTTGTCCAATAAATTCACGAGCGAGTCTGAGAGTGTTTGCAAATTCCTGGCGGCTAGGAGGAGTAGAGGGTCTTTCAAGAGGGTACATAGTTCCAAGCGCAGTAAGTGCAGACTTTAAAGTATCCAGTATTTCTTCATGTTCATTGCATAGCATAGAGGACATTATTCACGGTCAGAGACAAAGTAATGCAAGTGCGCTTCTTTCCAAATCAAGTACACACAATTGTACCGCACTCAATTTGTGAGCTTCGTCATAAAAACAGTAAATTTAAACAATTATTTTGAGATTATTCTTGTCATCAAACTATTATCTCAATTGCAATCTCTTTAAAGTTTTGCGTGTGTTATGCTTCCTCTCTTCTTCCTCGTGTGTTATATAGTTATCATGTCTCAGACCACCTTCTCTGGTGATGCTTTGAGAGATATTTTCCGTGCTTTGAGGCCTTTTTGTTATTCAGCATATTCGGCAACGAACATCTCAAGTTCATCCCATAGAACCACAGGCAACTCTGCCTGGTGAGTTGTATGGTCTTTGTGCGTACCCAAACCTGCCATGGTCTCCATCTGTGAGCTTATTGAAGATACCTCTGCTCTAGACGAGGACCTGGACTCTGACCCTCTATTCCTAATCTAATCTTGCCCCGCTACATTACTTCTGTTGATATCTTGGCCTCCGCAGCTGCTCTCAATCAATCTATCTCCATGGATCCACCTACTCTGGAATCGGTGGCCTTCCTACCCTCAGCTACTCTTCAAATTCTCTCAACAACCACACTCTCTGGAAATGCCCTTACAATGACACATTCCCGTCATACTCTTCACCTCTCCACGTCACACTGAGGAGTGCAGTGGGAATTGCCGGCTTGGTCGATGGATTCACGTGGGTCAATAGAATGAGGGTGTGGAGGGTCGAAGGACGACATGCGGAAAGGGTGCATCTGTGGCGTGAACACGATCGCACCGAACAAGAGGAAGAAGAAAAAAGGAGGCTGGGAACGTGCTGGAATGATGATCTTATGGATATTGATGATGAATCTTCTGGCGATATCCTGTCAGAGGAGGATGACGATGGCGAGAATGATGCTCCCGAGGTCAAGGAATTAAAGGTCAGTTTCCATATACCTTTCCTGCATGAAAACCCAAACAATATCACAGGCACGCAGAAGATATCTACAGAGTCTACTCCAATCCGCTCAGCACAGAGTCGGTCCTCGCCGTCCAAAATCGTGCTAGTGGAAACCTGTGGATACTCTTCCTCGGCTTCATATCGTGGCCGGTTACTCTGTGCTCGTTGTCGATACCAACATCCTCCTTTCGTCCCTCGCCATGTTCGCCTCTGTCGTGGAGAGCCTGCGTTGGACAGTCATCGTGCCTCTCCCTGTCATCATGGAGCTCGATGGTCTCTCTTCAAACACTTCCTCGCAGCTACTATTTTATTGTTATACTGCAATCATGACTATATTTAATATTATACTATACTACACTCCGGACTGACTTGTAGTTAGGTCTCGAAATATAAATATTTATCTATTCATTTTCAAAATTTGTTAGCGTGGGACAATGATCACTTTCGATGAGGGCTTTGATGGAGCCCTCATCGAAAGTGATCAAGCATAGCCACAACCGCTGGCACGTTGCAATATAAATATTTATCTATTTATTTTAAAATTGGTTAGCGTGAGACAATGATCACTTTCGATGAGGGCTTTGATGGAGCCCTCATCATTTATCTATTTATTTTAAAATTGGTTAGCGTGAGACAATGATCACTTTCGATGAGGGCTTTGATGGAGCCCTCATCGAAAGTGATCAAGCACAGCCACAACTGCTGGCACGTTGCAATATAAATATTTATCTATTTATTTTAAAATTGGTTAGCGTGAGACAATGATCACTTTCGATGAGGGCTTTGATGGAGCCCTCATCGAAAGTGATCAAGCACAGCCACAACTGCTGGCACGTGTAATATAAATATTTATTTATTTATTTTAATTGTCGGTGCACCGGTACGTCACGTGCTTTAACGTCGAGCAAATACCCCTGCGCAAGAAATCGCCTTGCCTCGAGAGTTCAAGCTCCCTTCCCAAATCGGCAACACCACCCTCCGATTCCCACCCCTGCGCAAGAAATCGCCTTGCCTCGAGAGTTCAAGCTCCCTTCCCAAATCGGCAACACCACCCTCCGATTCCCACTCCCACTGCACCCAAACCCAAGTCAACGCCCTTCTCCACCTCTCCGCATGTAGCATGCGCTGATGAACTTCCGATTGAGCGTGTCGGTGTTGACGCATGGTCAGGATGAAGGTGAGCGTAGAGGAAGAGGAAGTATTTGGACTTGATCTGGGTATTGGTGAGTTTAGGATAGACTTGAGAGGATGTGAACACGGACGCTCATGTACATCCAGCGCAAGTCTATACAGATAGCAGAATATACACGCGTCCCCTCGATTTTTGAATTGTTGCCGTCTTTTTTTGTTTTCTTGACCGTTCACGATGGCAGGCAAGTCTTGTGGGCGTCCCCTCGATTTTTGAATTGTTGCCGTCTTTTTTTGTTTTCTTGACCGTTCACGATGGCAGGCAAGTCTTGTGGTCTTGCAGGAGAGCAGAGCTGACGAGCATATCTATGGGATCCGAACTCTGCGTGAGCCATGTCCTAGCGTCCTTCCGATTTGCATTGTTGCCGGACACAGCCGCAAGCAACGACGAATGCTAAATCCAAACTCACGTATGCACAGATCAGATTTAGTAACGACAAGACACCGTACAAGGGTCACTTCTCGGTGAGCTTTTCACGAAGCGGGAGGAAAGTTATCTGGGATAAATGTGGGTCAATTTCTGCTTTCTCATTGATTCCTCTCCCTTTTTCACTTCCAATAGTGACAAAAGTACTGACCTTGTCCTCAGATCGTGTGTTAGTGTTGATTTTCCAGCGTCGTCTCTATCTCTTCCAGCACTGATATTCTTCGGTTCTTTCTTTCTACTAGCGCAGGTGAGCTTAGTTCATGTTAACAATCTGCTGATGTTGATCGTGCGCCTTGATGACAGTACAACCCGGAGGACAAGGCATTGTAGCAGCGGGTTCGTGGTGTCCAGCACAAAATGAACTCATGAATATACGGTATCGAGCTTCTATTTTTATACATTACACCATATCAATATTGAGACAGACCATACCAGAGCGAACGTGCAACGTCAGGCTGGGGCTGACCGACTTCGTCAGGTCATCTCGGCACCGGAATTTGTAGCCTATTTCGGTGAGCCCCACCCTTCGCAGGACAGCTCACGTCAGAGCATCTTTGGAAGGGAGGACAAGCTTAAAGTTGCGCCTAAAGGGATTGACAAGAACCACAGGTCAGTGTTATTGATTTAAACTGTCGGTCAAAACAGTACGCCGAGCTGACACGCTGCAATAAGGACCTTGATCTTCTGAAATGCCGTTCGTTCGCCGTAGTGCATAGGTGTGTGACGCTTTTGATTTTACTTTACTTCAAGTTTACTTACAATCCTTCAAATGTTCAGATTTGTGGATAGCAAAGTACTTACCGATGATTTCGCCGGCGAGTTATGTGTCCTTTCAGGCCCGAGGTTGTTCCAGTGGCGTGTCATCTGTGCGTGTTAGTGTGTCTTGAAGTCGACGTACTGATGACGTTACTTAGCAACGGAAAGGTTTGATGAAGATGAGAAAGATATGGACGCATGGCCGGGGAACAGACATACAAAGCTGTGGAAGGCGACGTGCATAACAGGTCTACTCAACGTCATTCTTATTTTGTTTTCGCACTTTGGTCTCTAACCTCGACCCCAGAACAACCTCCTAGAGTACGAACGCATACTCTATGCTGCCCTCTCCCCATCATATCAGACAGCATCCGTGCTCAAGGGAGTGTGCAGGACGTGGGAGGACCGTTTGTGGGCACATATATTACCGTCATTGTCAAGAAAGTAAGCGTGCCTCTTACTTGTGGTCGGTTTACTCATCTGGGAATGACGCAGACACGCGCCGTTGTGTCGCTTTTTTGCGCATTTATCCAGATGATCGATATCCCGGTCCGACGCAAAGCATTCTCGAATCTTATCTCCAGGTTCTGGAGGTGCGCCTGCTAGTCCGTTTCAGATCGTTGATGAATAGTCAGACTCATATATTCACAGGCGGCAGGCCAGCACGATCTCATTGCGTTGTATGCTGAGGCCCTAGGTGACAATGCGGTCGAGCGTTATGCCATGTTCCTCGTATCCCTCCAACTTTCGGCCGACACCTCGGAGCGTTGTCTTGCCCTTACTCGCATGAGGGAACATGGCCTGGATGTCGATCGTGTCGCCGTCGCGACTGCTGAGCGAACAATTGAGAAAGCGTTCGAGGTGCGCATGGGTCTCATGTTGCGTGTCGTATACTGAGACTCGATGTCTGTGTTGTAGGATCTGCCGCCGTTGCACGGCTCGCTTCTCTCAGTCATAACGCTCCAGCTACCCCCCAACGCCATCCGAGCTCCTGCTGCTTCGTTCAATTGAGTGGACGATGTTCAACGAAACTACATATTCCACATCTAATGTCATACTGCGCTACTTCCTTGGTATGTCTAACTAGCTGACGTTGAGATGATATACCACTAACTCTGCTTTTAGCTTCGGGCCGGGTGATGCTGGCAAAACAGCTCCTGGATATGTTACTCTCGGAGCTTGCGGCAATAGGCGAGCCAGAAGAGATGATGGCGACGGATTTTTCGACAATCCGGAATTAAAGGGTGAGGGCAGGACAAAATGCGTAGATGACTTGCCTGGTGAGTGATGATCATTTTCAAGCCTTCTTTACATTGATCAAGCCTTTGCAGCTGTTACGATGCCTTATATCAGGTACCTGCCCCCCGTATTCGCCCCACACGTTTTTCAATGACATTCTGCTGCCTCAGCCCAACATCGAACAATCAGAATGACCCTCCCACGCTGCCACGTCATCACGCGGCTCTGCACACAACGATTTTGACAGCATGGGGAATCTTTACGCTACGTAAGTCAATTGTTTATTCATTTGTACACTACTCACAGGCAATCTTATTACTCTCATATATCTAGGGCTCGGGGTTGCCCATCGACACCAAGAGTTGGATGTCACTTCATGGTTCCACCAGCAATTTTATACGCATTACCATCCTCTTCAAACTTCCGCGAGCTCTGTAGCTACCGGCATCTTTCTCCTTGTCTCGACATCCTGCTACACTTGAAGACTGCCAATCTCATGAAAACGTGGATGGCAGCCAAGAAGGCTCACCCAGCCAAGGGTGGCTCGGAAGCTAAGTTGGCCATCAACAAGGCGTACGAGGTCCTCAGCATGCCGGTAAGCATCATCACCATTTCTTTACTGCCTTCACTCCCACACTACTAACACCTACCTCCTCACAGAGTTCCGCGTGCGCTTTGACAACAACCAGAATGATCCGATGAGGCAACAGGGCAGGCACGCATATTCCTTTGCTGTGTGTGGGCACCCCTTCATGCATTTCTTCGGGCAGGGCGGGTTCCCTGGCGCTGGTAGCCACGGCGGGCCATTCCAGCATCGATTTCAATGTTTATCTTCATTATATCATTGTTTCCTCGAAGACTAGCAATAGATCAATGTCCGATATCACCATTCGTCATGCTCTATCTAGCCTTTATGAGTTCCGGGAAGGTTCGACTCCTTCAATAGATCAATGTCCGATATCACCATTCGTCATGCTCTATCTAGCCTTTATGAGTTCCGGGAAGGTTCGACTCCTTCCCAGAACATGTATCTGCCCTTGCGTGCGAAGTCTTCACGCAGAGCACTTGTCAACTCGTCAAAGTAAAGTGTTCTCATATTCCTTCGTCTTTGCTCTTTTACTAACGTGTAAAGCAGACATTGAACGTTACTCTCAACGCCGGATAAATGGCCGTGCGCCCTTCAAGCGTCAAAGAGGTCGTGGAATCGGGATTCGGTATGGCTCAGCTCAGCATCGATGCACTCGCTGTCGTCAGGCCTCTCGTAGTGTGCATTCGATACTCATGCCAACGATGTTGAAGCTTGGGCGGTGCAGGCGGAGCTGCAGGCATGCGAGGCGATGCTGGAGCTCAAGGAGCAGGCGCTGCGTGTTGGACACGTGGAGGCACTCAAGGCAGGCCTTGTGCTGGGATGCCATGCGCTCATGGACTGCGGATGGGTCTGGTCCAACGTCGGGAAATCCGCACTGCCGGTGTTTCATGACAGCAAGTGGCTGTTTTGGTTTTGTAACGAGGTTTATTGACGACTAACTTAGATTATGGACGTGGAGTACCGAATGTGCAAACGAATAATGTAGTGAAACTGCTCCCTGACGCTCCGCAGACAATATTATATACCCCCTGCACACGCCATGTCAGATTCACACCCCTTCCCTGCCCAGCTCCGTGTCACAGATGAGACACTCTGTCGGCAGTCGTCCAACGAGGGAGGCTTGAGCGTCGACGAGTTTGAGACACGGGTACGCGCGATTGATAACCCACGGTATGTCGCGGATGAGCCCAAGACGCCAGAACGTGGCAGGAGGAATACAGGATTGTTGGGACGCCGGACGTCAAGCACGAGTGGGACACGATTGTTTGAGGGTGTGAAGGGGCTGTTTTGCGGTGGTGGTGGCTCGCCTTGGTCGGTGGAGTCGAGTCCGGTGTTTTACGAGGCGCCTGAGACGGGCAGTGGGAGGAAAAAGAAGTAGTGGACGACGAGGCTATGGTTCGATCAAACAGCTCAATGGGTGTCCAATGTTAGACCAGAAAAGGATCATTCTGCTCAGTTACGTGCCTTTCAGTGCCTCCTTGCAATATACCCAGAACACGCTGCGAACACGAGGATGATGTTGTTAGGAGGTTGTTAAAACACTGAGGATGTAAAAAGGGTCGAGGGATTACGCAAATTGGCAAAGGATTTGAAGATCGCGCTATGCAAGTGAATCTTTTTATTTACTTGTACACTACTGAAAGGCTTTCTTATTACTCCAATATTTCTAGGGCCCTGCGTTGCCCATTGACGCCATGACTAGGACGTTACTCCATGGTGCCACTTTGTACTGCACCCCAGCTACTTAGTTGCTTAAATCGCTCCGACGGTGCGTAGAACAGCGTCAAGTCGACGAGAACGCTCCATGACCATGCATTGTGAGCCACTTATGAGCACGACGGGCTCGGACGGCGGTCTTGGAGCGCAAAATCTGGTGCAGAACTTTTGTAACGTACGGTGACGGATCAAAAAGGGTTAACTAAAGATTGAGATAATTAGGAGAGCCCAGGCGAGGTTGATCAGAGGGGATACAGGTATAGACCAGATTATCTGGCTGTGGAAGTTTCGAGGGTCGGTCTGACGTCGATGATGGCAGATGGGCTGTGTGCAGAGGTAATGAATGAGTAGAGAGGTTCTTTTTGGTTTTGTGAGCGTGAATGTGAGTGACATCTGGCCCCTCACGAGCCCTTGAACACCACATTCCACACCAGATTTCAAAGCAGGTTCCCAGAAGGTTCGACTCCTTCTGGGGACATTTTAATGCGTAGTAAGTGTTTTTTTATTCATTTATTCTAACTGACATTTGCTCTAGCTACGTTGGAGAGTGGGGGTGGGATATAGTGGAAGATGTGAATGAGGAAACTATGGGAGTTGCGTGCCAGAGATGCTTGATGAGATGTTCTCTAATGGGGACGATGCGGTTAAGCTAGAGAGTAGACACTTAATGTATCTGTTTAATCAGACTAAGATAGACTCAAAAATATACAAAAATTGTTCCCTTCAAGCTGTGGAGAAGAGCTAGTTTTATTGCTATTACAAATGTGAGGTTTTGTCTCAACAAATAATTGTTGCTCGGTACATACAGTTGATGGTTGTGTTTCTCAACATAGATATATCAGTCAAGTGATTAAAAACCACATGATTTTCAGGGTTCAGGGTTGATCTCAAACAAAGTAGTTCAAACACATCAAGTTCCATCGCCAATTTTTGTTCACTCTCTTCTTTCTCCCACTTTCACCAGCACATCTAGCAACTATCTCCACAGACCAAACCATGCAAAGTATGTTTTAGATTCTATATACTAGAGTATTCTTCTGTTCATTTTTATTTTCTAGCCAGCAACAAACAAGCTCTCGGTAATATTTCTCTTCTTTTTTATTATCTCCTGCCATTCAAGATCAATTTAATATAGGACAATCAGGTTCGAACACCAAGTCTTCTAGTATGTAATATCTACTTATTGTTGGCTGCTATTGATGGTTGATACTCTGTAGAACAAAGAATTATGAGTTTACAGACTTCTGGTGTGCCACATTTTAGTTTTTTTTACTACAATTGAGTGTTGACTTTATATAGGACAAATACTTGACTCAACTGCTTATGGTGTGTAATATCTACTTATTCTTTGCTGCTATTGATGGTTGATACTGTGTAGAACAAGAAATTATGAGTTTACAGACTTCTGGTGTGCAACATTTCAGTTTTTTTTTGCTGCAATTAAGTGTTGATTTTATATAGGACAAATACTTCACTTGGATCCCTCTGGTGTGTAATATCTACTTATTTTTTGCTGCTATTGATGGTTGATACTGTGTAGAACAAGGAATTATGAGTTTACCAACTTCTGGTGTGCAACATTTCAGTTTTTTTTTTACTACAATTGAGTGTTGACTTTATATAGGACAAATACTTGACTCAAGTGCTTATGGTGTGTAATATTTACTTATTTTTTGCTGCTATTAGGGTTGATATTGTATAGAAGAACAAATTGACTCTGCCTCTTCTGGTATATAATATTTACTTGCTATTTTAATTTTACTGAGATTAATTTTATATAGCAATATCATATGGGCATTATCCTGATAGTGTAAAGCCTATTATACCACATCCTGAAGATTCTGCTTTTTTTTATCCTCAAATTGATGTAGCACCATACCAAATTCTTGGTCTTTCTCCTGGTGATGAAGCTGTTCCACTGCTCAATGATGAGCCATTATCACATTTGTTTACATATCCTAAATCTCCCACTTGGCAACTCCAGAATGATCACAGATTCTCAGCTCAGGCAGCTTTTGTAACTACTATACTAGCCAATTTTTCTAAAAAAACTCAAGATATTGAATATCAGTCTAGACTGGTATTTCCTAACTATGTTGATGCTATCTGGGATATTGAAAAAAAAGTTTATATGGATGGTCATCCAAAGGGAATGGTGACTATGACACCTGGAATACCATATGTTTTAAACATCCAAGGCGATATTAAAGGGTTGCATACTCATGCTTGTCTTCATACTCTCAACTCTGTTGAAATTATGTATCCAGAGTGTTATTCAAAGCTTCTTGAGCTTTCAAATGAGTTGCATCTATCTGTCTTTGGGCGGCGTCCTTCAACTCCTGATTCTGATAATGGACTTGATCCTATTTTTGCTCTACCATTATTGCGCAAAAATATGCGCTCCAAACATCAACCTGAAAAACAAATATATCAATTTGATGGCTCTTACAGCCTTGCATCTACGCTCGAAGAAGGGCATGGAATGGGAATTCTTGTGCCGGCTCTCCAAATTTTGATGGCTCTTACAGCCTTGCATCTACGCTCGAAGAAGGGCATGGAATGGGAATTCTTGTGCCGGCTCTCCAAATTGCTTATGATTCTGCAAAAAATAGAATTCAACATTTTTTGCATCTTCTCAGTGAAATATATTGCATTCTTGCTCCTCTTTCTATGTCCAAGTTTGAGTGGGAGATTACTCAATTCCATTTGGAAGACAATAATTGTTTTTCATTTGCTGGATTTGTCACGACCCCTCCCCTCCGGGCCCACCCCGGGACACCCCCGGAACACCCTCCGGGACCCTCCCTCCGACCCCACAGGACGCGCCCCGCCATCACGACCGCCGACACCGCCATCACGCGCATCAAGGACCGCCATCAGCCGCCCCCAGCCCCGATCAACGATCAGATCACGCGGCCCGTGCCGGCCATCACGCATCACGCATCACGGCTCCATCCGCGCCAATTGATCGCGCGCCCCACACGCGCGATCCCGGTATACAGCCCCTGCCGCTACTCAATGACCCCCGGAACCCATCCCAGACATCCCGGAACCCCGAGACCCGGTCCCGTAGTACTTATAGCGTAGTCCCTTGTTGTATTCGGTAGTCTTGATATTACATACTTTGCATAACTGTTACATTGGTTATTGCGTGCCCTCTTTTTTGACTGGTACGCCTCGTTTGGTACGCTTCGACTGGCACGCCTTGGTATTCGCGTGCTATAAGTTTGGTACGCACTTCGCGACTCTTAAATTACTAACTTGGTCTCGTCTTAGAACCTCCGGTTCACGACTCGACCCCCTCTAACCCTCAGCTACTCTCATCCAAAACCCCCGGACTCTAGTCCCCTCTCCCGGGATTACTCCTGTCCTCGTCTTGAACCCCGGAGTCCTAGCCCCGGAGTTCCAGACACCCGAGTATCCGTAGATCAAGTCCGCATCGTAAGGGCGTCGCTTTCCCGGAAAGCCCCCGATTCAGCGGAACCTGACATAATATCAAGACTCTTTCCTTACACCGTTCTTGATGGCTACGTATACTCACACCTACTACCCCACGGGGTACCAGACCGACCCTTACGGACGCCCGGTACCCGACCACTACTCCGCGCAGACCCCCCGCCCTGTCTACCCACCCCTCCCATACGAACCTCAGTACCTCCACCGCCACTGGGCCCCCGACCCATCCTTCTATGATCTGGGGCCCTCAGCCAGTTGGGCCCCTCCGCCCAACCTAGCCATGGCACGACCCGTGGAGGTCCCCTCGTACCGGAGCATTCCCGGGGGCCTGCCGGAGACCCCTCCTGCACCCAGTGGGCCTCGCCCGATTCCCCCCAGCGAGGGCCCCTTTGCACCCACCCCCTACTACGGTTACCAGCGCCCCGTCCCCCAACCCCGAGAAGCCCGAGGACCCCCCTACCCCGACTACCCCCCTCGTCATTACCCGGCCGCCGCTCCACCCGCTCGGACCCCTCCCTCGCCAATGGGACGACGACGCCTCGAGGAGTATGAACGGCAACGGGACGAGATACTCCGCTCTCTCAGGATCTCACCGGAGGACTTCGCGCAACGGACAAGGACGCTGCTTGTGGAGTTCGGGCACGACGACTTCGAAGGCACTCCGGAGGAATGGGCTCACTGCCTGGTCGAATTCGGGGATCGCCTCACGCGAGGAGACCTCCCGGAGCAAACCATGGTAAAGTATAGGCGCAATACGATCCTCCGGGAGGAATTACAGCAGCTGCTCGACGAAGTCCACGCGTCCCCCTCCCCTCGGCCCCTCAACGACCCCGCGGACCCAGGTCGCTCGATTCACATTCGACGGGAACCCCCGGAACCGGCCCCAGCAGTCCCGGCAGCCCCCACGGTCCCCACTCCGGAGCAACGGCAACGGGAAGAACGGCAGAACGCCTCAGCCATACTACGGTCCCTCAACCCGACGGGAGGCCTCTTCGATCAACCCGCTGCTCGCACGGTAGGCTTGTCAACTCGCCGCAGGGCTAACTCCGTTCCTAGTACCTTCGAGACCTGGGGACAGCCTCAAAGACCCCTGGAACCCCTCCCGCGAACAGACAACGCCCGACCCCCGGCCCCGACGAACCCCGGTACAGCCCGGGTGGACACCCCTAGTACGGACGACACGTTATGCTACATTGACGAGCTCACGCGCGATAACAACGAACAACGTCCCGCGCCCGCGCCCGCCCCGGCACCAGCACCGCCCGCCACGTCCGCCCCGGCCCCTCCGGAACGCAACTTCCGCCGCGATCCGCCACCCCACTTCGACCTACGGAACCCCCCGCGACCCCCGATGCAAGCCCGACCCTCCCGGATTGAACGTCCCCCGCGCAACCCGGCACCCGACCCAGCACCTAACCCCCCTCCGATCGACCCAACCCCACCAAACCCTCCCCGACCGCCTCCGCCCCCTCCCGCCGAACCTCGAGGACGACCCCCAGGACCCCCCCCTCCGCCGCCCCCTGCGTGGAGACCCGGGCCTCCTCCCGGCAGGAACGAGCCCCCGTGGGACAACGGGCCTCCCGGGCGTGGACCCCCAGGTGAGCCACCCGGAGGAGGTCCTCCCGGCGGGTGGGGCCCCGCCCTTGGTGCGTTTCCTCCTCAAGGAGGGGGGGGCAATCATTATTACTATTATTACAATGCTGGCCCCCCTCCCCGCAACACTGCCGGATCGGACGACGCTCGCGACGCCCTCGCCCGCGAAGGACGATTGGACATTCAAAAGCCCGACGCTTTCACGGGCCGGGACCCCCGAAAATGGCGTACCTTCCTCACACAATGTCTCAATACGTTTCAGGCAAAGCCGCTCACGTTTCAGGTTGACAGCTCCCGGGTGGCCTTTGCCGCGTCGTACCTCCAGGGGATCGCCTTCGATCACTACACGGCCCTCATCCAGTTCGACCCCAACAACCCGGCACTCGCTCGCTGGCAAGCCTTCGTCGACGAGTTCTCCGGGAAATTCGGGATATACGACACCGTGGCCGAGGCCGAGGACAACCTCTTCAACCTCCGGATGCGCTCTGAAGAACGTTTCACTACCTTCATCGTACGTTTTGAAAAGGAAGCTTACGAGACAGGTTGGAATTACAGCGCCCTCCGGTACGCCCTCCGCCGCGCCCTCCCACAACGTATCAAGGACGTCCTCCGACTCGCCCCGAAACAACCCTCCTACGACGGATACAAGGCCCTCGTCATGCAGATCGACCAGCGCTACTGGGAAGACCGCAGCGAGTATTCGAACTCCCGACCCCCCTGGAACCCTAGAGGAGGACCCCCTTGGCCCTCCGGCGAAGCTCCCAACCCCCAAGGTCGAAACCCCGGTCCCCCCGCGTTCCCTGGCGGCCGACCCCCGGTGAGTCGCGGCCCGCCCAATGCTAACCCCGGCAGCGGCACCCGCCCCCAGGCCCAGCTCAACGCCGCCGTGGCCACCCAAGACCCGGGCGACGCGCCAAGCCCCGAGGAACCCCCGGGAGACCCCGAAGACTTCGACTTCGACGACGAACGGGACGAGGAGGCCCTCCGAGCCAACCGGCTTCAAAAGAAGGGACGACCCTGGATCGAGGTCCCGACGGATGTGCAGGAACGACGGAGAAGGGAGGGCGTCTGCATACTCTGTGGTGAGAAAGATCATTTCATCTCCGAGTGCCCCAAACGACAGGTCATGGGACGTGCCACCTGGACCTTCGAAGGAGAGGACGCCACCTACGAGTACTCGGAAAACGACCCGGCGATTTAGACCCGGAAGACGCCCTAAATCGCGGAATCGACCCCGACGTCTTCTCCGCCCCGGTTTCCCACCTTCGCTCCACGACACTCGTACAGGACACCCTCACGGCTTACCTACCCTCCCACTCCTCGCACTCCCTCCTCCTCAACACCCGCCTCACCCCCTCCGGAACCCCCCTCAACACCCTCGTCGACAGTGGCGCCACCGACAACTTCATCGACGAAGCATTGTCTGCCTTGGCCCCGGAACCCGCTCAACGACTCCCGGTCCCGGTACGACTCTGCCTCTTTGACGGAGACGCCTCCACGGCGGGGAACATCACCCATTTCGTGCGTATGCCCGTTACCTTCGCCAACGGACAGACTCACACCCTGCGGATGTTGATGACCAAACTTCACCCCTCCACACCCCTCGTCTTAGGGCTCCCATGGCTCCGGGACACCAACCCCCGCGTCGATTGGCGACACCTCACCCTTCGCCTGACCCGGGACCCGACGCCCGACGACCAACAACTTCCCTTCGACATCCCCCACCCCCCAAGACCAACCCCGAAGGACTCCCCGGACGAACCCCCACCACCCCCGGGACTCCAGTCTCGCTCGTCCCGGTCCTTCGTCATCAATGCCAGGCTGGACGGCACCCCCGGGCCGATATCGGCCCTCATCGACAGCGGAGCCACCGGGGTCTTCATCAGCGACACCCTCGACCTCCCTCACGACCCCCTCGACCAGCCCCTTCGCCTGCAGCGCCTCGACGGCACTCCCTCCGCCTCCGGCCCCATCAAGAGGTCTCATTCAGGACGCGTGACCCTGGACAACGGCTACGAGTTCACCTCCGACTTCCTGGTCACGCGACTTCACGAATCGACCCCGATGGTGCTGGGATTACCCTGGCTGCGCGACACAAACCCCGACATCGATTGGAGGACGCTCACCATGACCTTCCCGGGACCCGAAGACCACCCCTCGACCGCCGTGCACCTCCGAGCCCTAGGAGGCGACCCGACGCCCGACACCCCCGGGACGACTGCCGCGCCCCCCGCGCATGCCCCACCCACGCCCGTCCGAGACCTCAAGGCCCCTGATCGACCCCCAAACATTCCTCGGAACAAGTACAAAGGGCCGAACTACCCCTGCCGGTCTCCGACACGCGTCACACCCGCTCCGGCCGATGCCTCCGCGACCCCGACCGACCCGAGCGCACTCGACATCAAGGTCATTGGGGCCGCCCCCTTCGCCCGCCTCATGAGGGACGGGACTCCCACGTTTCAGCTGCACACCTCACCTTCTCTCCCGGAAGAACACCTACGAGGGGACGCCATTCCCCCGGAACAGAAAACCGAGGAGCAGATCCTCCGAGAAGTAGTTCCCCCGGAGTATCACGAGTTCGCTGACGTATTCTCCGAAGGAGACGCCAAGGAGATCCCCCCTCACCGCCCCTATGATCACACCATCGACCTCGAGGAAGGAGCCACCCCCCCTTTCGGCAAGGTCTACAACATGTCGGAGGTCGAACTCCGGGCTCTCAAGGACTACCTCGACGAAATGCTCGGTAAAGGATTCATCCGACCCTCCGCCTCCGCCGCCGGAGCCCCGGTTCTATTCGCCAAGAAGAAGGACGGCTCGCTCCGACTCTGCGTCGACTACCGGGGACTCAACAAGATCACCAAGAAGAACCGCTACCCGCTCCCGCTCATCGGCGATCTGGTCGATCGACTTCGCAGTGCCAAGGTCTACACGAAGATCGACCTCCGCTCCGGCTACAACAACGTCCGCATCGCCCCGGGACACGAGTGGAAAACCGCGTTCCGCACGCGGTATGGTCTGTTTGAGTACCTTGTGATGCCTTTCGGAATGACTAACTCCCCCGCTACGTTCCAATACTTCATGAACGACATCTTCCACGACATGAGCGACGTCTTCGTGATCGTCTACCTGGACGACATCCTCATTTATTCCGACTCGAAGGAGGATCACCAGAAGCACGTCCGGCAAGTCCTCGAACGCCTCCGGGAGCACAATCTCCACGCCAAGCCCGAGAAATGTTCATTCCATACGGAAGAGGTCGAGTATCTTGGCGTCATAGTATCCCCGAATGGCGTTCGCATGGACCCCCACAAGGTCGAGGCCATCGTCAACTGGCCGCAGCCCCGGAACGTCAAGGAAGTACAGTCCTTCCTGGGTTTCGCTAACTTCTACCGGAGGTTTATAGACAACTACTCCGGGATCACGAAACCCCTCAACCGGCTCACGCGCAAGGACATCGCCTGGAACTGGGACAGTAAGTGCCAGAGCGTCTTTAACTTGCTCAAGGAGGCTTTCACAGTCGCCCCGGTACTCCGGCACTACGACCCGGCCCTCCCGATCATCCTGGAATGTGACGCCTCCGACTACGCCATCGCCGGGATCCTCTCGCAGGTGGAACCTGACGGCGGGGAGCCCCGGCCAGTCGCCTTCTACACCCGGTCCATGATCGACGCCGAGCTCAACTACGACATCTACGACAAGGAGCTCCTCGCCATCGTCGAAGCCTTCAAGCAGTGGCGAGCCTACCTCGAGGGAGCCCGACACCGGATTCAGGTCTACTCGGATCACAACAACCTGCAGTACTTCACCACGACCAAACAGCTTAGTCGACGACAGGCCCGATGGTCCGAGATCCTCTCGGAATACGACTTCACGATCCAGTACCGCCCGGGACGCCTTGGCGCCAAGCCCGATGCCCTCACCCGTCGACCGGACGTCTACCCCAAGAAGTCATTCGAGGCGGAGCGCAATGCGTTCAATCATCGCGTGGTGATCCCTCCCGAACACCTGAATGCCGTACTGATCTTAAACGACGAAGGAACCCTGAACCAGATCCGCCGCGCTCCCCGGGACAAGTACTTCACCGATCACGACCCCCGAAACCCTTCCGACGGAACCGACCGGGACCCCGCCTTCTCCTTGTCCCCCGACGAGAAACTCCTCCTCCGGGACGGCCGCATCTACGTCCCGGATCACGCCCGACTTCGCTACGACGTCCTCCGTCAACACCACGACCACAAGCTCCGGGGACATCCTGGAATACGTAAGACCCTCCAGCTCATCTCCCGGACTTACTTTTGGCCAGGGTTGAAGAAGGACGTGACCCGTTACATTCGATCATGCGAGCCCTGCCTCCGGGCCAAGGTCCCCCGACACCGACCGTACGGACTCCTGAAACCCCTGCCGGTCGGACGACGCCCCTGGTCCTCAATATCTCTGGACCACATCGTCGAGCTCCCGGAATCTGAAGGGTTCGATGCTATTCTCGTCGTTGTGTGCAGGCTGACCAAACAGGGCATCTTCCTACCCTGCCACACCACGGATACCGCCCCGGACTTCGCCCGGCTGTTCCTCGAGCACGTCTTCGCCAAACATGGACTCCCGGACGACATCGTCTCCGACCGTGGCCCTCTCTTCGTGTCCAAGTTCTGGACTTCCCTGTGTAAGGCACTTGAAGTAAAGACTAACCTCTCTACCGCCTACCACCCCGAAACCGACGGCCAAACCGAAAGGGTCAACCAGTCTCTCGAGCAGTACCTTCGACTGTACGTCAACTACTTACAGGACGACTGGCGCGCCGAGCTCCCCCTGGCCGAGTTCACCTACAACAACACGCCGCACTCTGCCACCGGGGTATCACCCTTCTTTGCCAACAAGGGATACCACCCACGACTGACGCTCTCGCTCCGGGACATCCCGTCACACGCCGCCCACGAGGTCGCCCGGGATCTCCAGTCTCTTCACGACGACTGACGCTCTCGCTCCGGGACATCCCGTCACACGCCGCCCACGAGGTCGCCCGGGATCTCCAGTCTCTTCACGAGTTTCTCCGGGAAGAGATCGACACCGCGAACCGGGCCTACGTGAAACACGCCGACCGGAAACGGGAAGACACCCCCGACTGGACCCCCGGGACAAAGGTATGGTTAGATCGACGACACCTCCGCACCCGCCGACCCTCCCCGAAACTCGATCACAAGCGTCTCGGCCCGTTCAAAATATTGAAGAAGGTCTCATCCCACGCCTACAAGATCGAACTCCCCCCGGGACTAAAAGGACTGCACCCGGTTTTCCACGTCCGCCTCCTGGAACGACACCCCCCGGACCCCTTCCCCGAACGGCGCCCCGAGCCCCCTCCCCCGGTCGAGGTCGAGGACGAGTACCACTACGAAGTTGAAGACATCCTCGACTCCCGGAACATTCGTGGACGACCCCACTTCCTCGTACGGTGGAAGGGATACGGCCCGGAAGACGACACTTGGGAACCAAGCCGAAACCTCGAAGGCGCCCTCGACAAACTCCGGGACTTCCAACAGCGGCGCCTGGGGAACGATCCTCCCGGGCGCAGGAATCACAGACGGCAGTAGTGGGCGTAACCCCCGCCTCTGGGCTCAGTAGGGATTCAACTCCCATGTTTATTTTCTGCTTTCCCTTTCTAGATCTTACCCTCTCTTTTTTTGTACTTTCTTCACAGTAACGCCCCGGGTTCTGGGCAAGGTACACCTTCTCGTTTTTTTTCTGCCACTTTACTTACACGATTTCGAGTACGAAACCAAGTATATACATTTTTTACTCTACATATTGTACATTTTTTTCTGCCACTTTACTTACACGATTTCGAGTACGAAACCAAGTATATACATTTTTTACTCTACATATTGTACAGTAATGGTCGGGACAGGACGAGCAAACGACAAGAAAAAAAAAAAAAAAAAAAAAAAGGGGACAACAGCACAAAAAAGAAACTACCGGCCCTCGCCCCCCTCCCCCGGCCAGCCTCGGAACCCCTCCCCCACTCCCTCCGGACCGTGCTCTCGCAGGACCTCCTCCGCCAACTGATCCCAGGACGGGAGAGATTCGCCCTCGTCCAGGACTCGTTCGAACCACGAGCCGGGGGCGGGCACGTTCCTCCGCCGGTGGGCCGACACCACCCGCCCCAACAAGTCGAGGCCCCGCTCCACCCCGGGGGTCGTCACTTCCGGGCGCTGCCCCTCCTGCAGCGCCGCGAGTGCCGCGGCCGCCCCGTCCAGGAGCGAACGATGCTCCCGGGCCCAACCTGTGGGTGTCAGTAAGGAGCCAAGTCCGGGGAAAGGGACGCTCACTGAGCGACGCCATGCGGGCGACCACCACATCCCGGCGCACCGCCTCCAATAACCCCTCCGGGAACCCCGCCCCCTGCCCCAACCTCCCCCTCAACGACTCCAACTCTGCCTCGACCTCCCCCCGAGCGACCCTAACCTCCTCCAAATCCCGGAGCGCCGCCTCCCGATCCTCCTCCAAGCCCCTCCGAAGGACCGCCTCCTCCTCGCGCTCCCGCTCGGCCCTCCCCAAGCGCTCCTGGAGGTCCCCGACACTGACGCCCAAGGGCCTCCCGGACAGGGGCGAAAATACCGCCGGGGACAAACGGGGCGGGGAAGCCGGGGGCGGGGTCTCTGAGGGCAGACGCGCCCTCTTAGATGGCCCCGGGGAGGGACTGGGCGACGCCCGCCGCTTCCCCTTGTCTGGCCGCCCCCCAGCCTGCCCCTGGAGACCGGACCGGGTGACCCGGCGCGTGATCAGCACCACGGGCCGGCCCCGGCCCCCTACCCGGACGACTCCCCTCCCTGCCCCTCCCGAACTACCCGCGGTCGCCCCTCCCGAACCCCCAGCTGGCACTTCCTCCGGGACCCCCTCCGGCTCCGCTACCCAGGTCCTCTCCTCCACCCCCATCCTCCGGGTCACTCCCTCCAACGGCCACCCCTGCTCCCGCGACGTACCGTACGCCCTCCACAGCGCCGAGACGGAACACCGCTCGTGATTGAGGCGGCACGCCTCGCACACTGAGGTGTCCCGTCGAGATGAGGGGGCCGGGGCTTCAAACAGGCAGGAGACCTGCCGGCGGGCGCAGTGGAGGCACTAGGCGAATCAGCTACGAAGGTCGGGAGCAAGAGACCACCTACCGGGCCATTGCTAACACACCAAGCATGGGACGGCAGGCCCCGGGGCCTCTCCAGAGCATGCTCGAATTGCTCCTGGGATACGCCCTCCCACGGGACGCGCCGATCCTCCGGGACCACGGAGATGGTCCCCGTGCCCATCCCGGACCGCCGGAAACGAGGAGCGACGAGACGAGGACGCGGGGAAGGGCGACGGCGCGGGGGGCGGACGGTCATCCGCGCAAAGGAAGGCGCGGGACGACCGGATGACGACGCCGGGGGGCCACCAGAGGCAGGCTCCGGAAGACGGCTGGGACCCGCCTCCGGAGCGGGGGAAGATCGTTGTTCTGAAGGGGAAAAGTCAGCCGCGGTAAGCAGACCAGCACGAGAGCACTCACGTTGTTGTGCGAGCGCCGCCACGCGCTCCCGGTCAAGACGAGCCCGGTAACGCGCATCCCGGGCTTCCCACGACATAAGGGGCGCGACCTCGTTCGTTTGCGGGGGCGTCGGGGAATGAGTCGGCGTACGCGACATGGTTGAACTTGACGGTAAAATTTTTTTCGATACGTGGCAGGTCAGGTGCCGGATCCCATGGTTGACCCCCGGTCCGAACCACCGGCTACGCGCGCCTCGGAGGGTCTCGGCGCTGAGGGGGGGGTGATGTCACGACCCCTCCCCTCCGGGCCCACCCCGGGACACCCCCGGAACACCCTCCGGGACCCTCCCTCCGACCCCACAGGACGCGCCCCGCCATCACGACCGCCGACACCGCCATCACGCGCATCAAGGACCGCCATCAGCCGCCCCCAGCCCCGATCAACGATCAGATCACGCGGCCCGTGCCGGCCATCACGCATCACGCATCACGGCTCCATCCGCGCCAATTGATCGCGCGCCCCACACGCGCGATCCCGGTATACAGCCCCTGCCGCTACTCAATGACCCCCGGAACCCATCCCAGACATCCCGGAACCCCGAGACCCGGTCCCGTAGTACTTATAGCGTAGTCCCTTGTTGTATTCGGTAGTCTTGATATTACATACTTTGCATAACTGTTACATTGGTTATTGCGTGCCCTCTTTTTTGACTGGTACGCCTCGTTTGGTACGCTTCGACTGGCACGCCTTGGTATTCGCGTGCTATAAGTTTGGTACGCACTTCGCGACTCTTAAATTACTAACTTGGTCTCGTCTTAGAACCTCCGGTTCACGACTCGACCCCCTCTAACCCTCAGCTACTCTCATCCAAAACCCCCGGACTCTAGTCCCCTCTCCCGGGATTACTCCTGTCCTCGTCTTGAACCCCGGAGTCCTAGCCCCGGAGTTCCAGACACCCGAGTATCCGTAGATCAAGTCCGCATCGTAAGGGCGTCGCTTTCCCGGAAAGCCCCCGATTCAGCGGAACCTGACAGGATTAAAGCAAGGAGGAATTGGTGTTCAACTTAATGTTTCATCTGGCTTTAATGGTGGTGATCTTATTAAAGAAATTGGCAAAGTCCAAGGTACTTTGCATACAGATAGGGATGCAATAGCTTATTTAACCATGTTTATACTTTTGGTAAATATACCACCTGGTAAGCAAAGTACTATTTTCAATAATAATAGCATAAATTCAAACATAATATAGGTGCCCATGAGGGCAGTTTTGTTCTTGCACGTTATGGGCTTTTTGTCAGAGAACCAAATTGTTCTATTCTTTTTCTTTTTTTTAATGCTCGAGATCTTCATGGTGGTAGACAAGTCTCTATTCATGAAACACTTCGTAACAATTCAGAATTGCAGCAGTTCAATGAATATTGGCAAAAAGCTGCATCAGTAAATCGTATTGGCATTCCAGTATATTTTCCAGCTGCAGCTGTTTCACGTACTTCTGGAATGGCTCTCACTAAAGCTAGCTTGTTTGGTAATCGTGGATCACTTTCACGTTCAGATCCAACATCTCTAACATTTGCTGGCACTCCACATGTTCTGGGTTCATTACAAGAAGGAAAATCAAGAATGGCTGCAGAAGCTACATATGCTTTCTTTGAAACTCTTTCATCTTTAAATATTTCTTTGGATGAAACTGCATCTACTCTTCTAGCAAAAATGTCAGTGCTTTCTTTGAAACTCTTTCATCTTTAAATATTTCTTTGGATGAAACTGCATCTACTCTTCTAGCAAAAATGTCAGTAAAAGATGATAATGGAAACAATGTTCCATTAAAAATTCCAAAGCTAGATGTTTTGAAGAAGGCAGATCAAGAAAAAATTTTACTTTATCGTGGCTATTATGCCTACTTGTTGCAATTAGCTTTTGCTACAGATCTTAATTTGAAACGAACAACATATAAGCAAATGCAAGACAAGCTGAAATTAATTCAATCATCAAAAGAACAAGAAGAAGAACAGTTGCTATTGAAAACCAATCCTGTAACTTTATTAAAGCGAAAACAGCCTAAATCACCTTCAATCAGTTATGATACATCTGATAGCTCTTCTATTGAATCTGAAGATTCTGAAACAATGCAAGAATCTCCTGCTTTATTTAAAAAACGGCAAAAAAGAACTCGTCAAGAAAAAACTCAATCATATAACAAAGGTCTAATTGGAGATGTTAGTATTATTAAAGTTGGTCTTTTAAATAACCAAACTTATCTTGAAATTTTTAGCCTATTTTAATTGGAAACCAAGAATACGGAACGTATGAAGTTGAAGCTATTGTTAATCATGTAAGCTTTACAGCATTGGAAATTAATAATTAGTTTAAAAAACTAATATTTTATTGCAATCAGACCATTATTCATAATGTTCTTTGGCTTAACATCAAGTTTGTAGGATACAGCTCACGTTATAATCTTATTGCAATCAGACCATTATTCATAATGTTCTTTGGCTTAACATCAAGTTTGTAGGATACAGCTCACGTTATAATCAACGCATAAAAGAAAGTGATCTTCGGTATGTTTACTTGACAAATATAATAAATGTACATGTTATTTATATATTTATAGTGAGGGTGCATCAGAACTACTTGATGAATATATTGCCAACAATCAAATTTTGAAAAAACGAGCTCATCGTTCAACAAAATCTTTACCAGATAGAATCAAGAAAGCTTTATCATGGCTTGATCCTCAATTTTTTCAAAATGAATATGATGATTTAAATTACTCATTTCAACATTTTGAAAAACAAGCTGCTTTTTATAAGCTTGATAAAAATATTCATCATTGGCCTCAAGTTTTTCATAGTCTTGCCAAGGATCAGCGATCATGTACTGGATTTCTACAAGCTAGTCCTTTGGATGATACTGATATTGCTAATGTTGATAATAATGATGATATTTCCTCTCAATTCCAAACAATGGAAAAACTTATCCTTCGTGTTACTAAAGCAGTACAAAGCTTTAGAATTATACAGCAAAACAACCTTGTTACTAAAATTTTACAAGCATCAATTCAATGGCAAGAATGTCGGAACATACTTATTATCAATGACTTTATTTCATCTTCATTGCCAAAAATGCTTAATATACTGCTGGAAATCCATGAATCAAAAGGACCTGCTTATCTTAAAAAGCATTATTCTTCCTATGGAGACCTGGTCATTACAGTTTATGAGTTTCTTGTTGATTATCGGAAAAATTATCGAAGTAAAAAAAAGTCTGCACAGCAAGAAAAATCACATACTTCAATTCCTTGGAATTTATTTGGTGTCAGGCCAAATACTTCATCATTGCAAGCTAGCAAAGTTCCAGGAGATATTTTGCTTACTTGGGATAAAGTTATCAAACCTGGTCCTCAAGATCTCTACAGAGCTTTAAATGAATATTTGTCCAATCTATTAATTGAGCAGCTAGTAATGCCATATCTCAGTACTACAGCAAATCGTACAGGACGACTATCAAAAAAAGAACAGCTAGCTCTTATTCGTAGTTGTCAGCTCCGAGGCATTATACTACAAGCTTTGATTGAAGATGTGGGCACTGAGAGTATTTGTGCTTCAAAAGGTATCTCAGTAATTTTAGAGAGGCCTAAAACACTATTTCTTGATGATGCTACCAATGATGCTACATTAGTACATCGTATCCATACTCAGCCAGATAAATATTTTGAACCTCTTCGTGATGCTTTTCGCAACTGTTCTGATGAAATACCAATTATTACCGATTCTATCGCTGATTTTATTGATCTTCGCATGTATGAATTCAAGATAGGAAGCAGACTTCCAAAAATTGTAGATACAACCCAGGATGTGCAGCCAACAAAAGCTAAGTCAAAACAATCTTTTACATCCAGACGAACTACATATAAAGAACATATTCCTCTATCACGAAATACTATATTGAAATCACCAAATATGCCAATATCTGTTGCTGTTCCTGGTATTATTCTTCGTGAAGCTTTAAATCGCCGCCAAAATCTTCAATGGGTACACCAACCTCTTCGCTATCTTTTGGATGGCTTGAATCCTGGAACAGGAAAGGAATATTCCTCATCTGATACTGATCAATTTGATCCTATTCGTGAATTCAATCAAGGAGCGCAACTTTTGAAAAGACATTTGCCAGGACATGTACTTACTTCTATTTATGGACTGTCAAACTTAATGGTCTGGAGTGGAACAGGACAAGGCAATAAGACCTCTAATTTTCTGGATTTTACAGGCTCTTTTTATTGCACTACACTGTCTGATTGCATTGGTATTTTTCAATCTGCACTTGAGCATTTCTGGATTTTACAGGCTCTTTTTATTGCACTACACTGTCTGATTGCATTGGTATTTTTCAATCTGCACTTGAGCACAATCAAGTAATACTTGAGCATCATGGATCTCCTACAGTGATATCTGATGAAAGGCCTAATAAATCTATTCCCGGACTTCTTCAGCTATCAAATAGCATTATCTATGGAACAGCAAACAATTTACTAAAATTGTTTCCAACTATTTCTTCAAGCAGAAGGGCTTTATTATCAGAGGAAAATTTATCACATTCTTCTTTACACATCAAATTGTCACCTTATTGGGCCTATGAGATTCAAACTAGCTGGAAAAAATATTTGGGTGAAATGCTAGATCAAGACCCAGATACTTATTCTAGTCCACGAAAATCATGGAGTGATACGTTGCGTTTCATTCAAGATCTCAAAGTAACTGGATTTATGAGTGGGTTGACTGTAATGCAGACTGTAAATGCATTGGCAATTGA
Source organism: Macrolepiota albuminosa (assembly GCA_027475525.1). Taxonomy (NCBI): domain Eukaryota; kingdom Fungi; phylum Basidiomycota; class Agaricomycetes; order Agaricales; family Agaricaceae; genus Macrolepiota; species Macrolepiota albuminosa. The sequence continues at coordinate 27,581 of JAMWFC010000007.1, read as the reverse complement.
AAAAGTAATTGCAAAGCCTACACTTGAAGAGATGGTTGATTGGATTTGGAATCATCCTCAGCTTGGTGCTTTCTCTGGACTAAGTTTGTTGGGTTTTAACCTTGAGAGTCGCAAAGCTGTTCACTTTGCACTATGTTGTCTAGATAGTCACTTTTCCAGGCATCTTTCACTAGAAGCAAAGCAGTGTATTGGTTATGGTCCAATTTTCTTAGAACATTTACTATGTAAAGTTTCACGCTGGACAGATAGAATTCCTGAAATCTCAGCCTGGGCTGAAAAGGATGCACTTTCAGCACAAGTACTAGACAAAAGCACAAGAAGTAATTTTTCTTTTCCATTTCCTCCAAAGTTAGATGATGACTTGGTAGATCATCTACTTGAAGAGTTAAACAAAGTAAGTGGCAAGTTTTTGTATATCAGTGACAGGACTAATTTTATTCATCTTATTCTAGTAGCTTTTTTTCTAGTTTTTTTCTTTAAATATTGCTCATATGTAAACTATTTGAATTTTATATTTTTATGATTTTTGCAATGTTTTCTCTTCTCAGCCACTCTTTTACAGATTTCTGTATTGAAGATAAGTTGTTTAGATATTAATAGTGATGGTGCAATGAACAGGCTTACCAAGATCGTTGCTCAGCATGCATGCCCATGATTGTCTGAATAACATGTAAACAACATGAAAGCATAGATTTATCCCAGGGAGATTGAATCATTAATCTCAGGACAAGTGATGCATTGTCTGCTCCGCAGGCTCTGCAGATAATCCATTGCACTAAGATGATGCTCCACAGCTGCACCAGTCTAGTGCAATAAAAATATTTATTTATTTATTTATTTATTTAGTAGCATGGAGAAACTAAGCACAGCCATAAGCTCTCTGGCACTCACAATCAGAGTGCCTATACTGAAATTAACGCACAGTCATCACGCATGCTCAGCTTTCAAGGCCATGCCCACACATCACTGATAGGCCTGGTCAGTAGCCCCTCTGTGGAAGTTAGCCTCGCGGTATTCACCCGGTCGGTCCGTTTAGGAACCTGGTTCTTCCACTGCCATATTTTCTGGCACATGCAAGCAGGACTTGCGACTATGATGGCCTCTGGTGTTAACGATGGTACTGACCGTGCAGATATTCACTCCAACACTGCCTGGGAAGCAGATTCGGTCTGGGGAAGGTGTAATTCCCCCATAGAATGCGAGATTAGTTCTGGTTCAACATTGGTTGAATAATGTTCCCGGGGCGCATGATTTGTTTAGCTTATGGGACAGTATAACACAAGTAAGTATTATCGCGGTAGTCTAGGATGGAATTAATTCAAGCTCTAGCAGCAGAACTCAGTTCTCGCAGTCCTAGTATCTCTCTTGTTATCTCTGTTGACGCTTACTTCATGTCATTACATGCATCAAGCTCTTGGTCAACCCATAATCAAGACTATCTTTACACCAACTTACACACGGCGTTTAAACTCATATCTTGGTGGCTCCCATGCAGAACTGAATCTTGGTTACCTTGAAACTCTTCAGTGTAATGTCATCGTTTGCGGGCGGACGTGAGAAGAAGTCCGTATTAGAGGCTTTTGGCTGGGAGCTTAAGGTGGTCGTACTAGAAGCCTGATATCCATGCATTTGTTGACACGTGCAGTTCAGTCTCTGCCTAAACTTTTGAACATGCATCGCAAGTCATCATCCGACACCAATGACACACTCACAAAGCCTGGTGAGCAGCCTAATTTATACTTTTTCTCTTTCTCATTCATGATTAGATATCAGAATACTCTATCTATTATTCATCCTCTCGTTCGTCGGCTCTGACAGTCCAGCTCAGGTCAAGACAATCTTCATTGAGCAGCATCGGGAACCTTTCATCTCAATATTCAAAGGCCTCATTCAAGACTCTTACGTCGTCGCCCAGAGAGTCCTTGAATTATGCTGGGCAGGACTGTGGTCGGATCTCAAAGTCAAAAGGACATTGAAAATCAACCTGTTTAACGAAACCACCATTTTGCATGTGAGCTTATCGGTCAGTGGCACCGGATTTTGCTTATATTGAATTGTAGCTTTTGAAACTCTATGATCGCAACGTCGCCGAGGATAACGACCCGGACCACGTGCCTGCAGACCTTGTACACCATTTCATACTTGCACTTTGTACTCACCCTGGAACAGGAGTATGTTTCAAGGACCGAGGATGGTATCCGCGTGAGTCAGATGGTGAAGATGAGCCAGGCCAAGGGAAAATATACAACAGGATTCTGGAAAATGTCTTGAAGACCCTCAAGGTCAACGAGGACCTCCGTCAGCAAGAGCTCGCTCTCAGAATTCTGTCTGCATGCCCAGAACTCGTAGCTGGGTACGTTGTCTGCATCCTGTCTTGGAACTTCAATAATGTTTGTTCAGGTATTGGTCTGGAGCAGCCCTCACCCTCGAAATGGATTGCGAACATATCATTCTTTGGCCCTGTCCTTTCACAGCCTGTACCTACATGGTCCTTTCACCTCCCGGGTACAGCTCTCTACCAGCCCACACCTCCACCGCTATCCATTATGATGGAGCATACCCTCCTGTCCGTCAACACGAAAGCACACTTTACTCGAGGTCTTCAATCGGCCAGTGGACTAGTACAACACTGTACAGCCCTTGTGCTAGCAAAGTGTCTGGCTAAGTACGAGGAAGTGATCAAGGCGTTCTTGGAAGTTGAGGCGGTGCTCGAGGAGAATGAAACTGAGGGGCAGTGGTGTAGAAGGAGGAGGGATATCGAAAGGGAAGTGAGGCGCAGAGTGCCTAATTTTCAGGTGATCGTTGCATTTTTGCAGCAGAAGTTTGAGGAGACGCCCACGACCATGAAGACAACCAACGGTCATACTGTGTCTGAGCCTATGTCCAATCCGATGCATACGGCACTACTGTTGGAAAGTGCGCATACGCTGTTGTGGATGTATCAAAGATGTCTTCCAATTGTGGTCGCAGAAGCTAGATTTGACGTTGGAAAGCTCTTGCAAAATTTCGTTGGTGAGAAGATGGCGATGGCGGAAGGGGAAGTTGAGATGACGGCTGTGGCCAGATTCTATGTAGCAAGGCAGTTGCATGTCTTAAGGTTGTTGAAGGATAACGATCAGTTTGGATAGTCTGGGAAAATAGGTCTGGTCGGATTGTATGACGCCCTCAGTTCTCCGCTGATGACTCGCCGTTGATTTAGGTTCGACTTCACAGAGCTATCTCGCTGTACTCCTCAGCGCACTTATCGCTACCGATATCCATTCGATACGCAGGGCACTATTAGATCTCCTTGAACACATTCTTGGGGAGAGTATTTTGTTTGAGGACTACTCCACTGAGCCCCACCTTTGGCTGCTTTCTCTCCCTACTTCACACAGGGGACGCGGAACAGAATCTCCTGACAGTGCAGCCTTGACGGACGAAGGCGAGGGTGTAATCACATTCTTAGATGACTGCGTCCAGCGCTGTCTGAAGATGCCATATCGTTACCTCGAAGTTCTGGATGCGCTTGCAGGTTCCGCCGCTTCTCAGAGGCAACCTACCAATAACAGCAATGAACACCTGCCTAGTCCACTGCTCATGACCGTACTCATGCAGCTGGAGATCAAGGTTGCCAAAAAGATGCTCTCGCCGTCCGATGTCCTCGCCGTTGCCTCGTTTGTTCGGAAACTTCTCTTCCGTTTATCGAGTAAACAACAGGACCTTGGGTTCCTTTTTGCCGTTGCGGACAGGTTTGATGTGATGTTACAGGTCGAGAAGCTTTTCACCGATTATCCTGTCATTACATCTGCGATCCGTAAGGAGGTCGATCTTCTGAGGGCGGCTTTTTCACCCCATGATGTGTCTTGGCAGGAGGTTTCCGACGAGGCGAAGGCATTCCTCTCGGTGGTCGAGGAGATGCCCATTTGTAAGTGATTTTTTGACTTTGAGATTGACTTGCAAAAGCTCATCTCTCGTCTGTTTACGTAGCTACCACGCGGGCTGCACGTAAGGCTTCTGCGTACGAACTCGTGGATTGGCTTCGGCTTGTGGAAGGTCGATTTGGATCACCTGAGATTGCGCGTGTAATGGCCGTTCTGACAAAGCTTCATCCTCCCGCTCTTTCTATGCTCCCGGAATATATTTATCCTGGAGCGGGGTCCCTTTGGAAAGGTCTAGATGTGGTTTCCATTACTCCGGAAGCACGTATATAGTGAGTCAATCGTTTTTTTTTGCTGAGCAAGTTCCATTTCTCATTTGCTACTCCAGTCTTCCATTCGACTTCTTGTTCCTCCATGCAGATGCCTCCCAAATTTCAGATGGAGCATGCTGCCAAGTTCTTTCAGAGGCAGCACTTGGAGACGAATCTAACTTTGAGGACGTGAAAAGGGCTGTATATCTTGTCGGTTACAGGTTGGCGGATCGTGCTGCTGAGCAGGCGGGGGGTCTGTTCTTCTTGTTGGCATCGATTCTAAAGAGAGCGTCAAGTATACTACCGTCAAGTGATTTTATGGCTCTTAAAGAGGTGGTGTTCAATCGTTCTAACGTCGTCAAGTCCTATCTTATATCTACTTCACTATTGGGCGCTGAGCGGGAAGGTATGCTTTTCTTGATTTGCAATAGGACCTTCTGACTTAAGCATCATCAAGGGCTCCATCATCTTATAAGCCAGATTCTCGATCCAAAAGATATTCGGGATAAGGAGTTGTTGGCTCCTACTAGTGTCCACTGGCTCGGGGTCCTGATGTCTAGTACGATTAACGATCTTACACAGGTACGTATCCATTTCATATCGCTTTCGGTGACATTGATACAAACTTAATCAGCTTTCGTTTGCTTCTCCTTGGATCAACTACATCCAACGCCAAGAACTCTTTAGTCTTTTGGATTCCCTTTCCTCGAACTCGTTTTCAGCCGAAACAGTCGTAGCCCTTTTGGAACCTATCTTTGGTGCTATCAAGATGTCGACGACATCAGAGTTGGATCACGCACAGGCTCTGATTCAAAGGTTACCCCTACTATTGGCTCTTTATTTGAAGACCAGGTCCAGCACCTTGGAGGAGTTGATTGCGATTTCCATTCGATCCTTCCTTCCTGCATATTATGACGGTTGCAGGTCCACGGAGGTGATTGAGGAGAAAAGCTTTATCGATGTCATGAGGGTGGCAGAGTCACGGTGGTGCCGGTATCTGGATGTTTGACCTGCCAATATACCAGGCCATTCATTCCTAAGTCAGGACTTACAGACCAGATCAACGGTAGCGATCATATCAGGCCTTCTTTATTCAGGGCACCTGCGTCGGGATGACTTTATTTTCTGGCTCTCAACCAAGCACTGCACTGCGTGTTCTCCAGAACATTTTATCATCGTCATGCATGCCTTCCTTGACGTCACTTCGTCTTATGAGGAGAAACTTGTTAATAATGGTTATTGGTTAGAACTATTTACCCGCATCCTCGACGTAGTGCTTGATAATCGAGTTCCTCAGTCAGTTCACTCAAGAGGCAATGCTTGTCTAACGCTCATGACGTGCTCAACTCCTTCAAAGATGACAAAGTTTCTTACGATTCTCGTCCGCACCGTTCAGGCACTGCCTGTATCCAAAATATATTCGGAACTACTTTTGGTCAGACAGTCATTACATGCGCGTCTTCCTCAACTAGTTGGAGATTTTATCACTGTACTCGTGAATCATGGTTTACGATGGGCTATCAGATACTTTGCTGAAGAGGATGAGTCATCCTTGAATGTGATCTTGATCGTTCTGAGTGTGTTATGCTTTTCGCTGTCATCTTGGTCTTATCTTTCACTTAGCCTCACTTGTACATGTCGCATCGGGGATCAAACCTCATCTCGTGGAAACCGTCCTGGGAGTAGCTGTTCAAAACAGACTATCTCATTTGGTGGCTCTAGACTTTGTTGCCGCATTGATGTCCCGTGTACATTTTAAGGCAAGGTCGTAGTATTCTGTTCTTGTACTCTTGCTCAACTTTATTTCAGCCTGTCGTCGTTGACCGGCATCTCCAGAGTATCCTGCAGCATCCTAACTTTTTCAGATATATTGGAAATACGTCGCCTGATGTTGCCTTGACACAAGAAGCGGTCGTTCAGCTGTTGTACACCGTCTTCAACCTCCATCCGACCAACACATGTCAGGTGTCACATATCGAACCTTTAGTCAAAATTTATCGTGGAACGTTATCAAAGGCTGACGGCCTGATTCTGTCAATTTTCTGCCTTTTTGAAAATGAACGCAAGGTTTCCATCTCTTCCCTGCTCTGCAAATGGTCGTTGACATCAAATATACTTTCTTTGACATCATTGGAGGCGGTCCAGAATCTGGACGCGATCTTAGTACTTCGGACGTGCCTCACTTTTCCCTCACGGAGAAAACTCGACGAATTGACAATGGAGAAAGCTTCTCCCCATGAAGTACAACTGTACGACCCCGTCTTCTTGATGCTACTTTTTGGTCAGATGCTTGCCGAGAATCCTCCGGATTCTGCTTTTGCATGGGTTGCGATTTTCAGAACAAACATTACGAGCCTGTTCATTTGAGCTTTGTCCTCCAGGTATGGATCGATCCATGACATCGCTCTCTGCCAACTAGGAGAATTGTGGCAACACCTTGAGGTTCGTGGTAAAGAGCATCCTCCAATTAGTTTGACTTAATTCCTTTCGAAGAACGCCGATTTGCAAGAGCGTCCCCACGTCCTACATATACTGACATTATTGAAGGATGTGCTACCTGCTCCTTCCAATGAACCTCCACGAAGGCTCCCGTCTCATAACACGCTTCTCCTTGCGCATTCACTCCAAGGCATATTTTATCCTTCCAACTTTATATATCCGATCACCGCCCGGTTTCTCTTACAACGCCCAGAGCTCGATACAAGTGATGTGCCACTGCTTTACAACATGCTCTACAGTAGCTCCGATGAGTGGAAGAAGGAGCGCGGGTGGATAATTCGCTTTCTATCGGATGGCATGATCAGCACCGATGACTGGAAGGTCCTGAAAGGCCGGCATACCTGGGACTTGCTGGCCAGCCTTTTCCAAAGTTCACAAGACGATCGCGCTCTGCATGCTGGCATACTCGACGTGTGTAAATGTTCTTAATCCAGAGGGGCAGCTATTTATCAGTCCACAGGTTCTCGCAAATCTTACATGCAACACTCAGGCTACCACATCACTACTCTAGAAATCAGGACTCTTATCATGGATTGAGATTCAGCTGATGAAATCGAGGGGCTCTCATGGGGTCGAATGGGTTAAGGTGCTGGACAATATCATGGTTGTTGTAGACCCACGTAAACTGGAAACTTCGTACGAGGCCCTTCTCCTTTGTAGCTACATTGTTGACGCTGTCCTCCTCTTCCGTGATTCCTACTATCGCAACGAAGAGTATCTCAGTCAATACTTTGCAGACTGCAACGTTTCGGTTGCCTCTTTTGAAAAACCACCTCCTCTTTTATCCAACCTGTCTGAAAACTTCTCATCTACACAAGATTACTATGGTTCACTCAGTAAAACATATCCATCAAGCCCACACATCTCGCCTTGCCAAGCTCGATTCCATGCCCCGACGCACCCTCGACTCTGTCTGGTGGCCGTTCGTCCACCACTCCCACTTCAAATCCAAGGCAGATGTCAACGTCATCGACAGCGCCTCTTCCGACTTCTCTAGCACCTACACTACAAATCCTGCATCGCCCACGGCGTTCCTACTAACTCCCAACTCGACTCGCACACAGAAGATGGGTCATCGATCACCCTGACCTGCAAGACAATTTTGCTGCATATTGGGGTGCAGACATTATATTGAGCGTTTTCCAGCCATACGTTCAATCTAACAACATCGAGACAGTACGATATCTTTTTCATGTCCACAAAATGCGTGACTCATGGAACACAGAGCCTTATCTTCGATGCAAACGGCATCTTCGGTCATCCGAACCACTGTTCCCTCCCAGGACGGCGTTGCTAATCTACTTGCCCCACCAAAATTATACACTCTCGTCACTCGTCCAATTTACGCAAAATATCTTGGCGTAATCGTGCCCCTTTTAGCCAAGTTGTCACTCTACCATGATCGTGTCTGAATAGACCCTGCGATCTCTCAGCCTTTTGATCAGCTTATCTATTTCGCAACGCATACCAGCCCTCCCGAGCGGGTTGTTGATTATACGACTACCTTGCTGCTTTCCAAGCAATACCCCTACCTAAAAAATCCTTAGATGTCTGTCATTGTCCTAGAGGGCTTCAATCTGATCTTTGATGGCAATGGGGGAAACTATAGGGGCCCTAGTTGGAACTATCTTGTTCGTTCGTTATAAGTTAACTCGTTAAGATACTTACTAAATTAATCAGATAGTTACACGGAATCTCTTAATTGCTTGCTCATCAGGCTTGACGGAGTTGAGAGCTGGAGCAATTCTACAATGTGAAAGAGGTTGTGACGAGTTGAGGCAGAGTCGCAAGTCGCGTCGAGACGTACTGGAAGCAAAGCTGGGCTGCTCATATCTCATCAAATACACAACAATAGTAAAGTATACATATAGTGTCGGGCACAAAATTGTCTGAATGTTCAGGATGAGGCATAAGTGTCAACACACGACCGTTAGGAGTCTGGAAAGCATTAATTTTAATTTCTCCAGGGCTGCCATTGGGGTTCAACGGGTACTTCTCTGTCGGGGTTTCCTGGAGAATCGACAAACCGTACAGCTACAAGCCCCTGCCCTTCCAGCCGTTGACGTGTTTCCTCCGAAACAAACACAACCCTACCCTCATTGTGCGACGGCCACAGGTAACTTAGAACTGACCATTTCACTGAAGAACACCGACGAAAGAGCGACTTCGTTATTCACGATCACCATCGTCGCATAGCCCTCAAAGCGTTCAGCCCTGTTAGGTTTAATATCAGGTCAATCTTGTGCAGCAGGGATGACTTTACAGAGGTAACTAACGAATTGACTACCATTACAGACACCCAGTGCAAACGAGTCCTCGCGCTTGAAGGATTGTACAAATTCGGTGCGGACAGTTTCACTGAAAAGTACAGAGTGCGCCCATCCTTTGCCAGCACCCTAACCGTCACCACATCAGTACTCCTTTGAAGATACTTACAATCTCAAGAACCAGGGAAGCGACGCAACTGAAAGCTAGACGTCAACCACTTGAAAGTAGTAAGGTCCGCTGAAATGAGCAATTCAAAAACACGTTGGTATAAAAGGGTGCCGTGCATTGATGGCCTACAAGTGCAGTATAGATGACACGATAAACTGAAGTAAGATAGTAACCTACGCGTAATAGTCTAGTAGAAGGTGATCGCACAAAACCTCAAGCAGCCAGAAAGCGTGTTCTTCCGACATGCAGCTGCAATACCGTCAGATCTCAAACACCTGTACTCTGAAACACAAACTCCTTGGAATAGCAGCAGCCCACGCTTAAGCATTATTGATCTTTGTACCTGGCAATAACCCAACTCTGGATTCTTGAAAGAGTAAGCTTGCAATACACGTCTCAATGCCCCGATGCCTTCCTCAGACTGATATCCGGCATATTCAGGCAAACTCCGATGCAAATCTTGTTCAATATCCTCTGTACTCATCGTCGTACGACCCTCGTTCTTCTTTAGCAGGTTGTTGTAAAATCCTGGATTTGAGAACCGTAGGTAGATTTGAGCCGGACAGGGTCTCCCAACATATCGCCATGGAGTTGGTGGCAAACCAACTTGAACTAGACGCGTGCATTGGAAATAACGTAAGAGTGTAATGTTACGGCCGTGGGCTGAAGATTCAGTCTAAGATGGCGTGGAATAGACAATCATAAGCTGGACCTCACAGGGTAAATATGTCGTCCAAAGTTTGACCTTGGACGCTTCTCGCAGCCTGCACGCTACCAATTAAGACAGAAATATCAAGAACGCGCTAGGTTGCTTACTTCTTTGGATCGCCTGGGAACTTGAAATGCAATCCAAGTCCTCCGTCATGGGTTGTTTCGCGTGAGGCGTAATTGTCTTCTGATTACACTACCATCCTCCCGCTCGTTATCTGCAACGGAAGAAGAGTCTGAGACAAGTGTTTCCGAGTAGCATGTCTTTATGAAAGGTTTGACGAGTTTCATTTGAACACGCTGAAGCTCTATCTTGAGTTCATCACGGAGTAGAGAACAAAACTGGTCGGCTATTGATCTCAGCATAATATATATCTGGAGATTTTCACGGATTAGCCAGCGGCTCACGATTTTATGACCATGCCATGTTGAGAGACTCAGAGCATAGATACCAGCTCGTGCGTTCAATCTCTCAACTCTTTGTATCGTCGATAATGGTATCGTAAATCACGTAGATTTCCTATCTAGCGACGTGAAAGCAAGGTACAGAGCTATTAAATAAATACACTGTCCCCACCTAACTCTAATGTCAGGCCGCGGCAAGATTATACAACACATACTAAACTCACATAAGAATCCTCTACTCCTTGTACACCAAGACTCAACACCACGTTGATGCCCATCTTCTCGATACTCTGACCATCGATGGTCTCTATCTTGCCCACTTTCAAAGGCGGCGGCGAAAACAATATTTCAGTCGACTGCTCTTTCGTCGGCCCCTTGAAATGAGTCCGCAGTGTAGTTCAGGAGTGGGTAGTTGTGGGTCGTGTCGTGCAGGCGCCATCGAGATCGATAGGAAAATATATAAACTGTTAGCAGAAATATAAGTTTTCACGCACCGTTAGGATTCCCCAGGGCCAAAGCCCACTCCAGATTACGGTTGTGGTGGCCGAAGTTGTAAGAAAAAGGACAGAGGCAAGTTGTTTGTGGTTGGATTGTGCAACGTTGTGGAGGTTGCACAACGAGAAACAACGTATCAAAAAAAACGTTAGTAAAAGTGTTGAAATAAAAGTCTGCGTGCATACCGTATTGGCTAGGAGGGCAGCGGGCATGTTGCTGTGAGGGCGGGCGGTGGGATAGTTAGCCATGAGAAAGTGATCACTTTTGGTGAGGGCTTTGATGGAGCCCTCACCGAAAGTGATCACTTTCCCATGCTAACTAGGTTTTAAAATAAATAAAAATAATATTTTAAATCGAGTTTGCAAGATCTAATCGTATCTAAATAGATATCAAATTGTCGGTGCACCGGTATGTCACGTGCTTTAACGTTGAGCAAATACTCCATCCCCTGCGCAAGAAATCGCCTTGCCTCGAGAGTTCAAGCTCCCTTCCCAAATCGGCAACACCACCCTCCGATTCCCACTCCCACTGCACCCAAACCCAAGTCAACGCCCTTCTCCACCTCTCCGCATGTAGCATGCGCTGATGAACTTCCGATTGAGCGTGTCGGTGTTGACGCATGGTCAGGATGAAGGTGAGCGTAGAGGAAGAGGAAGTATTTGGACTTGATCTGGGTATTGGTGAGTTTAGGATAGACTTGAGAGGATGTGAACACGGACGCTCATGTACATCCAGCGCAAGTCTACACAGATAGCAGAATATACACGCGTCCCCTCGATTTTTGAATTGTTGCCGTCTTTTTTTGTTTTCTTGACCGTTCACGATGGCAGGCAAGTCTTGTGGGGGATCCAAACTCTGCGTGAGCCATGTCCTAGCGTCCTTTCGATTTGCATTGTTGCCGGACACAGACGCAAGCAACGACGGCGTCTCCCCCTGCGGCATCATCTCCACCACCGCCATCAGTGCGCTGCCACCCACCGTTCCCACTACCAACAACAATTCTCCAAGTAGTCGAAGAAGGGGCTCTCCAGGACCTCAGAGACGAAGGTGCTACACCAGAGGAAGAGGAGGCTGCGTTTGCTCGGGTACAAGAGGTTTACGAGCACGCTGTCGCACAAGTACCACCAGGCAGAGAAAAACAGCATTGGAGACGATATACCTTTTTATGGCTTAACTACGCACTATTTGAGGAGATCGAAACCAAGGTGAGCATCTCTTATTCGTTCTACCTGTAGCAGTATACTTCAACCATGAAATAGCATTACTCTTATTTATCAGACTGCGGCCAAGCTCGTAACTCATAAACAATTCATGTTCGCGAAGCTCTGGCTCATGTTTGCTCAATGAGAAGAGAAATTTACTGTTGAAGGAGATGATTGATCGGATGCGGTTCGATAAGGATATAATATCGTTGTTCGCACGGGAATAGAAGTGGACAGGCAAGCACAGCAAATACGATGAGCACGAGTCTTGGTGCTGAGTTGGCGGAGATCAAGGGCGGGTGGGGCATGAATGAGGAAGAGGAGGTGGAAGGGCAGGTGTTGGATGATAGGAGGAAGGGGAGACGGAGGGGGAAGATGTCGTTCAGGCTATTATCACGAGGACAAAAGGGTGAGTTTCTATCCTTGATTTGAGCAGCAGCCGCTGATTTTTCGTGTCTTCAGAAAGTAGCAAGTCGGGCAAATAGACTAAATATTGATACTTGAACATTCGAAGAAACAAAAGAGTAGTCTGACAACTCGTGCCAATAAGATCCCTACTGTTTCTTCACGACGCACTACACACAGACCAAACGTGAGCCTAGAATCATCCACGTCTCGCTCAGCACACAAACGGACAAACTGCGTCTGTCGACTTTTGCGATACAGTCCGAGTCCGAGCCCGTTCCCTTCCACGTATAATGGCAGAGATGGAAGTGCAGGACTGATGATGTCGAGGATGAGGAAGCAGAGGCCTCTGGGTCCCCTTCCACGTATAATGGCAGAGATGGAAGTGCAGGACTGATGATGTCGAGGATGAGGAAGCAGAGGCCTCTGGGTCCGTGTCCCCAGCGGCCAAACAAATTGAAAGCCTCACGTCGTCGTCATCGACCCTCGTCCCTCTGACACCTCGAGCGCGTTCACAGACTCTCGAACTACAATCGAACGACCAGTCGCCTGCGTATACATACGACCAGCTCAACTCTGGGCAGGAGTGGACCGGGGGCACCTTGGGAGAGATACTGAAGTATCATCCCGGCGCCAAGATCCCGTTTGAGCCGGAGCCCATGGATGGTGGCATATCACCCGAGGCTGTCGAGGAGTGGAAATCGTTAAGCGGAATGTCTCGTCAGCACTGGAATCCTGATAGAATAACTCTAACTTTGACAGATATTGTCTCAACTCATCTCTCGCTCCTCTTGAGTGAGTCGATTCCAAGCTCTGGTGAGTCCCCATGCTATTATAAGTCAAACATTCCGCTTATATTATTTGTCTGTAGCATATTCTTACGAAAGGTTTGACGAGTTTCATTTGACCACGCTGAAGCTCTATCTTGAGTGCGAGTTCCTGCGTGTACTTTGGGTGTTTTACTAACACGGTGCATTGTTAGCTACAGGCACAGATACACCATTTGATGAACGAAGTACAAGCGTACAGCGCGATGCTGTCAGGTCAAGTCTCGCCTCACCCTCTCTCCCATGCCTCCCATCACACACCTTTCCCATCCAGCGCAAATGGGACCAACGGCACCTCTCCCACACCTGGCCCCTTAAACGGATACGCGACCTTTTTGCCGCCCACACTCCCCACCTCCACCCCCGCCTCAACACCCACATCTGCACATCCTGTCGGCGCAGGCACATATTCTCCTCAACACGACCCTGCCCTCACCGACGATGCCGTTCCACGGACCTGTCATTGTTTTATGCAGTGCCAGGTGGGCACCCTGCGTCCGCGATGCAGTCGCCGCAAGGGTTGTATTCGATGATGTTTGCGTCTATGCTTGAGGCTGCGGCTGCGGCTGCTGTGGGTAATGGGCTTGGCGCTGTGACTGGGACTGGGGTTGGGGCTGGGACGGGCATGGGCGCTGAGGAGTCAGGAGGGAGTGGGAGTGGTGGAGAGGAGACCAGGAGTGTTGAGTCTGAATTGCCGGAGCTTGAGGCGAGGAGTGGAAAGAGGGAGGAGGAGGTGTACTTTCAGTCGCCGTGGCACATTGACTCGTACCTTCCCGATCTGCTCTCGGAGATTGTGGTACCTCTCCCACCCGAGCACAGGTTGAGGGATTTTGAACAGGTGGTCCTGACGGCGGAGGGGGACGTGCACGTGCGCTGCGAGCAGATGATGGAGAGGCATTCGAGTGCGAAGGTGGCGACGGTCGCGGGGGTGTCGAGTTCGTGGTGTTTATGTCCAGCGATGGCGGTGGAGGTGGAGATCAATGACGAGGGCGAGATGGAAGTGGAAGTAGGATTGGAGGTGGAGGAGGAAAGGCCGCGGAACAAGGAAGGATCGTACAATACCCCCTTGGCGGACATGACGCCGTCTGCGCCTGTCTCATCGAGACATCGCTGTATGTCGGCTGCGAAGAGGACGTAGCCATTTGCGAAGACAGGGATGGAGACGGCGCGTTTGACGGCAGTGATGTGTGCATAGGATGCGAGGCCCTTGTGTCCGTGTTGGCGCGTCTTTCTGTGCGGGGAAGGAAAGAGGAACTCACATCGTTCTGTCCTCTCTGTTCACACGTGCGTCCGTGACAAGTTATAATCTGCGCGCCTGCACGCTCGAGCATTTGCGCATATTCCACTTTCTTTTCTTTCTATCTCTGGGAATCCACGGAATTTGGCCATCACGGGGACAGAGAGGTTCTTGTGGAGGGTGTGGAGGGTGTTGAGTTATCATGGTTGTCAATGAAGAATAGGAAGGGGAATACGCACTCATAGTGAAAATCAAATTCTAACTCACCGCCTCCGAATTCCACCGAACTCATGGGCAAGACTATGACTGTAGAAAAGGTTAGAGATTTCTACCCATGTTTCCGCAACAGTTGTTCATTTCTCGTAGGCTCGTCGGGGACGTGCGAGGACACCTACCCCTGGTTGATATTATGGGCCTCCTAAGCGTCATGACTGTAAGATACTTTTTGACTACATGCGGCCCCTGTTTTGGTAATTACTCTGAACAGTCGCAAGGTTTTATGATCCCCGCCCATACGACAGTCGTTATTCACGCGATTAAGATGATCGTGGTGGACGCGGCGGGCGTTATCGCCACGATAATCGCAGCACTTTCATCAATCGCTGAACGCAGGTCCGCAAGTGGGGAGGATTCAGAGGAAGAAGATGAGGAAGAGGATGGCTGGAAGTCTGCCGATATGCGGAGACAACGTCAAAACTTGGAAGAAGGTGTGATAAAATGTGGAAGAAGGGTCACCGACGAAAGGTGAGTGACGTTGTACATGTCATACTGCTCATGTTCATGTTGTTCCTTCTAGACGTGGAAGAAACGGTGGTTCGTGTTACGCCCCGCTCATCTGGCGTACTACAAGAGTTCCGCCGAATATCAGCTCCTCCGACTTCTCGAGCTTTCTGACGTTCACTCGTGTATACAAGTGACTCTAAAGCGACACGAAAATACATTTGGGCTTGTCTCCCCCGTCAGAACGTTTTATTTGCAAGCCCAGACAGACCCCTGGAGAAGTGTAAGAATGGGTTCAGGCGATTGAAGAAGCACGACTGGCCTTGACCGGCACATTGACGCAAAACTCTGCATCGACGCCCATCGCTATTCCTACTCCAACACGACGGTCCGCATCCAACCTCGTTCTTCCGATCACCTCTTCACCGCATGCGCGCGCTTATAACGTCACATCGTCTGATTCAGAAGATGCGTCGCCCAGTAGACAACGCGGACTCTCCCCTCATGATCGACAGCATCTACCGCCTTAAGACCGGGACCGGGGTGACCGGGAGGCTATCAAGACTATGATCGGGGTGATAGGGACCGCGACCGCGGTTATGGACGGGACCATGAGCGGGACCGGGGTCGGTCTGATGACTGAAGGCACTGATCTGGTGGTTCATGAACCTGAGTTCACCTCGGCGAGTCTATCAAGTTTTTTTGTGTCGCATATATGCTGCCCTCTCAATGTTCTCTTACTGGAAAGTTGGTCTGGATTGTACCCGTTAAGATTCTTTATTGCTAAACTTGAGGTACAAGTACAAGTACAAGTATACTTTATAAGTGTAACCTGGACATAACACATGTTGTCTTTCGCGGATGTTGTCTTTCAGCAGCCTTCGTTTTATTAACGGATACAGGCACTACTGTGCGGCAGAACACCTGCACGATAAGAGGACTTGGGAAGCCTCATGTCATTCTGTGCTTGCCGTGACAACATTGTTTCTTGATCAGTGCGAGGCGAGTACGGCTATTTCGAGCGCACCTATGAGTTCCGCCTGATACCAATGGGAGTCAATGCTGAGAGTTTGACTGTTGATGTCATTTTTAAAGCCTTACGCGCGAAAGTGCACGGTTTGAAGCTGGCAAAGATACTCGTCATCTATATTTTGCGCTGCGAGAAGGTGATAAGGACTCTAATGAATTTACCGTTGGAACCAATGAAAGCACACACAATCTGTCTCGGTACTCCTACTCGTTTGACGTTATCCGACGGTTGAAGTACCTACAATGATTCTACATAGGTCCTGGGATTCTGCGCAGCAGCTGCCGCCGCCAAAGTTTGGCAATCTGTCGTGTCTGCGGACTCAAAGCATCCTCTATCACGGCACGAGTCGGTGTTTCCGGGGTCGCCGCGGGGAGTCTTGGTGGCCTTACGAGTACGATCCCGGGCCAGACGGGCTGGAGCCGGCCGACGAGGAGGATCTCGTTGATCCCACGGTGCATGGGATGCGCAAGACGGGGTTTCCATGGCACAGGATTCTCAACGTTGCGGTACTGGTTGAACTCGTGCTCGTGCTACCGCGTCCATTTGTGTTTTACCCGGTGCTCACGGTTTATAGCAAATGAAGCACGCAACTCACGCATCGACGTCACAGGCCAAATGCCTGTTCTCTTCCCAGATGCCTGACCTCATAGACAGCGCCACACCCGACGAAGCCAAGGCCCACACAAGAAGTACCAGCTCGTCTTCTCCGGAGATTTCAACGTCGATGGCCACTCTTTTTATCCCGGCGACGACCCCTTCTGGGAGGCTGTTGATCTCTGGTCCGGCGCAACCGGCGACCTCAAGTGGTACGAGCTCGGGAAGACCTGACTTTGCATCCGACACCTAAATCCGAACAAGTCATGGAAGATCGGGGACGTAAGACGATGCGGTCGGGGCTGAAATACTTGGTGAACCTAAGATACTCACGTAGCCCTTTTGACTCTAGATTCGCGCCAGGAAGGACAACAGAGACTTCGATATAACCATTGGAATAACCATTGGAAAAGCGAAACTTGTTCCATCTCTGCAACATGCCGCTGCGATAGTCGAGATTGTGGTTCTGGGCGAGCGTAAAGGAGCGGTTGATTCTTGGGTGAGGAAGATGTTCTTAAGTTTGGAGGTGAAAAAGAAAGAACGAAAGGGACCAGCTGTACGAATTTTCCTTGTGTCGAATGTGTGTTACCTCGGAGCAGATGTTGGAGGGGGGTACGGTAGTTGCTTCGAGTTCGGAGGTTTACGTGGAAGAAACATCTTCTAACGTGGAAGTGAAACTGAGGTACGAATGGGAATAGGGGAGAGGAAAAAGTCCCTGCACGAGTCGAACGTGCGAGGACTCAGGCCAGGTGCGACATGCTGCCCGTGCTGTATTAAGCCCGGACTTTGGAAACGGCAGACGTTAGGCAACGTGTTGGAAGTTTGAGGTGAAAAAAAAAAAAGAACGAAAGGAACCAGCCTGAAAGGTCCGCGTGGAAGATGATATTTTCCAATCTTCATCATCGCAATCAACAAGCAAGTCTCCTGAAAAAAGTGAGTTGGAACCGCAGTAAGTCAAGATCGCTTGAAGACATGCCTTCTCCACCCTCTGCAACACCACAGCCAGTCATCTCATGGCCGAGAGCCATGTCAATCCATTCTCGCCACAAAGTTCCTCCTGCACCATCAAAGCTTACACCGGCTCCCGTAGTACACGTCAAACTTTCATCTAAACAGGTATCGCAGTCGAAACCAACTCTCGAGAACGTCGACGCAAACCCCGACCTCGTAGCCTAAACGTCTCCACGGGGACCGACATGCTTATCGCTGCTGCTGCTGCTCGAGCACGCCTCCAGACACAACCTGCAAAGCCATAGGGAAGCCGTTGCCACTTCGACCATCCCAAAGGAAATCATCACCGTCAAAGCAAACGGCAACGTCTATCCAGAGCCTCAATACCTTACTATGAATGAGCGATCCACCAAAAAACATCTTAGAGTTTCACTCACCGCTGCCATTCCAGTCGATACAGTCTGTGCCCAGATCAGCGCCTCTCGCCAGCGAGCTTTCCAATCGCGTTGAAGAGATCACCACGACGGAGAGGTTCTGCAGCGCATCAAACGTGAAGAAAAGTAAAGAACAAGGGTCCACGCACTAGTGATATGGTCGTCCATACCAGCCTGAATGCAGCGCTCGCGATCACCAATCACTATCAAACATCAAGTATTAGAAAACATCTGGCGAAAAGATTTGGGACTCACTAGCATGGGCCGTAGGAGCGATAATCGGAGTAGGCGCAAGCCCACGACGCATCTCATACGAACGTATAAGTTCCGTCGCCTCCATACCACCCATAAACGGCATCGACACATCCATCTACCCCGCCCGAAACCAATCAATCAATCAATGGGCACGAACGCAGCTACACATGCCCGCAACTCACAAGTTTGTATTCAAACTGCTTCTTCTGCGCAACCCTGCTCTTAAACGCATCAACCACCAAACTCCCATTCTCCGCAATCTCGACCGTATGCCCGTACTTTTCCAGGATCTTGACTGCAAGTTTCTTGTTGACGAGGTTGTCTTCCGCGAGGAGCATATCGAAAATGACGTCGTTGGGCGCTGCGACGGGGCTGAGGGTGTTTGATTCTAGCGCAGAGATGAGCGCAGACACCAGGTCCTGTGCCGTGACGGGTGTCGTGAGTTGTGCGCTTATGCTGTTGTCGAGACATCATTTCACTGTACCAAGCCGTCACAGATGACATTATACATGAGATAAACAGGTAACTTACGATTAAGGCGGGGCATCGAGGGGGCCAGGAACACGATGGGTATATAGCGGAGGTGCTCGTACTCGCGAATAGATTCAGTCTAACAAACTGGTCACTGAAAAGCAAACCAAGAGAGGGGGAAACAACTCACGACAGTCAACGAATCAACGACGATGGTATCAATATGTGGACACTTTTCCTTATCCACGACCTCCGCGACATGATGCACGAGATGTGGACGCAAACACAGCTCCTTGATGCGCTCCACTACGCCCGTACCATCAAACAACGAATCCACGAACAAAATCGTGTGTTTCGCAAACGGCGACATCTTCGAAAGCGTGCTCTTGATCGACGAATGGCTGATCTCTGAGGGTAATGGTGAAGAAGAATCCGTTGGACACCTCGCCCTCCACCCACATGTTCCCTGCATGAGATTGATCAGCCGCTTCGATATCGAAAGCCCAAGCCCCGTCCCATCATACTCCTACGTAAATCAGATTAGCCTCCTGTACCAAGGAAAAAATCAAAACGCACCCTAGTCGTCAACCCATCCGCCTGACAGAAATCAAATTCAACTTATCCTTGGCGATGCCGATGCCGATGCCGGTATCCATGACACAAAACTCAATAGTGACACTCTGGTCATCGAGCGTCAACAAGCGCGTGCTGAGCGACGTGGCCCTTTCTTGACATCTTGCTCAGCGTGAACGTGATCGCATTGCTGACGAGTTTTGTGATGACCTGCCGGAGGCAGAGCGAGTCGCTGATGAGCTGGTCAGGGATGTCCGGCTCGATGTCGTACGTGAGGTCGAGGTTCTGCAACGCGCGCACAACAAGCGTTTTTAGGATCCTGAAGACAGTTTGTCGGAGTGAGTACGACACGGCTTCCATCGCCATGCGGCCTGCTTCGATTGGGGGGCGCGAAGAAGCAAAGGGAGGCGGGACACGAGGGCACCATGGGGAGGAAGGAAAAAAAGAGGGGAAAAAACACATCAGGGACATACGCCTGCCTGCCCAGTATCCCCTGCGTACAGATGTAGAATCCGCTTTGTCCTGTAAATATATACACGTCAGCGTCCCACATCTCAGAGAAAGCAAAAGGGAGGGAAGATAATAAGAGGGAAACTGAACACTCACCCCCTCCGCAATCCTCAACACCAACGCCTTCGCATACGTCCATTCAGGAAGCAAGCTCGTATCCATCCTCTCCCTATCATAACTTGTCCGTTCCCACACCATCCACGCTCCGCTCCCTTTCTCCCTCTGCTCGTCCTGTTCTTTCCGCTCCTGTCCCTCACGTACAGTCTGTGCCCGTATCAGGGCAGTCTCATCCTCGCCATTCCAGCATAACTTTGCTAACGTCCCTCTACGTTTCACCAATTTGGCAGGCAGAATGAGCTCAAATGGAGTGGCGAGTGGAACTGTGGAACAGCGATACGGAAAACGTTGTCAAAAATGTGCGGAATCTGAAAGCGCATGAGTTTTCTCGACCTTTGACCTTTGACATCCGGATATCTCCTAACTATTGACGTTGGACCGTCGATTTCGAAAGTTTATGGAAATGATGGGATAAACTGACCAGTTGGGGCGTGGGATGTTATCGAAGATTCGAAGAGCTGCTGTACAAGTCGAACATGCACGCCACTGGATGATCGGATGAATAGCTGGAACGCAGAAGTAGACAGTGATGTATACGTTGTGGGTTGAAAAAAGTGAAGAAGCGCGAGCGTGAAAATGTCCCGGGAAGGACTCGAACCTACCACGGGACTGAAAAGAAAGATAAATATGAGTCTAAGGTACTTTTTTTCGTAGAAAGAACAGGCTTACCATGAAAAGAGTATATCATACATACCCTGGAGATGGGACACATATCAACGCTGACTACTGAAGCTTTGAAAGCACAAGGAGTGCTGTTAAATACAGACAAATAATAACGTGTCGAGAGTCAGTACAAAACACGCTCCATGTGATCGCGTTTAGCTACATGTCTTTGTCTATAGACATTTCCCGTGTGATAATATTCAAAAAAGCCTTGTAAACATACACAGAAACAATGCCTGAATGAATAGCTTATATTATAAAAGAAAATATAGTTGTTACCAGATTAAGAAAGACTTTCCCAGGCAAACCTTAAATCTGTGACAAGTGCTTTCGGCAGCACTACTGACACCTGACACCCTGGCTTTGGATGGGATTGGAAGGGGTTGGTGAGGGATGAATAATAGAGGTGGAATGGTGCGATTTATAATAGATTTGTAATTAAAAAGGCTGTAAACGAGTTGTAACTATGATTTTAACGTGGCAAGCTTGTGCAAACTGATTTTCTTTGTATGGCATGCTGTGGAAGGCTTATGTAAGCATTCCAGAATGTTCTGGAACATTCTGAAGCATGTGGCTTGTTTTCTGAGGCTTGTCTAAGTGTTTTGAAGTGTGCGACTTGTGATCTGACTCGTATAAGTGTTTTAGACTGTGTGTCTGAATTCTGAGCATGTGACATGTTATCAGGAGCTTGTATAAGCATTCTGGAAGGTTCTAGAAGGTTCTGAAGCATGTGACTTGCTGTTCCGGAGCTTGTATAAGCATGCGAGCATTTTAAAGCATGTGGCTTGTTATCTGGAGGCTGTATAAGCGTCCTAGAAGGTTTCAGACAGTTTCAAAGCATGCGACTTGCTGTCCAGAGCTTATGTAAGCATACAAGCGTTCTGAAAGGTTCTCAAACAGTCCAAAGCATGTGATTTGTGGTTCAGAGCTTGTATAAGCGTTCTCAAGAACATGGCTTGATTTCTAGCATGAGACGTATTGTCCAGAGCTTGTATAAGCACCTCAAAGCATTTAGCCTGTTGTTTGGAGCTTGTGTGAGCATTTCAAAGCATGCGATACACAGCTCGGATACCGTGCCTTGTTTTTCAACGTGCAAATCAAGCATCGCATGCTGGGTTAGCTATCAAGGTTTGAAAGGTTAATTCTTTGGATAGAAACACATTTACAATCAGTGATTTGTCAGTATTGTAGCTTGTACGTACTGAGCATTGCGTGCTGGGTTAGCCGCCAAGGTTAGAAGGTTAATGCTTCGGACAGGAACGTTTTTTTCTCGTGCGAGGGTTTAGCAATTGTAAACAAGTGCTTTCGGCAGCACTACTGACACCTGACACCCTGGCTTTGGATGGGATTGGAAGGGGTTGGTGAGGGATGAATAATAGAGGTGGAATGGTGCGATTTATAATAGATTTGTAATTAAAAAGGCTGTAAACGAGTTGTAACTATGATTTTAACGTGGCAAGCTTGTGCAAACTGATTTTCTTTGTATGGCATGCTGTGGAAGGCTTATGTAAGCATTCCAGAATGTTCTGGAACATTCTGAAGCATGTGGCTTGTTTTCTGAGGCTTGTCTAAGTGTTTTGAAGTGTGCGACTTGTGATCTGACTCGTATAAGTGTTTTAGACTGTGTGTCTGAATTCTGAGCATGTGACATGTTATCAGGAGCTTGTATAAGCATTCTGGAAGGTTCTAGAAGGTTCTGAAGCATGTGACTTGCTGTTCCGGAGCTTGTATAAGCATGCGAGCATTTTAAAGCATGTGGCTTGTTATCTGGAGGCTGTATAAGCGTCCTAGAAGGTTTCAGACAGTTTCAAAGCATGCGACTTGCTGTCCAGAGCTTATGTAAGCATACAAGCGTTCTGAAAGGTTCTCAAACAGTCCAAAGCATGTGATTTGTGGTTCAGAGCTTGTATAAGCGTTCTCAAGAACATGGCTTGATTTCTAGCATGAGACGTATTGTCCAGAGCTTGTATAAGCACCTCAAAGCATTTAGCCTGTTGTTTGGAGCTTGTGTGAGCATTTCAAAGCATGCGATACACAGCTCGGATACCGTGCCTTGTTTTTCAACGTGCAAATCAAGCATCGCATGCTGGGTTAGCTATCAAGGTTTGAAAGGTTAATTCTTTGGATAGAAACACATTTACAATCAGTGATTTGTCAGTATTGTAGCTTGTACGTACTGAGCATTGCGTGCTGGGTTAGCCGCCAAGGTTAGAAGGTTAATGCTTCGGACAGGAACGTTTTTTTCTCGTGCGAGGGTTTAGCAATTGTAAACAAGTGCTTTCGGCAGCACTACTGACACCTGACACCCTGGCTTTGGATGGGATTGGAAGGGGTTGGTGAGGGATGAATAATAGAGGTGGAATGGTGCGATTTATAATAGATTTGTAATTAAAAAGGCTGTAAACGAGTTGTAACTATGATTTTAACGTGGCAAGCTTGTGCAAACTGATTTTCTTTGTATGGCATGCTGTGGAAGGCTTATGTAAGCATTCCAGAATGTTCTGGAACATTCTGAAGCATGTGGCTTGTTTTCTGAGGCTTGTCTAAGTGTTTTGAAGTGTGCGACTTGTGATCTGACTCGTATAAGTGTTTTAGACTGTGTGTCTGAATTCTGAGCATGTGACATGTTATCAGGAGCTTGTATAAGCATTCTGGAAGGTTCTAGAAGGTTCTGAAGCATGTGACTTGCTGTTCCGGAGCTTGTATAAGCATGCGAGCATTTTAAAGCATGTGGCTTGTTATCTGGAGGCTGTATAAGCGTCCTAGAAGGTTTCAGACAGTTTCAAAGCATGCGACTTGCTGTCCAGAGCTTATGTAAGCATACAAGCGTTCTGAAAGGTTCTCAAACAGTCCAAAGCATGTGATTTGTGGTTCAGAGCTTGTATAAGCGTTCTCAAGAACATGGCTTGATTTCTAGCATGAGACGTATTGTCCAGAGCTTGTATAAGCACCTCAAAGCATTTAGCCTGTTGTTTGGAGCTTGTGTGAGCATTTCAAAGCATGCGATACACAGCTCGGATACCGTGCCTTGTTTTTCAACGTGCAAATCAAGCATCGCATGCTGGGTTAGCTATCAAGGTTTGAAAGGTTAATTCTTTGGATAGAAACACATTTACAATCAGTGATTTGTCAGTATTGTAGCTTGTACGTACTGAGCATTGCGTGCTGGGTTAGCCGCCAAGGTTAGAAGGTTAATGCTTCGGACAGGAACGTTTTTTTCTCGTGCGAGGGTTTAGCAATTGTAAACAAGTGCTTTCGGCAGCACTACTGACACCTGACACCCTGGCTTTGGATGGGATTGGAAGGGGTTGGTGAGGGATGAATAATAGAGGTGGAATGGTGCGATTTATAATAGATTTGTAATTAAAAAGGCTGTAAACGAGTTGTAACTATGATTTTAACGTGGCAAGCTTGTGCAAACTGATTTTCTTTGTATGGCATGCTGTGGAAGGCTTATGTAAGCATTCCAGAATGTTCTGGAACATTCTGAAGCATGTGGCTTGTTTTCTGAGGCTTGTCTAAGTGTTTTGAAGTGTGCGACTTGTGATCTGACTCGTATAAGTGTTTTAGACTGTGTGTCTGAATTCTGAGCATGTGACATGTTATCAGGAGCTTGTATAAGCATTCTGGAAGGTTCTAGAAGGTTCTGAAGCATGTGACTTGCTGTTCCGGAGCTTGTATAAGCATGCGAGCATTTTAAAGCATGTGGCTTGTTATCTGGAGGCTGTATAAGCGTCCTAGAAGGTTTCAGACAGTTTCAAAGCATGCGACTTGCTGTCCAGAGCTTATGTAAGCATACAAGCGTTCTGAAAGGTTCTCAAACAGTCCAAAGCATGTGATTTGTGGTTCAGAGCTTGTATAAGCGTTCTCAAGAACATGGCTTGATTTCTAGCATGAGACGTATTGTCCAGAGCTTGTATAAGCACCTCAAAGCATTTAGCCTGTTGTTTGGAGCTTGTGTGAGCATTTCAAAGCATGCGATACACAGCTCGGATACCGTGCCTTGTTTTTCAACGTGCAAATCAAGCATCGCATGCTGGGTTAGCTATCAAGGTTTGAAAGGTTAATTCTTTGGATAGAAACACATTTACAATCAGTGATTTGTCAGTATTGTAGCTTGTACGTACTGAGCATTGCGTGCTGGGTTAGCCGCCAAGGTTAGAAGGTTAATGCTTCGGACAGGAACGTTTTTTTCTCGTGCGAGGGTTTAGCAATTGTAAACAAGTGCTTTCGGCAGCACTACTGACACCTGACACCCTGGCTTTGGATGGGATTGGAAGGGGTTGGTGAGGGATGAATAATAGAGGTGGAATGGTGCGATTTATAATAGATTTGTAATTAAAAAGGCTGTAAACGAGTTGTAACTATGATTTTAACGTGGCAAGCTTGTGCAAACTGATTTTCTTTGTATGGCATGCTGTGGAAGGCTTATGTAAGCATTCCAGAATGTTCTGGAACATTCTGAAGCATGTGGCTTGTTTTCTGAGGCTTGTCTAAGTGTTTTGAAGTGTGCGACTTGTGATCTGACTCGTATAAGTGTTTTAGACTGTGTGTCTGAATTCTGAGCATGTGACATGTTATCAGGAGCTTGTATAAGCATTCTGGAAGGTTCTAGAAGGTTCTGAAGCATGTGACTTGCTGTTCCGGAGCTTGTATAAGCATGCGAGCATTTTAAAGCATGTGGCTTGTTATCTGGAGGCTGTATAAGCGTCCTAGAAGGTTTCAGACAGTTTCAAAGCATGCGACTTGCTGTCCAGAGCTTATGTAAGCATACAAGCGTTCTGAAAGGTTCT
This sequence comes from Macrolepiota albuminosa, assembly GCA_027475525.1. NCBI lineage: Eukaryota > Fungi > Basidiomycota > Agaricomycetes > Agaricales > Agaricaceae > Macrolepiota > Macrolepiota albuminosa. The sequence goes on along the minus strand of JAMWFC010000007.1, from coordinate 2,085 downwards.
CAAACAGTCCAAAGCATGTGATTTGTGGTTCAGAGCTTGTATAAGCGTTCTCAAGAACATGGCTTGATTTCTAGCATGAGACGTATTGTCCAGAGCTTGTATAAGCACCTCAAAGCATTTAGCCTGTTGTTTGGAGCTTGTGTGAGCATTTCAAAGCATGCGATACACAGCTCGGATACCGTGCCTTGTTTTTCAACGTGCAAATCAAGCATCGCATGCTGGGTTAGCTATCAAGGTTTGAAAGGTTAATTCTTTGGATAGAAACACATTTACAATCAGTGATTTGTCAGTATTGTAGCTTGTACGTACTGAGCATTGCGTGCTGGGTTAGCCGCCAAGGTTAGAAGGTTAATGCTTCGGACAGGAACGTTTTTTTCTCGTGCGAGGGTTTAGCAATTGTAAACAAGTGCTTTCGGCAGCACTACTGACACCTGACACCCTGGCTTTGGATGGGATTGGAAGGGGTTGGTGAGGGATGAATAATAGAGGTGGAATGGTGCGATTTATAATAGATTTGTAATTAAAAAGGCTGTAAACGAGTTGTAACTATGATTTTAACGTGGCAAGCTTGTGCAAACTGATTTTCTTTGTATGGCATGCTGTGGAAGGCTTATGTAAGCATTCCAGAATGTTCTGGAACATTCTGAAGCATGTGGCTTGTTTTCTGAGGCTTGTCTAAGTGTTTTGAAGTGTGCGACTTGTGATCTGACTCGTATAAGTGTTTTAGACTGTGTGTCTGAATTCTGAGCATGTGACATGTTATCAGGAGCTTGTATAAGCATTCTGGAAGGTTCTAGAAGGTTCTGAAGCATGTGACTTGCTGTTCCGGAGCTTGTATAAGCATGCGAGCATTTTAAAGCATGTGGCTTGTTATCTGGAGGCTGTATAAGCGTCCTAGAAGGTTTCAGACAGTTTCAAAGCATGCGACTTGCTGTCCAGAGCTTATGTAAGCATACAAGCGTTCTGAAAGGTTCTCAAACAGTCCAAAGCATGTGATTTGTGGTTCAGAGCTTGTATAAGCGTTCTCAAGAACATGGCTTGATTTCTAGCATGAGACGTATTGTCCAGAGCTTGTATAAGCACCTCAAAGCATTTAGCCTGTTGTTTGGAGCTTGTGTGAGCATTTCAAAGCATGCGATACACAGCTCGGATACCGTGCCTTGTTTTTCAACGTGTAAATCAAGCATCGCATGCTGGGTTAGCTACCAAGGTTTGAAAGGCTAATTCTTTGGATAGAAACACATTTGCAATCAGTGATTTGTCAGTATTGTAGCTTGTACATACTGAGCATTGCGTGCTGGGTTAGCCGCCAAGGTTAGAAGGTTAATCAGTGATTTGTCAGTATTGTAGCTTGTACATACTGAGCATTGCGTGCTGGGTTAGCCGCCAAGGTTAGAAGGTTAATGCTTCGGACAGGAACGTTTTTTTCTCGTGCGAGGGTTTAGCAATTGTAAACAAGTGCTTTCGGCAGCACTACTGACACCTGACACCCTGGCTTTGGATGGGATTGGAAGGGGTTGGTGAGGGATGAATAATAGAGGTGGAATGGTGCGATTTATAATAGATTTGTAATTAAAAAGGCTGTAAACGAGTTGTAACTATGATTTTAACGTGGCAAGCTTGTGCAAACTGATTTTCTTTGTATGGCATGCTGTGGAAGGCTTATGTAAGCATTCCAGAATGTTCTGGAACATTCTGAAGCATGTGGCTTGTTTTCTGAGGCTTGTCTAAGTGTTTTGAAGTGTGCGACTTGTGATCTGACTCGTATAAGTGTTTTAGACTGTGTGTCTGAATTCTGAGCATGTGACATGTTATCAGGAGCTTGTATAAGCATTCTGGAAGGTTCTAGAAGGTTCTGAAGCATGTGACTTGCTGTTCCGGAGCTTGTATAAGCATGCGAGCATTTTAAAGCATGTGGCTTGTTATCTGGAGGCTGTATAAGCGTCCTAGAAGGTTTCAGACAGTTTCAAAGCATGCGACTTGCTGTCCAGAGCTTATGTAAGCATACAAGCGTTCTGAAAGGTTCTCAAACAGTCCAAAGCATGTGATTTGTGGTTCAGAGCTTGTATAAGCGTTCTCAAGAAC
>JAMWFC010000008.1:100156-224159 GCA_027475525.1 Macrolepiota albuminosa | reverse complement strand
ACATTCTCAAGATTCGATACTAGATACACTACAACGTGAGCCCTGACCCCACGTATAGCAGTGATTTAGATACGTATTTGGCCAATCCCGACGTCTTTAAGGTCATTGATGGGCATGTTGCAGCTTTGGATGGTTCGCTGGATTAAACCTTCCCCTCTGCGGATGACTGATATGGACTACAGGCCCGGGTATCGGAATTGACATTAACGAAGCATTAGTCCGTGATATTTCTGCCAAATATGTTGAAGATCATCGAGCATGGCGAAATCCGCTGTGGCGTGGCGAGGATGGGAGCTTGAGGGAGTGGTAATTGAATCTACAAACATGTCATTGTAGTTTTGCGAAATGTCATACTATTTTGAACGTAGAACGGAGCCTTCTGCCGTTCGCCCATGAATGGCAGTATGAGCCCGTGCGCGGAACGTGCACTGGTGATAAACTTGATGTGGGTGGTAATTCATTCCCACGGACCTTTGAAGCGAAACTTGTTCGCGTTCGTCGTGTTCTGGTGATAAACTTGATGTGGGTGGTAATTCATTCCCACGGACCTTTGAAGCGAAACTTGTTCGCGTTCGTCGTGTTCATTGAAGTTCCCTCTTTGTTTTCCTAGTTTCCTTTGACTCTTAGGTATGGCGGACACTGGTGAGTCGCACAGCGCTATCAAAAAGTCTTCTTTACTTTTTAGTGACCTTTTTTGTGATACAGGCTTCTTCAAAGGCACTTCAGCCGACCAGGACAGGCGGTTCTCTGACAAAGAGCTCAAGCTTCTCAAATCTATGAAGTTCCCTCCAGAGTTTGAGAAAAAAGTAATACTAGGCTCTGTTCAACCCACATCTGGAAACTGACTCAATGTTACAAGGTCGACATGCGAAAAGTCAACATTGCCGTCATTCGGCCCTGGATTGCGAAAAAAATTGTCGAGCTCGTTGGGTTCGAAGACGAAGTGGTCGTAGAGTACGCCATGGGGCTTTTAGAAGACGATCAACCGGTATGTATACCCTTACTCCGTCTGACACATGTCCTTAGACTCATCATTGGGTCTTTGTAACCATAGACCCCGGACCCCAAAAAGATGCAAATCAATCTCACAGGGTTCCTCACGAAAGACACACCTGCCTTCATGGGGGCCCTTTGGAAGCTACTTCTCGAAGCCCAGGATGACGTGGCTGGCGTTCCGCGTACTTTTGTCCTGCCTTCATGGGGGCCCTTTGGAAGCTACTTCTCGAAGCCCAGGATGACGTGGCTGGCGTTCCGCGTACTTTTGTCGAGGAGAAAAAGGCGGAGATGCGTCGTAATCGGGAAAATGGCATTCGTGCAATCGACGAGAGCGACCGTCGGCACAGGCTCGACGAGATCCGAGATGGCGAGCGAGGTGGGCGGGGAGGCTTTAGAGGTCGAGGTCGAGGTCGAGGTAGGGGGCGTGGAGGGTTTGATGATGACCGGGGAGGAGGAAGGCCGCGAGACAGCGGTTGGGGTACACGAGGCGGTGGTCCTCCTGGAGGAGTAAGAACCAAAGCATTCTACTATGGCTCGCCATTGGGATTGATTCATTTCCTAGGGACCTCCAAGACGTCGCTCACGTACTCCGCCTCCCCGCCGTCGTTCTCGGTCAATTGAGAGCTCACGGTCGCCTAGTGTGCGCCATCGCTATCGCTCCCCACCACCTCATTCTCGTCGTCTTTCCCCTTCCCGCGACAGGGACAGGGACAGGGACAGGGACATCCGCAGTTCCCGCTCCCCGCCTCCGCCAAGGCGCAGATCGCCCATCTCCCGCACGCCCTCGCGGTCCCCACCGCCACCACCTCGCCGCCGCCCACGCTCTCCGTCGTACAGTCCTCCTCCCCGTGAACGTGAGCGTGACCGCAACCGTGGTGAGAGGCGCTACAAACGCGACAGCAATAGCCCCCCAGCCCGGCGAAGGCGACTCTCACCCAGTATTAGATCACAGAGTCCCCAGTCCTTCAGCCGATCGCGATCGCGCTCGCGCTCTCCACCACCCCGTCGCAGGCGTAGTGTCAGCCGTACGAGAAGGCGTACCGCCAGTCCGCGCCGTCGACGTCGGAGCCCGTCAAGCGGTAGATCATCGTCACCACCTCCGCCGAGGAGGAGGAGTCCGCCCCCTGTTGGTAAGAGAAGACAGGGACGTGGACGGAGTGAGAGTGGGAGCAGGACGGGGAGTACGGGGAGTACTGTCAGTCGTTCTCCGCCCCCTCGTGAGAGGGCAAGCCTGAGGGACAGGATGGATGTGGATCGTGATGAAGGAGGGAGCGGCTTCAGGCAAGGAGAACTGAAGATCAAGGGACAGGCTGAACGCCAGAGCAAACGGGAGCAAGAGCCACGTGAGGTATGACCGCTTTCGTGAAATATCAATTTGCGCCCATTATGCCATTTTCATTTAGGATGGAAGCCATTCTGAGTTGGAGAAAAGGGAAAATGAGCTGAAGGAAAGGGCATTGAGGAATAAGGTTGTGAAGTCGCGCAAGGGCAGCAATTAAGTCTTCACTACGACAGACTGCGACAGTGATGTGTCTTTTTTGGCTTCGGCTATTTTCCTTCCATGTTCGCCACTTAGCATTTTTTATCGCAGATTGCAGTTGTGTCTATGCTTGATCAATAAACAAGGCTCCTTTATACTGTTTCCCATCGTTGGTAACTGACTATATTTATGTGTATCCAATGTTGACCAGGTCCTCGGTTGATGCCCTGGCAGGAGATACTCTTGCCACCGTTGGGTTGATTCTTGCTAGCCGAGATCGCTGTTTACGCAACCTGAGGCACAGCAACTACAGTCCCAGGATGTGTGAGTACCTTGAACTGATTAATTGTTTTGTGTGTTATTGGTTATGGAGTTACCCATTAGTGGCGCCCACTGAGTGTGAGGATGTGCATGTTTCTATTTTCAGAGCCAGGGCAGACAAATCCCTGCTTTTCATAAACATATTAGTGAAACAGACCGTACGAGGTTTTTATATAGCTTTTCCTCTTTCTACCCGGGTACGGTAGCGGAGCGGAGAACTCGTTTTAAGGTGGGGACATAAGTTGATTCACCCAAATTTAATGATCGATCGGATAGGAGCGGGTCAACGATGACATACATTCAATCCACGCGCCACTACGATCCCGGTCACACATAAGGACACAACGTTCTCCTTCTCAAACGTGCAGACCTCTCCCCTTCCTGCTACGAGTTCCACTTCAAACGCCGACGCTTTCGAGGCCACTAATGTCCAGTGCGACCTTAACGTCGTCTGCATTGACGCAGCTCCCGTCTATCGGCACCCCCGGCAACAACGGGAGCGGCACTAGCCGAAGCGCAAGCTACTTCTTTGGATTTCTCGTCACGTTTGCTGTACTCCTTATTCTATTCGTCGTGGCAGGATTTCTTTCGCGGCACCGGATGCGAGCGCATCGGCGTGCTGCAACACTGGAGACGGAAATAGGGGCCGGGGATCCATGGGTGTATGGGTATCGTGAACGCAGGTTGTACGAGGAAGCGAAAAAGGTGAGGCCTGTGTGGATGGAGCGGTGGTATGAGGATCCAGACATGAATGAAAAAACGAGGCAATCCAGTGTGGATGGTCAAACTGGGAGGTGGCAGGACATGATGGTACGTCTGCTGGATGTTGAGAATTGTGACACTCGGGATGGCATGTGTCTCCGTGTCTAATTAGACTTCTAGCCTCTTTCGGTGACTCTCACGCGTCTCGAACGTGAACTGAAGCCAAATGAAGGAGCTGGCGAGGAGGGAAAATCACGAAGAAGTTCTTCTTCGACGGTATCATCTTGGCTTTCTAGTTGGAACACGACGAAGGAAACAGATGCAGTCCAGGTCGTGAACCCTCCCTCACATTTTCTCACGCAGGATGCGTTGCACGACCCGGAAGCAGAGGTGGACGTTGTCGTTATGATTGCTATGCCACGCAGCCCGGACACGCGGGGATACGAATTTGGGATCACCAATGTACCAATTGTGGGTCAACGAGCAAATCCATGTATTATTAGTAGTGTACCCGAATAATTTACTTTAGTGTGGTAGGCTCCGGCCTCCGTTAATGAAACCTATCTTAGTCTAATCATATGTCGAAAAATGACTCGTCTAATCAGAAGAATTCGCCAAGATAACCAGGAAGTTCAGGCCTTCGTAACTTCCGTCAGAATCCCAATAAGTATTTCCTTAAAGATGATAAACACACGAGAGCCCATTCAGCTTCAGTTGCCGAGTAAGGGGTACAAGAAACGTAGCAGAGTGTCATCCCGATGTACTGTTGTTAAACATCTGTACTCCGAATATCCTCGAGGTCCCGTGTGCATCATGAATTGATTATGTCGCCAATGTAATAGGTGGGATCAGAGATCGCGAAGGTAATGACGAAGTTCAGAGTCTCTTGCAGGAGGCCCCGGGAAGCTCCCGAGAAACCTTGTCCGCGAAATAGCGGATTTGAGAGGAAATTTTGACCAAATTCAAGTCCCAACTTTGCGGATTCGTGGCCTCTGATCATGAAACTTTGTCCGTAATATTGCGGATTTGAGGCTCAGCCGGATGAAATTTTTGAGATTTTGACAACAAAATTCTGAGCAAACTTTGTCCGTAATATTGCGGATTTGAGGCTCAGCCGGATGAAATTTTTGAGATTTTGACAACAAAATTCTGAGCATTCAAGGCAATCTGAGTCCCTTAATTGAGGTGTATGACAGGTTCTCAATGTAAATTTACGTATCGACTTGTTACATGTGTGATAGCACAAAAAAAATGAGAATTTCCTTTTTAAGACGTATGTTTGCATATGTTGTCTGTTATTGTGGATGAGAACTTGCATCTGGTGAGTTTTTTTTCAGAGGTTCTATGTATTGCAAATGCGAAGGGCTGAACTAAAGAAAGACAAAAATATAATTATAAATATAAACATTGATTATCTAAACTAGAAGTGACTAGAAGGAAATTGGCACTTGACATAAGTAAAAGAGGCAGTTGATAATTGTTGCAGACAGAGTATGTAAGAGTGAAGTTTGGTGACTATTGTATATATCTCCTTTATTTCTGATGCTGGAAACTGTTTCTGACAGAAAAAGCAAAAAAAAAATGTGTCATACTTTTTCTTTGTCACACTTTGCCTTGGAAAATGGCATGACACATTTCTTTCTCACTTTTTCCTGAGAAAAAAATATTGGCTGCCAGCAGTGCTTGTGTTCAATTGTCAGTCAAATTTCAACTATGGATATTTATTTAGTACTCCTGTGTTTTCTGATTTGTTATAGAAGAAAACCTGATAAAAAAGTTTTTCTTTGCTCTTGTTTTTTCTTACTATTATCATGACCCTCTTACTGAGCCATGGAGTGCTAAAACCCTTGTTTTGCCACTGTTACAAAGCCTTTTGTGATACATTGTTTTGTGATTCACCTCTTCTAAGCACTCCTCCTAGCAGATAGAGCATGACATTTGCATATGATATATGTCTAATAGAATTCTGCCATTGTAGCAGAAGTCTACATTCTTATATTTATAGAGCATGACATTTGCATATGATATATGTCTAATAGAATTCTGCCATTGTAGCAGAAGTCTACATTCTTATATTTATCATAGCTTCACAACATCAACTCTTTTATGCTGTTTCAGAGAATTAGCAGAGATTTTTGAGCAGGAAGTAGATGGAATATAGAGAATAGTGATAAAAAATAGAAATATGGATAGAGAATGGATTTTTTAGATTTGTTGTGATTTGCATTTGATATTTGTAATATTTAGATGTTTACAATATAATATACTCTGTCTAATTTAATAGTCTGCAAATAGTTACATTCTGATATATTTGTAATATTTAGATGTTTACAATATAATATACTCTGTCTAATTTAATAGTCTGCAAATAGTTACATTCTGATCAGTTGAAAATGTTGGAATTGTTTGAGCCATTACAGACACTCACTGGACTAGCCACCTTGGTCATCCTGCTTTGACTGGCCAGGGTAACCAGACAATAGCCATTCTTCCATAGCACAAGTATGTAAAGATATGTTACATGAAAAACACCCTCAGTTGATTATTATGAGGCTAAGGGGTGAGTACTTACTATACATATTTATTATTACAATGAGAATCTTACTGTACTCTTAGATTAATGTACATTACATTGATCTTAGGTCTGATAACATACCTGCCTGATTTCTAACAGAAAATGGTAATGGTCTATCTATTGACAATCTCTATCTCTTTTCATCAAATAGAATTTTTACCACAAGAAGAAGTAATGGTAGTCTGCAATCAATTATTTTCTGTCAGGTAAAATTGGCATGTGCTAGCAAGAAAGAACAAACTAGGTATTGCAAGTAAATGTGATATAATGATTTTGTGTAGAGTTGTTCACTTCAGAATGTTTTTAAACACATATAAGGTGGATAGCATGTAACAAATATCATATATAAGCAAGACAGGTGATAACAGGTTTGCTTTAAGGTCTTTGAAATAGTAGTATAATTAACTAGTTTCATACTGCATTAAAATGGTATTTCAGATTACCTGGAATGAAAATGAAGACATCTGTTTTTTTACTAGAGAAAAAGGACAAATTTTTCAAGGAGAAATGAAAAAAAATTATATGATGACTTTCAATGTCTGTTGAGCTTAATCTAATTCCTCTTTCGGAAATAAACATGTCTTAAAGATTTCCATGCTATCTCTGCCAGCTACATGATGGTAAAGAAATATGAGTTTTATTGCAAAACAATTCAGAGAAAATTTTCCTAACTCTTGCAGCAAGAATTTGCTTACATATTTTCTAGGGAAAAACGACATGGAAGTAGCATGCCTTGTCCTTTTTCTTGAGGAAACAGTATCCACTGCCAGCAGTGCAAACAGTGACCTCGTGTGGATAACCGTCAATGCCTTGTCCTTTTTCTTGAGGAAACAGTATCCACTGCCAGCAGTGCAAACAGTGACCTCGTGTGGATAACCGTCACGCCACGGCTATTCTCACAAATACCCACGATCAATCAGTCATGTCACATGCAAAAAGTCCCGCAATTGTAGCTTACTCCACATCGTTGACGATACAATTCTTCATCCAACAATCGCGATGAAGATCACTGGTTCGGGCTCTAGGCTTTCCCCTATCGCCATTGACGACTCTGAGGATGAAGTCCTACAAGAACTCGTTGCGAGGCAGGTTCGAGCCAAGCCCGTTATCCCCTGTGGCCAATCAGCACGACAAGGTTCCATGGATTGGGGTGTTGACCAACGCAAGTAAAGGAGTTTCTCAGCAACCCAATTTTGAGGGTAATAAATTGACTTATCCTTGTTCTTCAGCTTCTCAAACCTTTTCTATAATGTTACAGGCAAATCATCACGAAAGAGGAAAAGAAACATGAATGATAGTTCTTCAGCTTCTCAAACCTTTTCTATAATGTTACAGGCAAATCATCACGAAAGAGGAAAAGAAACATGAATGATACGCAGAGCGGGTTAGCTGCGAGCACAAGTCAGCAGAGACTGGATACTGCAACACACCTGCAGCCCGTGGCCTTGAGCAAGAAAGCGAGGAAGCGGCGAAGGAGGCTTGAACGTCTGTTAGAGGAACATGGTGGTCAGCCTCCACGTCCCCCTATGTGGCCGAATGGCACGCATCATCTCGCAAATGAGCTGTTCAATTCCCGCATAATGGGCGGAGCTGGTGTCGGACTGGACAAGCCTCACGCCGTGTCCGACCCCTATTTAATTATAGCACGGCCGACTCCGCTTCATATCAATATAATAGTGAGACTCCTGTTGCTTCCTCATCGTCTCCGTGGGTCGCTATAGCACGGCCGACTCCGCTTCATATCAATATAATAGTGAGACTCCTGTTGCTTCCTCATCGTCTCCGTGGGTCGCATCCATGGCTATGGCTGCTGAAGCACCCATGTCCATGTTAGATGGGCACGGAACTGAAAGCTGGATTCGTATGCTTACTCTTTGAACTGGTCAGATCATTCTAAACCCCGGCAGTCAGTATACCGCAGTTTTCAGAACCGATACCTGCACCAAAGCCTCCTCCTGCGCCACCCCCTGCTATAATGCCTGCTTCTGCTGCTCCAGCGGGCCAGAACCGATACCTGCACCAAAGCCTCCTCCTGCGCCACCCCCTGCTATAATGCCTGCTTCTGCTGCTCCAGCGGGCCCGCCTCCAACGCAGGTCATTGGAATGAAACCAGATCATGACCCTTCAAGCAAGCACGGCTTATTTGTAATTCCACCAAATGCTACAAGTGGTAATACAGATATCCTGTCAACTAAAGGGAATCCTTACATTCCAAATCCTGCTCGGACCCTCGTCATGGAACAATTACCCAAATCGCACCGTACCCAGGACTGGGTCAAGAACTGGAGCAAATCAGCTTGTGGCGCCTACCCAGTATTCTCGTGTATAGATCACCACGGAGCGAAGGCATTGGTGGAATTCGCTACTGCTGAGTTAGCGCGAAAAGCTTGGGGTAGTCCCCGGCTTGGTGCTGCTCTAAGTGGACTGAAGACTCATCAGTTAAAAGGCCGACCGCGAGAGGACCTAATCAAAGTTTGGTGGTATCGAGTTGATGGCATTGGAGCAAATGCCGGAGTTGGCGAGATTGAAGAGGGAGAGATCGAAGGCGATGCAGCCGAGAAGGAAACTGAAGTACCTGTGAAGAAGGAGACTAAAAAAGAGAGGAAAGCTAGGCTTCTTCGCGAGCGGCAAGCAAAGAAGGCTGCAGCCGCTGCGAAACTTCCTGTTCAAGTGTCTCCAGTTAATGGAGACGCGCATGGGGGGCCGGCAGCGAAAGAGGTGGCTACACCTCAACCGCTTGCCTTGTCCCCAAATCCAGTCCAATTCTCTCAAGATTCCAATTCAGGATTTTCATATTACTCCATCACACCTCAACCTCTTCCTCATCCGTTACCACATACTCCTGTTTCCGCGTCCCTAGTTTCACGTGTTCCGTTGCCTTCTCAATCTTCGCTGGAGACCCAATGGCGTCCTAAGCACGAATTACCCAAGAAACCAACGCGAGAAACTATAATGAACGCCACTTCTACTATTTCATCAACAAAGTCGTCGACAACTATACAGACTTCCCCGACTACCACTCAGCCTGTTTCGCCACTTTTGAATCTGCCCGTTACCCCAACGTACGAAGACATGGATGTCGAAGACGATATGGATCTAGAATCTCCCCGAACAGCTGAACGTATCACCTTCGATCTAACATCGTCACAACATCAGCCTGACGCAGTATCTCTAGCCACACAGATGGTTCGTGTGGCTGTCCCCAATACTTTCTCATCCTCAGCCACATCTAAAACCGATGTGCCCTCAACCACCTCGGATGGCGTCCATCACACGTCATCAGACCCTGGATCAACCACAAATCAGTTCGCGCCGTCATCTCTGGAAACCATTACGTCCCAATCACCTTCAGCTTCTGGAACACCGCCACTCGAGCCACGAGCAATGAAGAATGTACCCAAAGGCCCAAGCTTCAAGATACGGTCTCTGCTTGCGAGACAAAAGGAATTGGAGGAGAGAATATCGAAAAGCAAATTGGAACTTGGAATCACTACGGCGCCGGTACCACCCACTGTTAGAACTGAGTCCCCAATGTCGACGAGGGAGTCGTCGCTCCAAGAGGACGGGGAAGATAAGCAAGCGATGGAGGAGAGGTTGAGGTTGCTGGTGCTTCGCAGTCAGAAGAACAGATTGAAGAGCTCAGTGTCTGCGACTCCTGCGACTAACACACAAGTATCTTCGCCCATTCCGACTGTCGATCCTCCTATATCAGGAAATGCAATTACCCCGGCGACGAGCGCACTTCGTGAGACTCCGGCCTCAGTTTCTGCTATTCCTTCTGTAAAAACCACTACGTTTTCCTTGGACGACCTTGCTGTATCTTTCATAACCGAGACAATTGAGACCGTCAAAGCTACGCCGAATTCGTCCATGCCAACCCCTTCGGCGGCGCCAGCTCCAGCCCCTGGACCAATCACGGCTGCACAGAGCCAAAAAACCAAGTTGACAGCGATGGCGAAACAAAAGCTTGAGCTTGCAGCGCAGCAGAAACGGTTGGAGGCACATATTGCGGAGACCAAAGTCTTGATGATGAAATTTCAAAAAGCAAGGACGAAGCAGGAGCGGGAAGTCATTATGGCGGCTATGCGCGAACAAAGCCGGTGCGTGTCTCTCCTCTCTTCCAGTCGCAATGTGGGGTGCTGGGGTTGTCGTCCTTTTAATAAGAACAGCTGAGTAATTTTTGCCGTTGTGCTGCGTGTGGTTACAGGACCGCTTCGATTTCGAATGACGATGACGATCCCCCGACAACGACTACTATCGCTTCTGCTCTACAAGGACGACGACAGCTCAGGTTACACCGGATCCGACGGGCCAGCTGGCCGCCAACAATGCGGGGAATAATATACTACAAGGACGACGACAGCTCAGGTTACACCGGATCCGACGGGCCAGCTGGCCGCCAACAATGCGGGGAATAATATACCGGGGCATACGACAGTGCATGCAGTAAAGAAGTGGCCTGGGTCGCATGAACCTGACGCTGGAGTCCTTATTGTCAGTGATGACGAGGACGAGGAGAGCGAATGTGATCATTAGCGAATTACACGGGCCCTTCCGGTTTGCTTGTTCCTGCAAGCGGTCTGCATAGGCGGTGCCCGGTATGATAGGTACGTTTTGGTAGGTCTTTCATCAGGGCGTTGCTGCTGTGTTGGGTCCATCTCCTTTGCATCACGTGGATGTTGCATGTTTTAGGTTGGGGACCCGAGAATGGTGACGAAGGGGGAGGAAGTATGGGTAGCTATTCTGGATGACGAGATTTTGACTCTGATGGAGACTCAGAGTGTTCATGATGTCCGGAAGTTTTTTGTATATTTTCTTGATTCTGAATCTGTGATTCCTCTGAAACGTGTGCAGGAAATCGACCATTTGGGGTCTTCCTCTTCAAGGGAAAAAGGTGAGTCAATCATTGGCTACTTACTACTTTGTGGTGAAGATGACTTGAGACTAGATATGTGCTTCAAATCTCAAGCTTCAGCTTCAAACAACGGTATACTACTCTGAGTAGTACACGCGTGTACCAGAGCTGTGTACTGATCCAGGTGGATCGTGATTGAGTTGGAGTCACCAATGCCTACAGCGAGATGCTGGGATTTAGCATGCTGTAGATGATCGTGAACGTGCCTGAGACGATGAATGCACAGACACGAGGGACTGATTTGGTTTGACTGGTAAGTAGTGTGTGGGCAACTAAGACTGCTTATGGCAGTTTATACTCGCAGCCTGTCTGCGCTCACAGTTTGTTCTCTTCCTACATCCGCTGTGTTATAAATTATGATTTCAATTATACTTGAATCCTTTAATGTGCAATGAGGCGAATGGGTTAGAGTTTCGAAGAGTTCTGAATTATGATTGACCTCTCGGTACGGTTATTGTTAACAATATAACAAGACGAAAGAACGTTGTTTGCCGAATCGAGAGAAGGCGCCCACTGCCGATGTTTTTGTTGGTTCAGTCAATTGTTTATGACCTGTGATCCGACACAAATTCAAGGAGGGCAGTGTCCGGATTGCTGACCAATCCGCTCGCGTGTGGCCACAGCTTACAAAACAGTGGCCAAACAAAGCTTTCCTGCTTAACCCCTCACTACCACCAGTTTCTGGTTACACTCGTCCTCTAGACTTCGTAAGTCGCCATTTCTCGTCAAGTACTGTTCTCATCATTGACTTGCTGCCCAATCTCTCTAATCGTCTTGAATCGCCTTTTGCCGCTCGTAATCTCCTCGACTATCGCGCTGATCGTGTGCGATTGCTTCACTCCTCCATAGCTTTGAATCGCCTTTTGCCGCTCGTAATCTCCTCGACTATCGCGCTGATCGTGTGCGATTGCTTCACTCCTCCATAGCTTCTCTATCCAAGTACATAGTTGCCAATGGCTCTCAAACGTATCAACAAGGTTTGTCATCACACCGTCTCCAAGCAATTTGCTTGGTCGTGGATGTTTTTTTTGTATGTGGCCATTCAGGGGTTCACCGTACTCTCTTTAGGAATTGATTGATCTTGGCCGCGATCCACCCTCATCATGCAGTGCTGGGCCAACTGGAGACAACATGTTCCAGTGGCAGGCTACAATCATGGGTCCTGTGTGTACATCTTTGTGTCTTATTTTGAGCCGCCTTTGACACCTCCCGCCGACTCAGGGTGATTCACCATATGCGGGTGGTGTTTTCTTCCTCTCGATCAGTTTCCCGACCGACTACCCCTTCAAGCCTCCCAAGGTCAGCTTTACGACCAAGATCTATCATCCCAACATCAACGCCAATGGTTCCATTTGCCTGGATATTCTGAGGGATCAATGGTCGCCCGCGTTGACGATTTCTAAGGGTACGCTGTGTTCCTTGCTTCGAGTTGTAGCTGCTTTCTAGACACTCGACTTCAGTTCTGCTGTCTATCTGCTCAATGCTGACGGACCCGAATCCCGATGACCCCTTGGTGCCCGACATTGCGCATCTTTATAAGACTGATCGGACTCGGTACGAAGCCACCGCGCGGGAGTGGACAAGGAAGTGAGTGACCTTATTTATGGAACGATCCTACGTTTTCACACGTATTATCAGATATGCCATGTAGTACATACTGAAATCATCACCGATGGGTTCAGCCTTGTGAAACAGAGACTGTTGGTGGCTTTGCCTGAATCCTGTAATACGTATCATACTCTCTTGTTGCACCTTGTAACCACACATCCTTGAATCCAATATCAGCATATTTTCATTCTCACAAGGCTGATTTTTTCATTTGTGAAATTTTTCTGCCAATGGTTGCGAAGCGGCGATCACGTTCTGGCCGAAGACGTCGCAAGATTCGGCGGGCGCACATAGCGATTGGACCTAGCACAAACAACTGAACAAGATATCATTGAAATAACGTGAACACATTGGAGATAAGTCAACTGATAGGTATGATATCGTGATCGAGGTTACGAAAGATAAATTAGGCAGGAGTGCTGATAAACTTGTACTGCTCTCAGGGTCCTCAACTGAGCTCCGACCCATCCTGCACTGGGCTTGCGTCACCTTTAAAAGTTAATCTTAATCCCACTGCTGACGTTTGGAACGGAACCATATCTCCGCTCTGTCTTGATCCGGAAGGGACCAACACTGCCTTTCACGTCTGACGAGAGCGACCAAAAGATTTTTCGGCTTCATGGATGGGTATTACATGTCTTTGCCGGAGTTTGAGTGAATCGGCTGGTGAATTGAACAACATACACTTCCGGGTCTCTACGAAACCGTAAACATTGTCGTCAACTAGTATTTGTGCGTCAGAGTGTTTGGATGATGCGTAGAAAGCTCTCACTGGTCTTTATCAGCTGAGCTCTCCGTTGAGATCCCCCCGCAATGTAGCCTTATCGACCCTGCGGACGAGACAGCCAGGAAATCAATGTCTGACATGAAACGCTCAAACCTCCTACGTTGCGTGTATGTGTACCTGGTGCCTACTGCCGCATCATCAAGTCGCACAGACATTACTCGCCGTAGTTGAAGCTTTTTTAGGCAATTCCGGTAGTGCTTCCCCGCTTTTCCCTTTTATGATGCAGCCAGAGCAATGCGGATTTTCTGGACTCCTGGTGTCGTCTCTGTTCGGTCTCCTAACAAATTGCTCCTTAGTACTGCCTCAAGGGCCTATATGAAGCCTGTTTTTTTTAGCAATGAAGAACATCGACTTTTCTTCTGTGTTTTCAAGCATTTCCTCTCATTTTAACGCAAATTTTCATACAACACAAGGATGCACCCATACAATAGTTGGACCGAGGCTGGACAGGGCATCTCCTCTCCGTGGCCGCAGTCGCCTGCTCCTTCAATCCTGGGCGCGCTGCCCTACCCAACTGTCTCGCACGCCACCACCCTCGTCACCTATTACATCTCTTCTTCTGGCTCGCACATTCTCAATTCCAGAGTCATTGGCCCCGACGGTAGGACACATTACACTATCAGCACGGACCGCGATATGACAGGCTACACCACCGTCAAAAACTCACAAGACTGTCCAATCGCGCTCATTGAGTGGAAGTCATCCCCCGTGATTGAAATTCGCGGTCTTGTGTCAAAGCAGCCCGTGCGCAGCTGGCTCAGGTTGTCACACGATCGCAGGCAAGTCAATCAAAATATTCAAACACATTGTGATTGTGCTAACCTTTGCGCCATTCAGTGCACGGTCAATGGAGATTCGCGGTGTCAAGTATATTTGGGCACCACACAATCAATCCATCAATGTAAGAGAGTTCGACTTTGAGAAGTTTTCCACGGATTGACCATGCATGTTCTACCAGTTGCACACCGGGGACTTGATTCGCACGTTCCTTGCGAACGTTTCAAGGACCCAGGGCTCCATTGCGATCCAGATAACTTCCGACGCGATACAACAAAGACTTCTCGAGAGTATCATCATCGCTGCTATGCTCCTTCAGTGCGGCCGAAGCATAGATTAAGCCGCCTGGATCCCTGATGTGCGGAGCAAGATATGTCAACAATTTGGTCTTCGCCTGAATGGTCTCTTATTTATTTTGACTATTTTCTAATCGATCTGTATCTATACTCTTTGATAGTTGTATCACTGACCCTCACAGGTCCTATTAGATGCAGACGAGGTCCAGCCCTAGATAATTTTACTCTACTTATTTATAAACACAGTATTGTTATCGGTATTTCTTATATAGTTGTGTGTCATTGCTGTAATATCATTTATATATTGTTCATCAGCTGTTTGGATGAATCTGTTGGGAATGTCGAAGATCTAGACCAGAGGTACCATCATCGAACCTCGATATCGCCGTTTGACCTCTATTATTATTAATTATAATCACCAACCCTTTCATATTCTCCCTCTAGATCCAGGGACGAGACAAGTAAACGAATCCTCACTATACTGTCTCTGTAATAGATAGCAACTCGTTTATTCATACCTACGAGACAAGTAAACAACTACTCGTAAACATACAATCAGAGAACGAATATAATACACAGTAATAGAAACACTTACATCCTCAGTATACTGTCTCTGTAATGTTGACCCATAGGTCTTATGTCCGCGCATCCGATCAAATCACGTGCTTATTGCTACATCATCAGTCGTTCCCTCTCTTTTCACAGCCTCAGTTGTTTACCATCACCAAGGCTCGACACTGAGGCTGTAAGTGATTAATACTTAGTCATTCTTCGTCCTTGTAATAATACTCATATTTCCTACTTAGTATTTTAATTGTGTCTTTATAGGTATATTAATCTCAGTTGTTTACCATCACCAAGGCTCGACACTGAGGCTTATTTTAATTGTGTCTTTATAGTGTCTTTATAGGTCCGGGATTCCATGTAATAAATAGCAACTGAGGATGTCGTGTCACGTGGAATGCCTCTAAACCCCCAAACACTTGAGCATGTAGTACAACTGACTTATCCGTCTAACATCCCTTATTACTTCCCAATTTATCCTGGACATGTATTCAAGACATACCCGGCTCTCAGTCAACTATCCTCTGATCTGAGGGACTTACATTCTCTTTAGTTTAGTGCAATAAATTTAGGTTTTACCAACATAGTTTTGAAGTTGACTAGCACTGCCAAGCAAACACAAACATCTTTCCGTTCCTCAACTACTCCAACGACGACCGAATCCCATGCCCGAATAAATAGCGATTCTTCCATGAGCTTTACACTTTGCTTGCTGCATAACATGACCTTTTTTTAACCGCGAGCTAAATTCAACACTCATCGCACCTCCGAGCTGGTCCTGACAAATGACATTTTCATGAGCATGAGTATAGATGACAAGATACCCCTCACTCGATGCACATGCAACTACGTGGCCTATCCTCGATTTACACTGGCCAGAATACCTAAGCGTCCCTGATTTATATATGATACACCATATATGTAGCCGGCTCGTCGGACCATTCCGATTTGGAAGGGTGAGTACATGTAGTGAAAGAAATCTCCATCAATGCCTCCCCCGTGGACATTAAGCAACCCCCATGCACAGAGCTTTCTATTCGCACATGATGTCCTCAAGCCATCCTAAGAGGTTTGATCAAGTGACCCAGAACCACATCGGGTCGGAGCTACGACCATATGTTGTCTCAACTCTTCTTCTTCTCTATACGTCTCAAGGACTTCAGTTTGTGTTCGTGTCGTATGGATCTTGCAATTTATACTCTGCGTGACATGCCCAGATGACTTCTTGGACATTTATGAGAGACTTCAGTCCTCTGGTATTTTCTGCCATTGACGGAACTTTCTCTTTCTACAACGGTGTCCCGCTTGTTCCGGAAAACGTATTCATTCACTATAAGTAAGTGACATTCCGAGCTTGCAATGCTTACATCCTGGATTCTATCGTGGTTCCCGTATTGCGCACTTCACAATGAAACTCTTTCCTTCCCTAGCAGTAACAATCCTGACCGCTGGCAATGTACTCAGTGCCACATATACTCAAACAGACAGTCATCAGGGCTCCAGCTTTCTCGATGCCTTTTCGTTCCAGGCAATATCTGATCCTACTCATGGACGCGTGTAAGTACTTTACATCCATTGTTTGGTATCACTCTTAATTCTGCCATGAATCACAGTAACTACGTCGATGCTGCTACCGCCGCAAGCGAGAACCTTACCTTCTCGTCGGGGGACCACTTCGTGCTTCGAGCTGACTATAAGAAGGTCCTCAGCTCCAGTGGGCCTGGGCGGGATTCAGTGCGCTTAGAGTCGAAAAAACAATATACAACTTCTGTAACAGTGTGAGTATCGGGCACTTGAGCCTCATTCAAGATATTCTGGAAATCAATACGATTTTTTCTGACGAGTGACATAGATTCAATGTACGACATATGCCACGAGGTTGTGGGTACGTGATTCCTCCTTGACGCTTGAAGCAATCACGAAGTCAATAACGGCAGGACCTGGCCTGCTATATGGACAGTGGGTGCTGACTGGCCAAACCAGGTATGCCTACGAGTTTCTTCCATCATAGCGGTTTCGTACATCAATCTAAATATCAATTTTAGGGCGAGATAGATATTGTAGAAGGTGTGAACGACATGGGACCTAACGCAGCGACGCTGCATACTAATTCTGGTGAGAGCTATTTGGTTACCCACCCCGTGGTGGTTGATTTATCATTGACACCCACTCAACTACACTTTATCGAAAGGATGTACTATGCCGTCGTCGCGTCAACAAACAGGGTTTGTTCAGGTCTCTTTTCTATCCTTAGCAGGATTCTCATGCGTATTCTCTAGCACTTCCACAGGAACTAATTGCGATTCTGCGGCGACTAACAATGCTGGATGCGGTGTCAAATTTAGCGATTCACGAAGCTATGGCCCAGCTTTCGACAGCAATGGGGGTGGCTGGTCAGTTATCTATTTTTGTTTCACAGGGTAATTTGCTGACACCACTATATCGAAGGTTTGCAATGGAACGAACGACATCGTTCATAAAGGTCTGGTTCTGGCCACGGACCGCAACCGATGTTCCCTCCGACGTCAAGAACGGCGCCACTTCTGTAAACACAGATCACTGGGCATGTATCACCGCGGTTTGGTTGGCTTTTCCCTTTCTAATGGTTCCCAGGGTACCCCTGCCGCTTATTTTCCGAGTACCTCGTGTCCAATCGATAGTAAATTTGGTCCACACCATATCATTATCAACTGTGAGCATGAACAAAGTCACTTCTTTAATACTAAACTTTGTTGACGGGACTGCTTGTATCTGCAGTGACGTTCTGTGGGAGATAATTTCCCAAGCCATTTGAGTCCCTCTGATCCAAAATTCTAGGTGGAGATTGGGCTGGGAGCTCCTCTGTCTACGCCGCGTCGGGGTGTCCCTCAACTTGCGTCGGTAAGTCCTTAAGCAATTACAATGTGACCGATCTCATTGCCGATCAAGATTATGTGAATAACAACCCGTCTGCTTTCGTCGATGCATACTTTGACTTCCAGTGGCTCAAGATATACGGCTAGTTCATATCTTCCGCTTGCCTGCCTTTCTACCGATTGCGATTCTTCCAGCTTAAACGTTCGCATTGTATCAACAATAGTGTTCGCTGTCATCTAGGATTTCCCACATACATGTTATGTTTAAACACCTTGAAACAACAGATTTTACGCCGCGGCGTCAGGTATTGTTATTGTACTCGAGTTTCAGATGTCGCGAATTGTGAAAGGACAGAAAGATGCACAAACAAAACAACAATCTCTGTAAGAGCTGTGTTTTTTCTCTGGACTTCAGGAAATAGCAAATGGCTTTTGGTCTAATGGCAGGGTTACATTACAGATCATATGTTTTTCACTCCGATGGATGCGGATGTGGTGGCGCGAGTCACGCTTTCGGAAAGCGCCGAATCACTACTTTGACTTTGTTCCGCTTTCGGGAACGGGAGACTAGGGCCTGAGACATCCTTCTGTGACAATCACCGCGTGAATCCTCAGCCTGACACGTTCTGAAACAAGGATTGTAGTACTCATGTCGCATCGAGCACCTCGTGCCCATTGTCGGTCCGAAACCGATTCGAAGCTACCTGTGTTGAAGCGTATTGGACCTCTGAGCATCGAGCACCTCGTGCCCATTGTCGGTCCGAAACCGATTCGAAGCTACCTGTGTTGAAGCGTATTGGACCTCTGACTTGTCATGCGCAGAATCTGGTAGTCGATCTATGAGTCAACAAGCACGCTGCTGCCTTCATTATCGGACATCCTCATCGACTTTTCCGGCTTCCTTTCATCTAAGAGTTGCACTATCACCCACTCAACGAGTTAAATAGACTGGCCTGAAGACTGGTCTGATAAGTAGAGATTTCGGGCAAATTCTGATCATGTATTATAGATATGCAGCATCTCGGGACTTTCTGGTGTGTCATTACGCCTGTGCTGAAACCCTTCCAACTGCATGTTTGAGCTTCTCTTTGTTTTTGCGTCCCGTGGACACACCATAACCAGATTTGGAATGATCCATTCTACATGCGAGGACCTCCCGAATCTTCACATGGCCGACTGCGTTTCCTGAAATGGAAACGATTTGGCCTGTCTGACTTTTATTGATGCTTAGGAACGCCACATCGTGATATCCTATATGTCGTTTCTCAATGAAACCTCTGACAATCCTTTTCTCGACTTCAAACAAGCGTGACACGATGAAGTCCTCTTCCCACATCTGGAGCCTTGTCATTAATGGTCAAATGATCAAACTGGAACCACTTTGCTATGTCTTCTCGGTTTCACTGGCCCGCGTCCATGCTCACTGCTAATGCTATAAATGATATGATGCGGCAACCTTGGAGAACATCTGACGCAAGTCCAGCTCAACGCTGTCCCAGCACTTACCTGCAATGACTCGCATCTTATTCCTTGTCAATATTCTTCTCATCGCTGGCACTGCGTTTGGTGCGAGGTATCACCGGACGGAAAATATCCAAGGGGCCGGGTTTCTTCAATCATTTTTTCACCAAGCCATACCCGACCCTACCATGGGACGTGTGTACGTCGAATCGTCGCAAAGTATCACCAAATCACTGCTGATCGCTCGATCTCTTGCAGAAACTACGTTGATGCCGCTACTGCTCAACTCCAAAACCTCACTTTTGCCTCGGGAGATCATTTTGTGCTCAGATCTGATTTCAAGAAGAAGCTCACTCCCGGAGGGCTTGGTCGGGATTCAGTGCGCTTGATGTCGAACAATCAGTATTCGACGTCTGTGATTGTGTAGGTGCTGGAGTTGTAGTGATTCGAACCTCCATGGTTTTCGTGGTGATACTAACATGGATGATACATTAATGTAGATTTAATGTTCGACATATGCCGCAAGGCTGTGGGTGCGCGACATTCTTAGAGACCACCCACAGATAGATAACTGATGTCGACATTAATCTAGAACATGGCCGGCACTCTGGACTGTGGGGTACGACTGGCCCAACCAGGTCAGACTCGTTTAATTATTTTGACGATGGTTTATGATATACTTACACGTATTTCTAGGGTGAAATCGATATCTTAGAAGGTGTAAATGATCAGACGCCTAATCAAGCGACGCTGCACACTGGTAACGGCGGTGAGATTTCTGTCGTACAGTTATCAGACGATTGACTGACATCGGTACTCCTTCGCTTCTTGAACTTAAAGATTGCACGATGGCGCCTTTCCGCCCTCAAACAGGGTTAGTTATTCCCTCGCAATGAAAGTTTTCTCAGCTGAAAGCATTGTTGATCTTGTAGGATGGCAAAGGACAACAATTGTGACTCTCAACAGACCAACAATCTTGGCTGCAGCGTCAAGTTGAGTGATCAACGAAGTTATGGTCCGCAATTCAATGCAAACGGGGGCGGATGGTAGGCGATTTTTCTGATTTCTACATGTTCAGTAACGTCACTGGTGCTCTATAATTGTTGGAAACAGGTATGCAATGGAACGTACACCGTCGTTCATTAAGGTTTGGTTTTGGCCGAGGTCGGCATCCAATGTACCCATGGATGTGAGAAATGGCGCTAGCTCGGTGAACACCAATCGTTGGGTATGCTCCAGGTCTTAAGCTGCTCTGTATATGCATTAATTTTCTCCTAGGGCACACCCTCGGCTTACTTCCCAGATACTTCATGCGCAATCAGAAGTAAATTTGGGCCACACCATATCATCATCAACTGTGAGTTTATAATAAACACTTATCCGGATTGTCTTATAATAACCTGCTTGCTCTTAGTGACGTTCTGTAAGTCATCTCCTTTTGAGTCCATAGAAACTCACCAAAAATGATAAGGTGGTGTCTGGGCTGGCGATTCCTCCGTATATGCTGCATCAGGGTGTCCTTCCACTTGCGAAGGTAAGCTCCTCCATTTTAGTGTCCGAGGTTTAAGTTCATTAGCAAAAAAGACTACGTGAACAACAACCCTTCTGCCTTCGCCAATGCCTACTTCGACTTCCAATGGCTCAACATATATGAGTAATCGACTTGTTGCTATCAAATCTGCCCCGTCTCCAATTCCCACTGCGGCGCGCATGTTACGAACAGAGATGCCAGCACGAAACAAATGATGGACTTGTCGTCCTTGTACCTGTGTATTATATATGTATCTTTGCCATGCAGAAGACGTTGTCGGGATTCTGCTCATTGATATCGCCTATTTGTCTAATATAAGAAACTTTCGAGGAAATCAAATCATGCTTCGAGGCTATGACCATGACGAACAGTAGACTGCGACGCTCCATGAGCATCAACTCCAGGTAATTTGACGACATGGTTCAATCAAAAGATCGCGGCCTGTCAAATAAATTGTCGTGAGCAGTTTCTGCCCCAGGTTGCAACACGGTTGATCGTTTCACGTTGTTTGGTTGTATTAACATCCGAAGTCATCAGCTTTGCAATTGTTGTGTGGAGTGGTTCTGGTTGATCGTTTCACGTTGTTTGGTTGTATTAACATCCGAAGTCATCAGCTTTGCAATTGTTGTGTGGAGTGGTTCTTCTCAAAAAGCCAAGGCTATGGCTCGGTTTCGCGCTGATTTCAGCGACAGCAGCGACGGCGACTCTTCGGAACCAGAAGTTCAACAGGAACTAGAACCCAGCGATGATGATAGTGAGAGCGGGGGCTCGTCTAGGTCGTCGAGCCCAACTTCGGAGATGCATGAAGACGAGCTGTTGAAGTCGACGGCGCGACGTCGGAAGCATTCCGACCGAAATGCGCTTGTAGAGGGCGAGGATGGAGAAATAATCTATGCTCACGAAATTGACGGGGACAAGAGTAGTCGCGCACCAAATCTACGCGTCTCTGAGGCATCCTCTTCATCGTCGCTCACGTCTCCGTCTAGAGCTCGAGGAGATCCTACGCTCACCTCATGGGCGCAACACGTCGGCGTGGATGCTCAAAAAATGCATGTCATGCAGACATCACTGTTTCGCGTACCAGAGGAAGCTGCTGCACTCAAGGCTTTAAACCAGTCACAACCAACTCGCCCAAGTTTACGCGCGCCACTCCAACCATTGAATCGCAAACACAGCAGAGATTCTGATGGAGATGCTCTTCGGCCAGACTTCCGAGAAGTACGTATTCATACTTCTCTATCGGTGGTGTGTCGAATAACCAAATTGGCAAGAGATCTTCCTTCGCTCACGACATTGAGCCACCTGTTCACCGGCCGTCAAGAAAATATGCACGTGTAGAAACCTCTGAATCTGTGGTCCAGGGGAATGAAGGGGCTTATTTTGATGCAGGTCTTGCGTTGGGCCGTTCATTCCGAGTGGGTTGGGGACCAGGTGGTACTCTTGTGCATCTTGGATCTCTCTGTAAGCCTACATCCAATCCGTACGTCTATTCCGATTTGAAAGTATTCTGGTTTGAAAGTACCTCCAACTAATGGATAACATAGTAAAACGTCGGCAAATTCGTCTGTTGTCACTCGAACCGTATTTCCTTTATATGCCGACGCCTCCACCGCATCCACACTCTGCGGGAAGCTTCTACAGCATCATCTAACTCACTCCCCAATAATGCCGGATGACGACGACGTTCCCTTTGCTGACCCTGATCCAGAATCTCTCAATTTTTCATCCTTTGTGGGACTCTTTCCTGCAGCGGACAGATCCTATGAAGCCTCTGTATTCCGCCTAGGTCAAGCTCTCTTCGACGACATTGACCTTCATCTCGGACCTTCCGTGGGGACGGACATACGGAACAGGATTCGTGCTGTCCGCAGGAAGGCTGCACTCTCTACCTGGCTCGAAGACGCTGTATCGACAGTGGTCGAAGCCGAGCTTCGTGCTACCACTTCAGCGGACCCCCCAACTAAGATCTTCACCCTACTTACCGGCCATCAAACCGAAAAGGCCATCAATGAGGCCATTGACGGCGAATTTTGGAGACTCGCCACTCTAATATCTCAAGCCGGAGGAGACTCGGATTACCAGCAAGACTTAGAGCAACAGATCGAGATTTGGCATGAAGAACGGATTGATGTTCACATAGATGAGAGCGTGCGGAGAGTATATGCACTCCTGGCTGGATTGGTAAATAAGCCAGTGATAGGGTCACGAGG
Organism: Macrolepiota albuminosa; assembly: GCA_027475525.1. NCBI lineage: Eukaryota > Fungi > Basidiomycota > Agaricomycetes > Agaricales > Agaricaceae > Macrolepiota > Macrolepiota albuminosa. The sequence continues at coordinate 201,081 of JAMWFC010000008.1, read as the reverse complement.
TGGTGGGCTGGAGAAGTGCTCTGATGTAGATGTCCTGAAGGGTCTGGACTGGAAACGCGCGTTTGGTCTGCACTTATGGTACTCGGAGCCTGTAAACGCACCCATAGCGCAAGTCTATCAGGTATTTAACAAACTCGTCGCGGAGAATCGGATACCGAGGCCGCCGCCATTCTACTGTGAGATGAAGACGCCACTCTTAACATCACCATGGAGCCTTCCTTCAGTATCTTCCGCGACCGATGGTCTCTTTTCCTTGATTCGACTTCATGCCGAGCCCGCCTGTTCCCTCTCTCAAATTCTTACTCCTCTCTCATTTGGAACTTCGCCAGTGGACTACAGCCTCTCGTGGCACTTGTACATTATTCTTTCACGATGTATGCGAGCGCGCGACTTCGCTGATCGCGGGGACCCAATCGGTCGTACGCGTCGTGTGGACGATGAAATCTCGGAGAGTGATGAGGATGATGGAATCAAACAGGAGGGACACAGTCCTAGTGCTGATTTGTTGACAAGCAGCTACGCTTTACAACTAGAAAGTCAGGGTCTGATTCAGGAGGCGTTGTTCGTGCTACTACATATTGAAGGATCTGTTGGGTAAGTGTGGATGGTTGTAGTGTTCCTGTCTAATCAATAGAACCTATTTTGGTCTCAACAGGCGAAAGAAGGCGATCAAGGATCTTTTGGCGCGATCTGCATGGAGACTAGATGATTGGATGTCGAGGGGTATCGAGGGAAGCTTAAAGATACCCAGGGTATGGCTATTAGAAGCAAAGGTGCGTTCTTCCCCACATCTTTCTCCTCACGCTACATCAAACATTGTCCAGGCCAACTATGCACTTGATGATGGAGACATTTTTGAAGCGTACGAGCTTTTCCTGCAGGCGGAGCTTTATGACGCTGCACATGACTTAGCTGTGGTAGAGCTCGCGCCAGATGCGATCCTTCGTCGAGACTTTGAGTTGCTGCAAAATCTATTTGCTGTCTTCGCCAATCATCCAGTCAGTGGGTGGCATGTTCGCGGGAAGGTTAGTCTTTTCCACTCACCCGAACGACATGAAGATGTTGACCCTTTTACCCCTTCCCACCCTTAGATTTTCTTGGATTATGTAAAAATCATGTTGCACTTGCCCGGACATGTGACAGAAGCGGACGCAGTCCCAGATGCAATACGAAATGCCCAATTTGACGACTTGATCAAGACCGTTCCAAGAATCATAGAGCTCCTACCCGATCTTTTTAGAGAAGGGTCGGATCCACGTCACAGGATTGCTTTAACTGAGATGGTTGCGGGATTGGTGGGACAGGTGAAGAAGTATGCTCCAACTGTCTTGGTGAGTATCTCCACTTCTTTTTTTCCCTGTGATTAATCAGGATTTGCACTTGCAGACGCAGATTAATCCTACACTTATGGACGAGTCGACGCGTTTAGAGAGGATTCAATCGATGGCGTATACGAGGTTCTTTAACCAAATCAATTGATTGTTGTGACTCCGACATTACTTATCTTCCTTCTCTCTTTCCCTTACAGTACGTAGGTACTACTGTTTTTCTCTATCTCTCACGTCGAATACAATCAGTCTTGTTCTGTGACGTGTGTTCCCTTACTATATAAGCAATTGTGACGCGGATACTCTCTTAAAGCGAAAGCAGTAGAAGTCTAAAGATGCTTGCTTGTTCCTTTCATCACTTCTCTTTGATCCGATACCACCATGTACGCAGCCAGACAACTGGTATACACCAGCTCTGAATAGGATGAGTCGAGAATCGCGCATGAAGCTTCAGAACAAAGAAAGAAAATCACAATACCAGATGCTTGGCGGATATACAAATATCTTCAATTCTTAGACTATAAGGTGCCTTGTCTATCCTCGTCTTTGGTTGTGGGTGACTAACGCCGTTAAAAGTAACCATAGAGGATGGGGGGGCCCTTGACCAGTAACCACCATGGTTGTAACGGCCGTGACCCCTTTAGCTATTCAACCCTTACTTTCCTTATCGCTATACCTTGTGATTACCGTCGCTACCGGGTACTCTAGTTACCGGGACTATATAAATTAGGCTTGGTAAATGATAAACACCAAAAGCCACTGGTGCAAATAGATCCTTGCGATTTGGATTACACCCTCTCTCGATTGCGTGATGACTCTAATCTCCACCGTCACCGACCGCTGTTCTCACGCCACACCGTCACAATGTCACACACTTCAAGTTTCCTTTGTCACCGTGGACCTACTTGGGACCTACCTGAACAATGAACACAGAGAGTATATATACGACATACATACTACAGAGCTATAGAGAAGGAAATATGTAATGCATGTAGTTATTGATATATATTGTATGCGCGCGCAGGCATACAAGATGATAAATGATGCGCCTTGAGAGGGACCCAAGGGTCTCAATACAGTAGGGGCACGGCGGGTTGTTGGCAATAGAGTACGCAGTGAAAAGGCGAACCGTTTTGTTCCACCAAGTGTCTAGTCGTCCCTCACCACTGCTGTTATATCCTGACTTATCGTCATTGTCACCGGGCTGGAAATGGTCTTCCTCATCATAGACAAGAGGAGTGATAAATGGGTTACAGATTTGTAGATATCGAAACTATTATTGTCATAAAAAATAAAGTTCAAGACTAAAGACGAGTGTAATGAAAATTCGGATGTGGAAAATGCGATTGTGTATACCCAGCAGGAGCCTGGGCTGCTTTGATAGCTTTGTCGAAAGCCTGCAATTTGACAACAAGCCACGAAACCCATCCGACATCTAGAACTGACATTGCAGAGATTACGACACGAAAAGACATGATCGTCAGAGGAGATATTTTTCCAACTGAGGAGAGGGTGGGATCCAGCCCGTCACCCCAGACGGACAAAAACACGGCCACGAGCATGAATATGGCACCCCTGCAAAGAATTGGTAAATAATAGTGGACAGAACAGCGACTTACCAGGAGAGTGCAATAGCAGGGAGGCCAAGAATTGTCCAGGGCATATACAAACACGATTGGCGGTGGCGTTCAACGTTCTGTTCGCAAAAGAAATTTAATAGAGGTTGTTGATAATCAAATGAAGAAAGATATGGTACCTGGTACCATATAACAGCAAAGCTTCCACTGTTGAAGCGTTTCTTGCTGAAATGGTACAGCAATATGACGGCCGATAACAGAGCAGGGACAAGACGTAGTATCGACATAAATACGAAAAAACGTGCGAGGGGGTCTCTACTTGTTCCAGGCATCTGAAGAAGCACTGAAAATCCCCTTTTAAGAATCAGAGAAGATGAGTACAGTCACTTGAGTAAAGCTTACAGGCGACCTACGTAAGGATTGTAAAACATGCATTCGTGATGTTCCTCCAGAGCTGACACCAATCACAGACGCAGATTGTCCAACCTGATTCGAGAGTGATGCTCTTTTGGATGTGTCGCGGGGCATGTGCGGACGACACAACGTCATTGTTTCCCCGAGCGCGTCGCCACAACGCGTCGTAAGTAGGAGATGGAACAGAGATAGGTGAAATAGTTTCCTCGTCTTTGGACTCGTCTTCGAGGAAAACAATGCTCGAACAGTCGAGAAGCTCGTTCTGAGCTTGCGACGCGAAGTGGACTGGAATGTGGAGCAAAAGTAGGAGGCAGAGAAGATCTCGAACGAGAGCACGGAGTTTCATTGATGGAGGCCGTTTGGCAATTACTTGCATGGTCAATATATAATGCCATATAAATTTAGAGTGACAGTCATTGCATAGCTTTCCTCCATATTTGTGACTCCTTGCCGGCGGTGAAATACAAGACAATCACTGATTTGTTCATTCAAGCACAACCTGTCGTGATTTGCATTGGCAGGAGAATCTGATCTACGACTGACTTTTGGGGATACAGGTAGGATGTGGGTATATTTGCGTCTGGAGGGCTTCTGAGATTGTACTAGTACATGCTGTGAAAGGGTTTATTGATAGACTGCTGAGCTAAGACACGGGCCAGTGGTAAGGCTGCTGAGCTAAGATGCGGGCCGGTGGGTCAGACTGCTGAGCTAAGATGCGGGCCGGCAGGCCAGATGGACAGAGTCGTCAATATATAGTAGGTGTATTATGACTGAAGCGGTACTTAAAGGTTAGGTAGTGAGTGAGGATGAAGCTGATCGGGTTGTGCACTTGAAAAGCAAAAGCTCATTTTAAAGTTTAAAATAATTTTATTCTACCTGCACACTGCCAGACCGGTACTGAGAGCCTATACGACAGTAGTAAAACACCTCAGTGTCTGTCGTAATGAGAGAAACAACTAATATTTTCATACCTATATGATAGTAGTAAAACTACATGCATGGTATCAGTAAAACTATAGTAAAGTAATAAATGGTGGATGCACTTACCATCTCAGTATCTGTTGTAATGAGAGAAACAACTGAGATGGTAAATGCAATGTCTGCAAATCACATGATCACAAAAGTAAACTGAAACAATCCAGGGAAACCCAGTTCAACACAACAAAGTGAATATGTGAATTGAAAGAAATTAGGATGAGGGGACAATACCAAAAGTTTTCACAAATTTATAGTGTAATTCCTTTTCTAGTGGTTTTGTCAATATATCAGCAACCATATTAGTGGTGGGAATATGCAATGTTCAAAAAGAACTAGTTTGAAGATGTTCACAAATAAAGTGGTGTCATATATCTATATATTTTGATTGAGAGTTTGTTGAGTCTGAGTTTGCAATGTCTAGAGCACTTTAGTTCAAAGGATGTGGTAAAAAATGAATCAATAAAGCCTTACACATGGCATGAGATAAAGACATGTACTTGGCCTTTGTGGAGGATAGAGCCACCATGTGTTGATGTACTAAGGACCATGAAACAAGGCTAGAATATATAAAAAAGGCATATCCTAAAACACCACATCTTGTCATCAAATCAGAGAGCCAATCTGTGTCCACAGCTCCATAATTAGTAGAAAAAAGAAGAGGATCAGATGTAGGACAGGAGAAATTATATTTGAGAGCATAGTTATGCAAATCCAAAAGATAGCAGAGGACATGTTTTGCAACAAGTGGGTGTTTGCAGAAAGCCTTCTCCAGTACCTCTTTTATGTAGGCTTCTGCCATCCTGGTGGACATTGAGCCTGCTGTGGCTTGTCTGGCCTCATTATTCCAGTTTGGGAGCATATATCCCCCAGCCTATACTAACAGAGTCGATGACTCCTGAGACACCCAGAGTGCCTGTCAACTGCCTGACCTCATCAGGAGGCCCTTTGGATACTAGTCAGCTAGACCATTGAGGTCCTCCTGGCAGCTGCATAATTGGAGGAGCAGGCATTTTGTCCTGTGGCTGTTGCTAGCTCTTATGAACAAGCTCTCAGCTTTTTGGGCCTTATTTTCATTTTCAGAAAGGTCAGAATCTGACCTTGATCTCAAACCTTGGGCCCTACCTGGCCCACACTAGATGTCTGCACATCCTGAGTGTCTACTGGATCACCCCATAGGTCATAGACATTACACCCACTGTCTGTAGTGACTGTAGGTAAAGAGTTACTCATTGATCTTTTGTTTGAAATTTGCATGGTATGGCTGTGCAGAAAGCTTGAGAAGCTGATAGAGTTCTGTCAATAAACTCTGCAACTGATGTTGGATGCTAGGCAATGTAAGGGCGACCTCTAGAGGCTGTGGCTCAGTCACACAGCTGGCAGAGGGAGATCCAAAGTGTATTAGAATATATACTGACAATATCAAGGTAGCTACTCACCTGGCAGAGGGAGATCCAAAGAGAACAAGTCTGGGGATTCCCTATGCCAGGTTGGACGCTTCTGGGGCCTCTGAAGCGTGGGAAACAACTGTACAGTACAACAAAACCTTAAAAACTCGAAAATTGACTAACCAAACAAGTGTGCAAACAAGGGAGGAAAACTCCGGACTTTAGAAGTCAGAAAGGCAAACTCCGGCTTATCTAAGCAGCCTGGAGCGGTGCTGAAGGGCCCACACTTGTCTGAGTGATAGCTAAAGAACCAGAGCACCTCAAAGGTTGAGAATAGTACCAACAGATAGTGTTGAAGAAGTAGTAACAGCCAAATGAGAGAATGGTAGAAGAAATAAGGAAGTGAATGAAAGGAGAGTGAAGAAATAAGGAGTGAAAGAAGAAAGGAATGAGGGGTCCCCTGACAGGCAATAGATCCTAGCTAGTGAATTCAAAAAAATGTAATGAAGTTACAGATTGTGAGAGCTTAGATGTTCACACTGCACAGAATCAGACCAGTCCAGTCTATTGACTATGTAGTAAAACAAAGTATAAGCTGCTTATTAAGCAGCATATAAGTACATCTATATAATATGGGACAACCATTTCGTGGGAATAATGTGCTTAGTCAGTTTTGACAGTTTCTGACTAAGGCTGACAAATACTTGCCTTTTTCGTTTGTTTTTTGGTCAGTTTTTCAGTAGAAAAGAAAAAAAAAATATATTATTCAATGAAAAAGAGTGTATAATAAATATTTAAATGTACAATATCTCTCAGACACATGTGGAAGGTATTCGGAGTGTGTGAATGTGGCTGAGGCCAAAACACGATTTAGTGGACACCAGTTTTCATGCCTCGCATAATCTTAAACCAAATAGCATCAATTTTTCCACGGTTTCAATGTTGTAGTGAGTAAACTACACTACAAAGTAAGTGTTGATTGATTGATTGATTTACAAATATTAATAACCATTCTTATAGCAACGCTTCAAAACTCGATTATGAAGTAAGTATTGATTGATTAATTGATTGATAGATATTAATAAATGATTGATCTAGCTACAACTTCGAAATTTGATTACAAAGTAAGTATTGACTGATTGATTGATTGATGACTATTAACAAACATTCTTATAGCGAAATTTTCACACTCAACTACAAAGTAAGTAATGATTGATTGATTGATTGATGATCCTTAACAAACATTCAATAGCTCGACAACTTTCAGCTATTGATTGATCATTGTAAGTGATTTTTAATGTATTTGAGCTTAGAAAATGCTTAAAAAATTCGAAAAAATCACAGAAAAATCAGGAAAAATTCAATTCAGCTAATAGTAAAAGTTTGGGCTATTGTAGTAAGTGACTTTTATTGTTTTTGAGCTTTATAAATGCTTATAAAATTCAAAAAAAAATCAAGAAAAATTCTATTCAGCTTACAGTAACACTTGGACAATTTTGAGCTATTGATATACTCATCATGTAAGTGTCTTTCAATAGTTTTAAGCTATGAAAATGCTTAAAAAACTATTCTTTCAGGCAATCTTCAACTACTCATTCTAATAACGAACCCAGTACTCCTGAAGGTCAAAGACAGCAGGCTAGGATTCAAAGCAGGCTACAACAGTTACAAATGACTGATCCTGATGAGCATCGTGCAAATAGAAGTAGAAGATCTACTTCAGTGGTTATACCACTTCATTATGGAACTGGGGATATGGGATCTGGGGATATAAGAATTGGAAGAAATAGTCAGATTGCCTCTAGCTCTTTAGAGAGGCCTATTGGACCAACTGTTGCTGTGGATTTATTTGCATCTGAGGATGTACAACTTGGAATCACAAGATTGGGGGATATGAGAACTGAGGGAAATAATCAGATTGCTTCAAGCTCTGATATATCTGGGGGAAATACAGGATTGAGGGATATGAGAACTGGGGGAAATAATCAGATTGCTTCAAGCTCTAGGGAAAATCCTTCTAGCTCTTTGAGGAGGCCTCTTAGACCACCAACTGTTGCTGAGGATCTATTTGCTAGGGCTATTCCTGAAACTCATTTACCTGAAGGATGGAATGCTCCTTTGCAAAATCCAATTCCTAGAATGATACCACCTCTACCTCTTCCTGCATATAGAGCTCCTTATGTGCCTTCAATAGTAGCACCTCTACCAGCTACTGTGCATGGAAGAGATCATAGAGTGGGATCAGTCAATCAGCCTGTAGTTGGTGGGACTGCTATGAGTATACCTGAAACTCATTTGCCTGAAGGTTGGGATGCTCCTTTACAGAATCCTATACCTAGAATGCCTGCTTTGCATAGAGCTGCTTTGCCAAACTTCACAATGCCACTACCACTGCCACCTGCACCTGGGAATAGAGGAAGACAAATTAACCAGCAGGTTGCTCCTATACAAGCACAATCATTAGCAGCATTGCAAGACCAACAAAGGTTGAGGCATATTGCTGCAGCTGAGGAGCAGGATAGACAACGGCAGGCACTAGCAGTGTTACAAGAGCAGCAACAGCTCAGACATATTGCTATGGCTGAAGAGGAGGAGAGGCAACAAGAGTGGCAAAGGCAACAACAGGCATTAGCAGTATTGCATGAGCAACAACAGCTCAGAGATATTGCTATAGCTGAAGAGCAAGCAGTAGCAGAGGCACAAAGGGCTTTACACCAGCTAGAGGTGAGACAAAGACAACTTTTAAAGGTTGCATTGACTAAGAAAGATTAACAGGATGTAGATCTCAATCCTGAACATAGGCCTTTGAATCAGGCTAGGGCTGAAAGGATCTTACAAAACTGGCAACAGCAACATTTAGCTGATCTTGAAGAGGATTTCAATGATTTGGATCCTCATGGATTACAAAATATCCATGCAGCTTTTGATGAAATGCTTCAAAATCCTTTGGAGTATTTGGAGCATCCCATAGACAATGAGATTGATCCAAATCTACTGGATGATCCTAGGAATAATCCTGCTGAGAATATAGAGGAGGACTTGGAGTATGTGGATCCACCTGGAGATAATAGACAGCAATATCTACCAGCACCTCCTGACTTGGAGTATGTGGATCCACCTGGGGATGTCATGCAGCAAAATGTACCAGCACCTCCTGTCTTACAGAGGATACAACAACCTGATGATGTTCAGCCTAGAAATGCTCTTCCAACAGGAAGACAGCATTATCTGGATGGATCCCCTTCACATTATCTTGGTTCTATGGATGTTGCATGTCCACACTGTCATGCTCTACATTTTGATGCTGAAAAGCTCTCCAAGTCTACTAGACGTAATCCAAAGTTTGGCATGTGCTGTTTACAAGGGCAGATTGATTTGCCTAGACTTGAAGATGCTCCACCAGAACTGCTTGGCTTACTCCAAGGTCACCATCCTCTTTCTGATGCTTTTAAAGCATCTATTTGCTAATACAATGCAGCCTTTGCATTTACATCTCTGGGAGTCAAAATTGACCAGGCAATTACCAATGCTCCAGGACTATACAGCTTTAGGATTAATGGAGAGCTCCATCATCTGACAGGTGCTTTGCTTCCAACTGAAGGTGATCATCCTGTGTATGCACAACTCTACTTCTACGATCACAATCAACAATTGGCTTTTCGTCAGGAAAGCAATCCTAGATTGGATCCTCAGATAATGGCCTCTTTGCAGGATATGCTTCATAGAGTCAATCCCTTTATTGGCTTATACAAGCTTGCAAAGCAGATTATGACAGAAGTTCCTGAAGGCCAACCACAAAGGCTTTCTGTTCAACTGAGGGCTGACTTTGGAGACCATCAACGCTATAACAACCCTAATGAACAGGAAGGAGTTGCTGCAATTATACCAGGAGATGGTTCTGAAGAATGATCAGATTACCGTGACATAGTCCTGCATTTGCATGGAGGTCAATTGAAGCAAATCAGCCATCTACACCTCTATTACACTCCTCTGCATTACACTATCATATTTCCAACTGGAGAACCTGGATTTCACACCGATATTCAATCTCAATTTGGACCAGCAGGAGAACAAAGAGCCAAAAAAGTTAGCCAAACTGCATATTATGCATATAGGCTGCAGCAAAGAGCTTTGGAAGCTAATGCTGCATTGCTTTGGAGTGGCAGACTATTTCAGCAATATGTTGTAGATGCATGGGCATCAACTGAGCAGAACAAGCTCAATTGGGTCTGGCACAATCAACAGAAGATTAGGGCTGAAGTCTATCAAGGAATAGTCGATGCGGCTGCTGGAGATGAAGACTTACACAAACAAGGCTGACGGGTGGTCCTTCCTTCTTCTCATGTTGGAAGTGAACGACACATGCAGCAACTATTTCAGGACTTTATGGCTATTTGCAGACATTTCTATAAACCAGATCTCTTCATCACCATGACTGCCAATCCAAAGTGGCCTGAAATAGAAGAGGCTCTGCTAAAAGAACCTATGGTTAATGGAAAGAGGCAAACAGCTTCTGACCGTCCAGATATTGTTGCCAGAGTATTTGAACTCAAGAAGAATGCTCTTTTGAAGGACATAAAAGATGGTCTATTTGGAAAATGTGTGGCATCTGTCCATACCATTGAATTTCAAAAGAGGGAACTTCCACATATACATATCTTGATCTTTTTCCATCATCACGACAAGATCAAAGATGCAGCTTATGTGGACACTATTGTTTCTGCTCAAATTCCTGATCCAGTGACTCAGCCTCAATTGTATCAGGTATTGGCTTTGCTTGAATTATCAATGCAGTGACTGACCTTTATTATTAGGTTGTTACTACCAATATGGTTCATGGTCCATGTGGAGCAGATTTTCCCAATGCCAAGTGCATGGTAGATGGCAAATGTTCCAAGAGATATCCCAAGGAATTTCAAGAAGCTACACAGTATGGTGATGATGGCTATCCCCAATATGCCAGACCTAACAATGGCCACTTTTTTGAAAAGCATGGTCATCGTTATGACAATCGTAATGTTGTCCCATACAATCCATATCTCTCAGCCAAATTCCAATGTCATATCAATGTGGAAGTCTGTGCTTCAGTAGATGCAATCAAATACATTCACAAGTACATCTACAAGGGCCATGATAGGACAACTTTGGAGATTGCTAGGGAGGAGAGGGATGAAATCAAGGAACACTTGGATGCCAGATATATTTCTGCTCCTGAGGCTTGCTGGCACATCTTTGAATTCAACATGCATGCTGAATATCCTTCAGTGTACAGATTGCCTGTGCACTTGGAAAACCAGCATGAAGTCTATTTCCCAGATGATGAACCAATACAGGTGGTGGCTGCTAGACCTAATGCAGACAAGACTGCACTCACAGCTTGGTTTGAAGCCAATACCAGGTTTCTCAATAATAACACCACTTATCAGAACTTTCCAACCAAGTTTGTTTATGAAGCATCTAAACGGAGTTGGAAGGAGAGGCAGAGAGGGACAGCAATTGAAAGGATGTATTTTGCTTCACCAAGACAGGGAGAAAGGTTCTATCTCAGGATGCTCTTGACTGTTGTAACCAATGCAACTTCATGGGCTAATCTCAGGACAGTCAATGGCCATACCTATCCAACTTATCAGGAAGCTTGCAAGGCTCTAGGTCTTTTGGAGGATGATGCAGAATGACAGTCAATGGCCATACCTATCCAACTTATCAGGAAGCTTGCAAGGCTCTAGGTCTTTTGGAGGATGATGCAGAATGGAGGCAGTGTCTCACTGAAGCTGCTCCAATCCAACTAGGATCAGCTCTCAGACAGCTGTTTTGCACTATTCTATTCCACTGTGCTCCTGCCACTCCTGAGGCTCTATGGAACGAATTCAAACATTCTATCTGTGATGATCTTCGACACAGATTGGAACATACTAGGCAATACAGGGACCAAGTCTTTACCAATGAGGATGTCTATGACTATGGCCTTTATCTCATCAATGACACTTTGATGAATTTTGGAAAAACTCTGAAAGACTTTCCCAACATGCCAGAGGCTCAACAGAATTGGAATATAGTTCCAGGTAATTGGCATTTGCATAAGAGATTGACTTGAATACTGATCAATCTTCTAGGCAATAGACTTTTGGAAGATGAAACTAATTATGATGTTGAGGACCTCAAGCAAAGAGTGGAGAGAAACAAAGCCAAGTTCAATGTGGAACAACTGGAGACTTTTGATGCTGTCATGGATTCTGTGAACAACAATTTGGGCAGGATGCTATTCATTCACAGTGCTGGAGGATGTGGCAAAACCTTTGTCTGCAATACTCTGGCTGCTGCAGTTCGTTCCCATGGAGATGTGGCATTATGTGTAGCATCATCTGGCATTGCTGCCTTATTGTTGGAAGGGGGTAGGACAGCTGGAACATTGCCAATATCAAGAGAGGAACCCAGTTATCACAGCTCATATTTCACACCAAAGTTGTTATTTGGGATGAAGTTCCAATGCAACACAAAAATGCCATTGACTCTGTAGGTCGTGGCTTCAGGGACATCTTCAATAATGACATTTCCTTTGGTGGAGTTACTGTGGTTTTTGGAGGGGACTTCAGACAAACTCTTCCAGTGGTTCCACATGGACTTAGGCAGCAGATGATTGCTGCTTCACTCAAAAGGGGCCGACTTTGGGATTATATTCAAGTCCATTACTTGGTCCAAAATATGAGATTGGATCAGACTGCAGAGAATATTGCTCATGCAGCATGGTTGTTGGATGTTGGTGCAGGGAAAAATCTAGGACCTGGAGAAACAGTCAAACTGCCTAAAAGGATGATCTGTGATGACAATTCTATGACTGGATTGATTTCTTCCACATATCCTGATATTGGTCATCCTCAAAATGATCAGTATTACCTGGACTGGACTATTCTCTCTGGCAAGAACTCTGATATAGAGGAGATTAATGCAGAAGTTCTAGAGAGGTATCCAGGGGAAGAAAGGATTTTACAGAGTGCAGATTCTGTTCTCTCTGATAACAGGAATCCTGATGGCCTTGCCTTATATCCTGTGGAATATCTCAACTCTTTAAAAGCCAGTAGTTTGCCTTTGGCTAAACTGGCTTTGAAGATTGGAGTTCCTGTCATGCTCCTCAGGAATCTGGACACAACCAAAGGACTTTGCAATGGAACAAGAATGATTGTCACTCATATCAGCACCAGAGTCCTCAGATGTCATATTATCAGTGGAGATGCCAAGTTTGCAGGTTCAACTGTTTTGATTCTAAGGATCAATCTAGATGCCTCTGAAGAGGATTTGCCCATACCATTATGCAGGAGACAGTTTCCAATTCGATTGGCCTTTGCTATGACTATCAACAAGTCTCAAGGGCAATCAGTCAAGCATGTTGGATTGGACCTTCGATCACCTGTTTTTACACATGGCCAACTTTATGTTGCACTTTCTCGATGCACATCAGGAGATCGTATCAAGGTGATTTTATCAGAAGAAAATACATCAAAAACAACTGCAAATATTGTATATCAAGAAGTTCTCAATGGTTTACAAATGTAAGTGTGATTGTTAATTAACTACTTATTACTAACTTTATATTTTAGCATCTAACTTGATACTGTACATATAACTTGGAATTATAGCATTGTTTCTTGGGTTTACAAATGTGAGTGTGATGTTTAATTACCTACTTATTACTAACTTTTATATTTTAGCATTTGACTTGATATTTGTTGATACTGTACTAATAGAATATATATAACTTGGATTTGTAGCATCATTTCTTGATCAATGTAAAACTTTCTATTCATTAAAAACATATGCTGGAATCAGTAAGACATCATAAAAGTAAGATCATGATAGAAGCTGAGTTACTAATATACATATTTGGAGCCTCTAACCGAATGAAGTGAGGTTGGCGTGGAGACTGAGTTACTTATATACATATTTGAAGCCCTAACTGAACGAAGTGAGGTTGGGGTGGAGGCTAAGTTACTTATACATACTTGGAGCCCTAACCAAACAAAGTGAGGTTGGGGTGGAGGCTTAGTTGGGGGGGGGTTTGAGGGTGAAGCCCCCAACGAGCTACAAAATTTATGCTGAAGGCATGAATCGTAGCTCGTCTATAGTATATGTGACGATGCCTGGGAATTGATCTGATTAGTCAGTTCTGACTAAGGCTGACAAAGAATTGCCTTTTTTGTTTGTTTTTTGGTAGATCCTGGGAATTGATCTGATTAGTCAGTTCTGACTAAGGCTGACAAAGAATTGCCTTTTTTGTTTGTTTTTTGGTAGATGTGTGTATAAAATGCTTTAGAAATCTGAAAAAAAATCATCAAAAAATCAGGAAAAATTCAAAGGGTACTGATACACTGATTGTGAATTTTTTGAGGTTTATAAATGCTTAAAGAAATCTGAAAATTTCAAGAAAAATTCAATTGCTTTGTTTTTCAGAAGATGTTAGTGGAAAATGCTCAAATAATTCCAGAAAAATCACCAGGAAATCAGAAAAAATTCAAAGGCTACTAATATACTGATTTTTAGTTTTTTAAACATTTATAAATGCTGAATAAAATCCGAAAAATTCAAGAAAAATTCAATTTAGCTTACAATAATACTTTGAGAGTTGTAGAAAGAGCACTGAGTTGTGAAATGCCGAGGCCTTGACCGAACAAAGTGAGGTTGAGGCCCGGAATGAGCACTGAGTTGTGAAATGCCGAGGCCTTGACCGAACGAAGTGAGGTTAAGGTGGAGGCTTAGTTGGGGGGGGGTTTGGGGGTGAAGCCCCCAACGAGCTATGAAATTCGTGCTGAAGGCACGAATCATAGCTCGTATTTATAATAATATAAATAAAATTATATTATATTAAATATAATATAATTTTAACTAATTCTACTAACTAAAAGCTATGTGACCATGGCCACATAGCATGCTATGCTACAACATGGTTGGGGGTTTTTATAAATGAAAATTCCCTCCCAAAAGACTGGACAAAGAAAAATAAGATTTTAGTGGATATAGGCATTAATTTTGGCTCAGAGTGATGGAGAGAGTAATGGGTGAAAATGAGAGAGGTGGGCCAAAGGTGAGTGGTCCAGAGCCCCACACACAGTATGTAACAGCATTTTCTTGGGATGTTTGCAAGTGTGAATCATTATGAGGTGTCTACTTATACAGAAAAAAGGTTATATGAGGCTATAACTAATAATTGTGCTCCAGTCCTTGAAAGGTCTCACAATACAAAGCATTATTATGACCATACCCAGCATGCCTGTGTAACACAATAAATTCCCCATCAGCTATCCCTACACTCTGTAATATGTTGAGAAAGATAGCAGTGACAATGATAATAATGCTCAGCTAGCAGAAGATGTAAACAAAGTGATTCAAATCTCTTCTGATCTTTAGTTTAAAGCTTTTTTTCTCAACTACTACAAGTATTATGTATTATTAATTGATATTAGTAATATCAGCTCTTTTTTCTGAAGTTTTCTGGTTGAATTTGAAGAAAAATGTGTGCTCATCATGTGCAATAATAAGGAAAGGGCAGGATTAATGGGTGAGATTATATTCAGGCAACTCCAATAAATACCTGATGTGATATTGGTAATATAGTATTGCTGATGTCTGCTACAATGTGCCTGATGGCTTCAGCACCTACTGGCAATAGTCCTAAATCCACAGGTTAATGATTTCAAATACAAGTCTTAGAAATATTATGGTATTATTAAAGAAAGTGTGTAGTTAGGAAAATCATGCCTAATTAGGCATGATAAGCAGTAGCTACAGTGAAATTTTCATGAATGTGAAATAAAATTTGTATAAAGTAGAGTTGAGTAGAGTTCTGGTAGTGGCATAACATAAAGAATAGATGAAAAGAGAATGTAGCATGACTTGGAATAAAATGGTCTGAATATCATCTATATTGGCATTTCTTACATGGGACACCTTGTATAGCTCAAGACCGTTCAGAATGTTGCTGTTGCTTTTGCAGTCTTTCCTGCAAACAATACTAGCAGGTTTGCATCCTTCTTTTCTGTCAGCCAGCTACAACAAATCTTTGATATTGTCAAGTGCTGCTGAACACCATAAGTCATTAAGCTTTTAATGCCCAGCAAGAGACAATATAATTTCATTATATTTCTCTTTTAATATTGCTTCACCCTGATATATGATACTATAGATATTTCTGAACTGGCTATTGGTCATTGTAAATATCTTTAGTCAAATATATGAGACTGAGGGTAAGTAATTACACATCTAAAAACAATGGACACTATAACTAATAACATTATCTACAGTCAAATCTCTTATAATGGATAGCCCCTCCATAGAAGCCAAAAATTATTGGTTATAAGAGGTTATTGAGTATGAGAGAGATCATTATAGAGCTCTTCAAAAGCTTGTTTTGTCATTATTTTAGATCATATACATCATTTAATTGCTACATCAATATATACTAAGATTGATTTTATGTAGAAATAATTATTAAGAGTGATAGATTGAAGGGCTTGAAATTCATCAAGGCATGTTTGGTATCCAAAGCTTGTAAGAATATCTTCAAACTGGCATGCATATGGCTAGTCCATATCAGATACATCTCATCAGCATCTGAGATCTTCTTCTTCCTTAAAATTTGTGCAAGAAGTTCTTGTTTGCATAGCTCTCTCTCCAATTTAAGGTGCAAGATGCCTGTTTTGATGACTTCAAGTAGATTCATTTCCATGCTAATATTAAATAAGCAGCAACTGACTGAGATGCAAATTTCTTTGGTAGCAATTATTTTTTTTCATTATTTTTGAGTTACATATTGACAATACAATAAGGCTTGAATTAAAGTCAGACATGCTGCAAAATGGATACTAAGGTTGTAGATAGAGAGCACAAACACATGCTCTGTGTGCAGAAGCAGCAGGAGTGGGTGGGCCAACATTGGCACCCAATCTTTGTGGCTGTGCACAAGATTGACTTATCGAAGTCTGCATAGCCATCATGCCTATTATTGTAAACAACTCATTCCTTTTTACCTAGCATGTTTAGCACATAGTAAATAAACAATATATTCCAATAAATAATTTATACTTTTGACATACATTATTGATTATGACCCTCCAAGACCCATCAATTATTGAGTATTGGAGATTCATCAAATTTCTCTACAAACCAAGTTGGTGGATGCTAAAAACCCATTGGTTTGAAGAGGTTATTGGTTATAAGAATCATCACTTATAAGAGGTTTGACTGTAGTCACATTACTTACTTGTGTTCTAGGTAGGCTTAACTAGAGTAAAGTATATGAGACTAGGTCACATTACTTGTGTTCTAGGATGTCAGCTTCTAACAGATGTGTAGGCTGAGTACTATTGAGATCTGCTTCTAAATCATTTCTGCAGACAAGTATATGTTCATCTACTAGTAATAATACAGTACAAAAACCTGCCAATATCTGGCACTGTTGTAGAATTGAGAGTTTAAAAATTATATCAGATACCAAGAGTGTCAGGTTCCGCTGAGTCGGGGGCTTTCCGGGAAAGCAATCACCCTTACAATGCGGACTTGACCCACGGATACTCAGATGTCTGGAACTCCGGGGCTAGGACTCTGGGGTTCAAGACGTGGACAGGGGTACTCCCAGGAGAGGGGACTTGGTCCGGGGTTTTTGGGTGGTGAGTAGCTGGGGAATTCAGATGGGGGTCAAGTCGTGAACCGGAGGTTTTAAGATGAGACCAAATTAGTAAGTTAAAGTCGCGAAGTGCGTACCAGTCTTAGAGCACGCAATTATCCAAGCGTGCCAGTCAATGTGTACCAGTCAAATAGAGGGCACGCAACAATTCAAGTAACCAAGTGAAAACAGTGTAAGCAGTGCAATATCAAGACTAGCGAATACAACGGGGAGCTATGCTATAAGTACTACGGGGCCGGGTCTCGGGGTTCCAGAGTGTCTGGGATGGGTTCCAGGAGTCATTGAGTAGCGGGCAGGGACTGTATACCTGGATCGCGCGTGTGGGGCGCGCAATCAATTGGCACGGAGGCAGTTGTGATGCGTGATGTGTGATGGCTGGGAGCGAGCCATGTGATCCGATCGTTGATCAGGGCTGGTGGCGGCTGATGGCGGTCCTTGATGCGCGTGATGGCAGTGTCGGTAGTCATGATGGCGGAGTGTGTCCTGTGGGGTCAGAGGGAGAGTCCCGGGTGGTGTTCCGGGAGTGTCCCGGGGTGGATCCAGAGGGGAGGGGTCGTGACATCACCCCCCCCTCAGCGCCGAGACCCTCCGAGGCGCGCGTAGCTGGGGGTTTGGACCGGGGTCCAACCGTGGGATCCAGCACCTGACTTGCCACATATTGAAAAAAAAAATTTTTACCATCAAACTCAACCATGTCATGTACGCCGACGCATTCCCCAACACCCCCACACACTAATGAGGTCGCGCCCCTCATGGCCTGGGAGGCCCGGAACGCGCAATACCGAGCCTGCCTTGACTGAGAGCGTGTGGCAGAGCTTGTCCAGCAACGTGAGTGCTTCCCGTGTTGTCCGCCTGTCTCAGCTGACCTTTCTATTCCAGAACAACTCAGTAATCCTGCCCCGGAAGCGGGTCCCAGTCAGCACCTGGAGCCTGCTCCTGATGCAGGCCCTAGTGCCCTCCCGGAGTCCCGCCCGAGTCGTCCCGTGCCTACCTTTGCGCGGATGACTGTCTGCCCTTCCCGTTCTCAACCCCCTCCCCGCCCTAGACTGCCCACCCCCCGCTTTCGTCGTTCCAGGATGGCGGTAGGGGCCGTCTCCGAGGTCCCGGAGGATCAACGTGTTGCATGGGCGGATGCAACGTAGGAGCTGTTTGGGGAGGCCCTGGAGAGGCCCCAGGGTTTACCTCTCCATGCCTGGTGCATAGGCAATGGACTGGTGAGTGCTGTCTTACCTCGGGTCCCATCGCTGACTCTGGCGTAGTGCCTGCACTGCGCTCGACGGGTGGTCTCCTGCCTGTTCAAGGTCCCAGGTCCCTCGTCCTGCTGAGACACGTTCATGTGTGAGGCATGCCACCTTAACCACAAGCGTTGTTCCGTGTCGGCGCTGTGGAGGGCGCGCTGTGTCTCTTGGGAGCGAGGCTGGCCGCTGGGGGGAGTCACCTGGAGGATGGGGGTCGAGGAGCAGGATTGAGTGGTGGAGCCGGTGGGGGAGGCGCCCGCGTTGTCTGGGTGGGAGGCCGGGGTCGTCCTGTGGTCCTGATCACCCGTCGGGCAACCTGGGCCGGGACCACCAGTCATGAGGGGTGTGGGGGGCGCCCCGACAAAGGGAAGAGGCGGGCGTCGCCCAGTCCCTCGCCAGAACCCTCTAAGAGGGCACGCCTGCCTTTGGAGACCCCATCCCCGGCTTCCCCAGTGCACCTTTCCCTGGCAGTTTTTTCCCCATTGTCTGGGCAACCGTTGGAGGATGAGGTGAGGGCACTGCAGGGGTGCCTGGAACAGGCTGACTGGGAGAGGGGGAAACGCAAAGAGGGGGCGAGGGAGGAGGTGGCGCTCCAGAGGGGGCTGGAGGAGGAATGCGAGATGGCCCTTCGGGAGCTGGAGGAGGCGAGGGTGGCCCGCGGGGGAGCCGAGGCCCAGCTGGACGCCATGAGGGCCTGGCTGGAACAGGGGGTGGGGCTTCCGGGGCAAGGTCCCTTGAGTCCGGAGTTAGTCAAGGCCTTGCATCGGGACATGGTGATTGGGCACATGGCCTCCTTGAGTGAGTGTCCCCTTTTCATGGTTGGGTCGTACTAATATTTCCAGGCTGGGCTCAGGAGCACCGCCTGCTCCTGGACGGGGCCGCTGCGGCATTCGCGTCTCTTCAAGAGGGATTACGGTCGGAGGCAGGGAACCCCGGGGTGGAGCGGGGTCTGGATTTGCTGGAGAGGCTGGTGGGTGCACACCGCTGGAGGAACGTCCCGGCCCCAGGGTCGTGGTTCAAGCGCGTTTTGGACGAGGGCAAGCAGCTCCCGTCCTGGGATCAGTTAGCCGAGGAGGTGTTGTGGGAGCACGGTCCAGAGGGGGTGAGGGAGGATTTCTGGGGCTGGCCGAGGGGAGGGGGTAGTGAAGGCGGTTCGGGGCCCCAGCTCTAAGGGCCCCCGTTTTCTTGCTGTTGTCCTGGTACTGCTAACTGTAAAATAGTGTATGTAAAAAATGTATATAATCAGTCTCCCAGAGTCAAGTGATAGTGTAAGTAAGGTGGCGGGAAAACTGGGGAGAGTACCTTGTCCAGACTCTGGGGCGTTACTGCGGAAAAGTAAATAAAAAAAAGAGTAAAATCTAGAAAGTGAAAGCAGAAAGTATACATGGGAGTTGAATCCCTACTGAGCCCAGAGGTGGGGGTTATGCCCACTACTGCCGTCTGTGAGTTCTGTGCCCAGGAAGGTTGTTTCCTGGGTGCCGTTGTTGGAAGTCCTGGAGTTTGTCGAGGACGCCTTCGAGGTTTCCGTGCAGTTTCCAAGTGTCGTCTTCTGGGCCATATCCCTTCCACCGTACGAGGAAGTGGGGTCGTCCACGAATGTTCCAGAAGTCGAGGATGTCTTCAACCTCGTAGTGGTACTCGTCCTCGACCTCGACCGGGGAAGGGGGCTCGGGGCGTCGTTCGGAGAAAGGATCCAGAGGGTGTCGTTCCAGGAGGCAGACGTGGAATACCAGGTGCAGACCTTTTAGTCCTGGGGGAAGCTCGATCTTGTAGGCATGGGATGAGACCTTCTTCAATATTTTGAACGGGCCGAGATGCTTGTGATCAAGTTTTGGGGAGGGCCAGCGGGTGTGGAAGTGGCGTCGATCTAACCATACCTTTGTTCCGGAGGTCCAGTCGGGGGTCTCCTCCTGTTTCTGGTCGGCGTGTTCCGTATAGGCCCAGTTTGCGGTGTCAATCTCCTCCCGGAGAAACTCGTGAAGGGATTGGAGGTCCTGGGTGACCTCGTGGGTAGCGTGCGACGGGATGTCCCAGAGCGAGAGTGTCAGTCGAGGGTGGTATCCCTTGTTGGCAAAGAAGGGCAATACCCTGGTGGCGGAGTGCGGTGTGTTGTTATAGGTGAACTCGGCCAGGGGGAGCTCGGCGTGCCAGTCATCCTGCAAGTAGTTGACGTATAGTCGGAGGTACTGCTTGAGAGACTGATTGACCCTTTCAGTCTGACCGTCGGTTTTGGGGTGATAGGCAGTAGAGAGGTTAGTCTTCACTTCAAGGGCCTTACACAGGGAAGTCCAGAACTTGGACACAAAAAGCGGGCCACGGTCGGAGACGATATCGTCTGGGAGTCCATGTTTGGCGAAGACGTGCTCGAGGAACAGCCGGGCAAAGTCCGGGGCGGTGTCCATGGTGTAGCAGGGTAGAAAGATGCCCTGTTTGGTTAGCCTGCACACAACGACGAGAATGGCATCGAACCCTTCAGATTCCGGGAGTTCGACGATGTGGTCCAGGGATATGGAGGACCAGGGGCATCGTCCGACTGGCAGGGGTTTCAGGAGTCCATTGGCTGGTGTCGGGGGACCTTGGCCTGGAGGCAGGGTTCACATGATCAAATATAACGGGTCATGTCCTTCTTCAACCCTGGCCAAAAGTAAGTCCGGGAGATAAGCTGGAGGGTCTTACGTATTCCAGGGTGTCCCTGGAGCTTGTAGTCGTGGTGTTGACGGAGGACGTCGTAGCGGAGTTGGGCATAATCCAGGACGTAGATGCGGCCATCCTGGAGGAGTTTTTTGTCGGGGGACAAGGAGAAGGCGGGGTCCAGGTCAGTCTCGTCGGGGGGGTTGCGGGGGTCATGGTTGGTGAAGTACTTGTCCCAGGGGGCACGGCAGATCTGGCTCAGGGTCCCTTCATCGTTTAAGATCAGTACAGCATTCAGATGTTCGGGAGGAATCACCACGTGATGATTGAACACATTGCGTTCCACCTCGAACAACTTCTTGGGATAGACATCTGGTCGACAGGTGAGGGCATCGGGTTTAGCTCTGAGTCGTCCTGGGCAGTACTGGATTGTGAAGTCGTATTCTGAGAGAACCTCGGACTATCAGGCCTGCCGTCAACTAAGTTGCTTGGTCATGGTGAAGTACTGCAGGTTGTTGTGATCCAAGTAGACCTGAATCTGGTGCTGGGCTCCCTCGAGGTATGCTTGGTCATGGTGAAGTACTGCAGGTTGTTGTGATCCAAGTAGACCTGAATCTGGTGCTGGGCTCCCTCGAGGTAGGCTCGCCATTGCTTGAAGGCTTCAACGATGGCGAGGAGCTCCTTGTCATAGATGTCGTAGTTGAGCTCGGCGTCGATCATGGACCAGGTGTAGAAGGCGACTGGCCGGGGCTCCCCACCATCAGATTCCATCTGTGAGAGAATATTGGCGATGGCGTAGTCGAAGGCATCGCATTCTAGAATAATCGGGAGGGTCGGGTCGTAGTGCTGGAGTACGGGGGCGGCTGTGAAAGCCTCTTTGAGCAGGTTAAAGACGCTCTGGCACTTACTGTCCCAGTTTCAGGTGACGTCCTTGCGCGTGAGCTGGTTGAGGGGTTTTGTGATACCGGAGTAGTTGTCTATAAACCTCTGGTAGAAGTTAGCGAAACCCAAGAAGGACTGTGCTTCCTTCACGTTCCGGGGTTGTGGCCAGTTGACGATGGCCTCGACCTTGTGGGGATCCATGCAAACACCATTTGGGGATACGATGACGCCAAGATACTCAACCTCTTCCATATGGGATGAACACTTCTTGGGCTTGGCGTGGAGGTTGTGCTCCCGGAGGCGCTCGAGGACTTGCCGGACATGTTTCTGGTGGTCCTTCTGCGAGTCGGAATAGATGAGGATGTCGTCCAGATAGACGATCACGAAGACGTCGCTCATGTCGTGGAAGATGTCGTTCATGAAGCATTGGAACATGGTGGGGGAGTTAGTCATTCCAAAAGGCATCACAAGGTACTCAAACAGACTATACCGCGTGCGGAACACAGTTTTCCACTCGTGTCCCAGGGCGATGCGGACGTTGTTGTAACTGGAGCGGAGGTCGATTTTTGTGTAAACCTTGGCACTGCGGAGTCGATCGACCAGATCGCCAATGAATGGGAGCAGGTAGCGGTTCTTCTTGGTGATCTTATTGAGTCCTCGGTAGTCGATGCAGAGTTGGAGTGAGCTGTCCTTCTTCTTGGCGAATAGAACCAGGGCTCCGGCGGCGGAGGCAGAGGGTTGGATGAATCCCTTACCGAGCATTTCGTCAAGGTAGTCCTTGAGGGCCTGGAGTTCGACCTCCGACATGTTGTATACCTTGCCAAAAGGGGGGGTGGCTCCTTCCTCGAGGTCGATGGTGTGATCATAGGGGCGGTGAGGGGGGATCTCCTTGGCGTCTCCTTCGGAGAATACGTCAGCGAACTCGTGATACTCCGGGGGAACTACTTCTCGGAGGATTTGCGCCTCGGTTTTCTTTTCCGGGGGAATAGCGTCTCCTCGTAGATGTTCTTCCGGGAGAGAGGGCGAGGTGTGTAGCTGAAATGTGGGAGTTCCATCCCTCATGAGGCGGGCAAGGGGGGCGGCCCCAATGATCCTAATGTCGAGTGTGTTTGGGTCGATCGGGGTCGCGGGTGCATTGGCCGGAGCAGGTGTGACGCGTGTCTGAGACCGGCCAGGATAGTTTGGCCCTTTGTACTTGTTCCGAGGAATGTTTGGGGGCCGATCAGGGGCCTTGCAGGCTCAGACGGGTGTGGGTAGTGCATGCGTAGGGGGCACGGCAGTCGTCCTGGGGGTGTCGGGCGTTGGGTCGCTTCCTAGGGCTTGGAGGTGCACGGCGGTCGAGAGGTGGTCTTCAGGTCCCGGGAAGGTCATGGTGAGCATCCTCCAATTGATGTTGGGGTTCGTATTGCGCAGCCAGGGTAGTCCCAGCACCATCAGGGTCAACTCGTGAAGTCGCGTGACCAGGAAGTCGGAGGTGAACTTGTAGTCGTTGTCCAGGGTCACGTGTCCCAAGTGAGACTTCTGGATGGGGCCGGAGGAGGAGGGGGTGCCATCAAGGCGTTGCAGGCGGAGGGGCTGGTTGAGGGAGTTGTGGGGGAGGTCGAGGGCGTCGCTGATGAAAACTCTGGTGGCTCTGCTGTCGATGAGGGCCGATATTGGTCCCGGAGCACCGTCCAGCCTGGCATTGATGACAAAGGACCGGGACGAGCGGGACTGGAGTCCGGGGGGTGGTAGGGGCTTGTCCTTCGGAGTAGGGTTTGGAGAGTGGGGAATGTCAAAGGGGAGTTGCTGGTCGTCGAGCATCGGGTCCTGGGTCAGGCAAAGAGTAAGATGTTGCCAATTGATGCGGGGGTTAGTATCTCGGAGCCACGGTAGCCCTAGGACCAGGGGTGTGGAAGGGTGGAGTTTGGTTATCAACATCCAAGAGGTGTGAGTCTGTCCATTGGCGAAAGTAACGGGCATACGCACGAAGTGAGTGATGTCTCCCACCGTAGAGGCGTCTCCATCAAAGAGGCAGAGCTGTACCGGGACCGGGAGTCGCTGAGCGGGTTCCAGGGCAAAGGTAGACCATGCTTCGTCGATGAAGTTGTCGGTGGCGCCACTGTCAACGAGGGTGTCGAGGGAGGTTCCGGAGAGGGTGAGGTGGGTTTTGAGGAGAAGAGAGTGCAAGGAGTGGGAGGGTAAGTAAGCCGTGAGGGTGTCCTGTATGAGTGTCATGGAGCGAAGATGTGAGACCGGGGCGGAGAAGATGTCGGGGTCGATTCCGCGATTTAGGGCGTCTTCCGGGTCTAAATCGCTGGGTTGTTTTCTGAATACTCATAGGTGGCGTCCTCCCCTTCAAAGGTCCAGGTGGCACGTCCCATGACCTGTCGTTGGGGGCACTCAGAGATGAAATGGTCTTTCTCACCACAGAGTATGCAGACACCCTCCCTTCTCTGTCAGGACCTCAACCCAGAGTCGCCTCCTTTTCGAGAGCCGGTTGGCCTGGAGGGCCTCTCCGTCCCATTTGTCGGTGAAGTCGGGATCTTCAGAGTCTTCCAGGGGTTTCTCGGGGTCTGGCGTGTCGCCCAGGTCATTGGCAGCCATGGCGGCATTGAGTTGGGCCTGGGAGCAGGCGCCGCTGCCAGGGTTAGTATTGGGCGGGCTGCGACTCACCGGAGATTGGCCGCCAGGGAACGCGGGGGGACTGGGGTTTCGGATTTGGGGGTTGGGGGTTTTGCCGGAGGGCCATGGGGGTCCTCCCCTAGAGTTCCAGGGGGTTCGGGAGTTCAAGTACTCGCTGTGGTCTTCCCAGTAGCGTTGGTTGATCTGTGTGACAAAGGCCTTGTATCCGTCGTAGGAGGGTTGTTTTGGGGCAAGTCAGAGAACGTCCTTGATACGTTGCGGCAGGGCGCGGCAGAGGGCGTACCGGAGGGCGCTGTAATTCCAGCCTGTCTCGTAAGCTTCCTTTTCAAAACGTACGATGAAGGTGGTGAAAGGGCGTACCGGAGGGCGCTGTAATTCCAGCCTGTCTCGTAAGCTTCCTTTTCAAAACGTACGATGAAGGTGGTGAAGCGTTCTTCCGAGTGCATCCGGAGGTTGAAGAGGTTGTCCTCGGCCTCGGCCACAGCGTCGTAGATCCTGAACTTCCCAGAGAACTCGTCAACGAAGGCTTGCCAGCGGGCGAGTGCTGGGTTGTTGGGGTCAAACTGGATGAGGGCCGTGTAGTGGTCGAAGGCGATCCCCTGGAGGTACAAGGCAGCAAAGGCTACTTGGGAGCTGTCAACCTGAAACGTGAGTGGTTTCGCCTGAAACGTATTGAGACACTGAGTGAGGAATGTACGCCATTTTTGGAGGTCCCGGCCCGTGAATGCATCGGGCTTTTGAATGTCCAGACGTCCTTCGCGGGTGAGGGCGTCGTGAGTGTCGTCCGTTTTGGTAGCGTTACAGAGAGGGGGACCGGCATTGTAGTAGTAGTAATAATGGTTACCTCCCCCTCCTTGTGGAGGAAACGCGCTGAGGGCAGGACTCCACCCACCTGGAGGGCCTCCTCCAGGTGGCTCACCTGGGGGTCCGCGCCCAGGAGGTCCGTTGTCCCAGGGGGGTTCGTTCCTGCCGGGGGGAGGCCTGGGTCTCCACGTGGGGGGTGGCGGAGGTGGGGGGCCTGGGGGTCGTCCTCGAGGCTTGGCTGGGGGTGGTGGAGGCGGTCGGGGAGGGTTCAGTGGTGTCGGGTTGATCTGAGGGGGGCCAGGTGCGGGGTCGGGTGTCGGGTTGCGTGGAGGACGTTCAACCTGGGAAGGTCGCGCTTGCATCGGAGGCCGTGGGGGGTTCCACAGATCAAAGTGGGGCAGGGGGTCGCGGCAGAAGTTGCGTTCCGGAGGAGCTGGGGCTGACGTAGGGGGTGGTACCGAGACGGGCGCGGGCATGGAACATGGTTCGTTGTTGCCACATGTGAGCTCGTCAATGTAGCACAGTGTATCGTCCATGCTAGGGGTGTCTGCACGGGGTCTACCGGGGTTTGCCGGGGCCGGGGGTCGGGCGTTGTCCATTCATGGGAGGGGTTCCAGGGGTCTCTGGGGCTGTCCCCAGGTCTCAAAGGTGCTAGGAACGGAGTTAGCCCTACAGCAAGTTGACAAGCCTACCGTGCGGGCAGCAGGCTGATTGAATAACCCTCCCGTCGGGTTAAGGGACCGTAGTATGGCCGAGGCGTTTTGTCGCTCTTCCCATTGTTGTTGCTCCAGAGTGGGAACTGTGGGGGCTACCAGGGCCGGTTTCGGTGGTTTCCGCCGGATGTGAATCGAGCGGCCTGGGTCTGCGGGGTTGTTGAAGGGTCGGGGAGAGGGGGACGTGTGGACTTCATTGAGCAGTTGTTGCAACTCTTTGCGGAGGATCATGTTGCGCCTATACTTTACCATAGTCTGTTCTGGGAGTTCTCCTTGTGTGAGGCGATTCCTGAATTCGACCAAGCAGTGGGCCCATTCCTCTGGAGTGCCTGCAAAGTCGTCGTGTCCGAGTTCCATGAGTAGCGCCCTTGCCCATTGCGCGAAGTCCTCCAGCGAGATCCTGAGCGAGCGGAGCACTTCGTCCCATTGCCGTTCGTAGTCCTCGAGACGTCGTCGTCCCATTGGCAAGGGGGGAGTCTGAGCGGGCAGTGCGGCAATTGGGTAGTGTCGGGGGAGGATAGTCGTAGTTGAGAGGTCCTTGGGGTTGGGGGGCAGGGCGTTGGTAACCGTAGTAGGAGGTGGGTGCAAAGGGGCCCTTGCTGGGGGGAATCAGGCGAGGTCCACTGGGTACTGGTGGGGTCTCCGGCAGGCCCCCGGGGATGCTCCGGTACAAGGGGACCTCCACGGGTTGTGCTATGGCTAAGTTGGGTGGAGGGGCCCAGCTGGCTGAGGGCCCCAGATCATAGAGGGATGGGTCGGGAGCCCAGTGGCGGTGGAAATATGGAGGTTTGTATGGGAGGGGTGAATAGGCGGGGCGGGAGGTCTGTGCAGAGTAATGATTGGGTACCGGGCACCCGTAGGGGTTGGTCTGGTAGCCTGTGGGATAGTAAGTGTGAGTATACGTAGCCATCAAGAACGGTGTAAGGAGGGAGTCTTGATATTATGTCAGGTTCCACTGAGTCGGGGGCTTTCCGGGAAAGCAATCGCCCTTACAATGCGGACTTGACCCACGGATACTCAGGTGTCTGAACCCCGGAGTCCTAGCTCTGGAGTTCCAGACACCCGAGTATCTGTGGGTCAAGTCCGCATTGTAAGGGTGATTGCTTTCCCGGAAAGCCCCCGACTCAGCGGAATCTGACAAAGAGCATGGGAGTTGAAAGGTTAATGACAGTCAGCATGTGGCTGGAACTGCTAAATGCATATGTTCATTCATGTTTTTCAGACATGAGAAATGGTTTAACAAGCTTCTGGCCCTCTTTCAAAAAGAGAAGAGGTGCAATAATGTCACCAAAAAACTTATATAGCCAGTCAGCTATTTTCATTGATTTTTTAAATGAGGCTATCTATACCTTGAGTAGAAATTACATCATTTTTCAAGCCAGGCAGTTCCTATTTTCATTGATTTTTTAAATGAGGCTATCTATACCTTGAGTAGAAATTACATCATTTTTCAAGCCAGGCAGTTCCTTACCACCTTCTTAGTCCAATCTATCATTACTATCATCTGGAGTGTTTCAAGATGAAAAAAAAAGTACTAGCAAGAGTCAAAGCACATGAAAAAGGATTAGAGCCAATAGAGGCAAGGACATATCATAAAGATACATAGAATACTTGAAAAGAGAATTCTGGAATAAGATTAGGTGATAACAGGCCTCGTGGTTTCTGTGGAAAGATCTTGGTCTGCTAGCATTTCTTACATCTGTCAACATACTTGTTAATGTACTTGGTTATCTTTGACCACCAGTAGTTTCTGATGATTAACTCTTTTGTCTTAGCCCTTCCCAGATATCCTGCCATGGTTGAATCATGGTAAAGTTCCAGAATACGTCTCCTGATTTTGTTGTCCTGTACTACTATTAGCTCATTTTGGAAAGTAAGTCCCTCCTTTTGTTCCCACTGCACGAACTTGTTTTTTTTGTTGATCAGAACTTGGTCCTTTTGTCTTAGGTCCTGTATTATCTTATCTCCTTCCATCGCCATTGTTATTGTGCTTTCAATGAGCAACATTGAAATATGTTCTGCCAAGATTAAGGTCACATCTTTATTGTCATCTTTTACTTCTTTCTTATAGTCTGGCCTCCAAGACAGTGAGTCCAACTTTAACATGGTTTTTCCCAGCTTATGCTTTAGTATATAGTCATAATCTGCTAAGAAACCCAACCAGCATGCTTGTCAATAGTTTAATTTTTGTGCAGTGAGGAAATATTCTAGGATTTTGTGATCTGACCAAACTTTGATTGTATGTTTACTGCCTTGTACAAGGTGATGCCATTCCTCTAGTGCTCTGATTATAGCTAACATTTCTTTGTCATGTATTTTGTAATTTTCTTCTGCTGCAGAAAAACCCTTTGAGTAATATGCTACTAGATGCCATTTGCTGCCTTGTTTTTGTGACAGTATGGCCTCTGAGACATAATCTGATGTGTCAACCTCAATCTTAAAGGGGTCAT
Source organism: Macrolepiota albuminosa (assembly GCA_027475525.1). NCBI lineage: Eukaryota > Fungi > Basidiomycota > Agaricomycetes > Agaricales > Agaricaceae > Macrolepiota > Macrolepiota albuminosa. Next base: position 172,382 of record JAMWFC010000008.1, on the reverse strand, counting down.
TGTCACTGGCTAGGGTTAGGACAGGTGAGGAGGTTAATTTAGTCTTTAGTGCATGAAATGATTGGCCACATTCTGTTGTCCAGTGAAACTCTTGGTTTTTTTTTGTGAGTTGGTATAGGGGTTGTGCAATTGATGCAAAACCTTCAATGAACTTTTAATAGAAATTGCAAAATCCGAAGAACAATTGTGTTCATTCTCAATGCTGCTGCTGCCAGCATTCAGCTTTTTTCAAAAAAGAGACTATCAAAAATTCTGACATTGGGATTGAAGAATTGTATGTATTAGTGCCCCTTCTTTAGCCATCTGAATCTTTTTGGTTCTTTAGTTCCTTTTATGTTCTTTTTGCCTACAACTTCCTCTTTTGTTACTGATTTTCAATTTTTTTTCTCACGTTGCCTCGCTTTTGCATTTGTCTTAAGTTTCTTGATCCTCTCTTTTTCACAGGAGCTTGGACAATGGTTGAAAAATATCTCTCCTGTTCTCCAGTCTATTTTTGGATTATGTTTTTCCAGCCAATTATGCCCAATAATAACTTCAGACCTTCTTATATTTGCAACGTAAAAATAAACCTTTTCAGAATGGTTTTTATACCTTATCTTGAGGAGTACAAACTCCATTATAGATCCGTTTTTATTTTTGGACCTATTAATATTAAACACTGATATTGCGCATGGTAATTTCTGGACTGATAAATCATGTTTTCATACAAAGTCTTTGTGGATGAACATGGTGTTATGCTTGAGTCTAGTAATCCTTCTATATTTATAGATTTTTGATTATCTAGCCATTGCAAGTCTATGTTAATCTGGGTAGATGCATTTCTGACAGCATTTATTACCATCAATTCCTGTTGTTGAGTCTCAAATCTCCTTTTTGTATACTAAATAAATGTCCTTGACTGGTTGTTATGGAACTAATACTAAAATTGGAATCTTGTATGTGCTCAGCTATTTGGCTACATGCTAAGCCCCTTAAAAACAAAAAACCCTGTTTATAGAGTTGCACTGCCACCATCTTCTTCATCTCATCTGTCATTTCTCCCACCTCCACAACTTTAATGACCTTAGAGGACCAACAGTTTTGTGCAATGTGGCCTATTTTCCCATAGTTGTAACAGGTCAGGGGTCCCATCTATGTCTATAGCATTCAGATCAGCAGCGGTGGCTAGTTGACTAGTATTTTTGACTAGTGCCATCAAAGTTTGAAGAACATTCATATGTTTATTTAAACTTTCAACACCTTGTCTTTCTTTTTCTGCCCTTCCTACCATAATCTTAGATTGTCTCTACTGTTGGTCTAGTAAGTCCACTTTGTCTTGCCATTTCTGCAAGGTTCTGGGAAGGGGGTTGCACTGATAAATCTTTATAAGTAGGTTTTTCTCCAGCCCCAATTTGTAATGATTGAGCAATGCTGCCTCATTCTACCCTGTATCATGCTTAAGATTGTTGAACTTGGTGTTATACTCATCTGCCACTTTATCTCTCATAGCAAGGATTCAAATCTTAGTAGCAGCAGTTTCTTGGGAATGTGATCTCCAAAATGGTCCTTGAATGCAGCTTGGAACAGTACCCATGTGGTAAATGCCCCCTCTCTTTCATCTTGGATAAGCTCTAGTTGATTTTTGGCCCATTTACTCACTTTATTGCCTTTCATCAAAGCTAATGCTGTAGCTACCTTTACTTCGTCTCTTAAGACCTTGGCTTGCATGAAATATTGGTTGCAGGCTCGCAAGAAGTAAACAGCCTTGTCCCTGGAGCCTTTGAATTTGTCAGGGAGGGGAATAGTCCTCAGGTTTACTGCCATGTTGATGTGTGGCTAGGGTCAGTTTGTGATAGCAGCAATGTTGTTGGTAGTAGCATCGATGAACTGTGCAGTAATGTCGAGGTTGGCAGCAGTGGCACTCCAAGTGGGGATAAGGTGATTGATGGCATCAAGAATGGAAGTGATCCCACTTTGAAGGATGCTGACCACATCCTCTGGTGTCATAGTGGTCATAGGGTCAGAATCAGATAACATGGGTGTGTATAATAGAGGCTGTGACACATGTGCAAGTGAAAACTCAATATAATCAGCTGATTATATGCCTTTGAACAGCACATGCAGGAAGCAAGTCAAGATTTTTGTCAGCCATGAGTTGACATGCGTTCATGCCAATAAATCAGAGAGCAGTTGTGAAATATCCAGGCTCAACGGAGTGACTACTGCCCATTGCACTGGTGTAAGAAGAGCTGGTTCACTTAAGAACACAGGCCCAACAGTTCAACTCTGGAGGGTGCCTTGAAGCAACTCTTTTGTGCCTACTAACTAGGGTTCCTTGCTATTTACTGACTACCGTTAGCTGCACCAGCAAATGGTGATGAGGATGATAAGAAGATAAAATGTACTTAGTCTGATATGTATGCGGTTAGCGTGGAGGGCAAGCAGAATAAAAGTGTTGTCAAGTGTGATGGGGAAACAGCAAGGATGATGCTGGCTACAGTGAGCTAGGGCCTTGGCTGAGTGTGGAACTTCGTTGCAATGTCAAGAACTGACTTAAGTAAACAAATCAGAAAAACCAACAGCAACAAAGTTAGAGTTAGCTATTGAATACATGAGCTTTTATACTTTACTAATCATATGCTAAGTCCGATTGTCCTTGTGAGAGCAGTTTACAGGAGAAAACGTCGTCACTTGTGGATACTTGTAAAACCGGAACTTCAAGGAGTTCGGAAAATAGACAAAATAAATAAATAAATATATCGGAAAATATCTAATCATGACATCAGTCCTGCCTGCTCGTAGAATTATACAAAGCCAGATTACGAGACCACTGACACATAATCAGAAAAAAAGTCACGTGAGTCTATGACCTATGATTGTGCTCCAATCCTTGAAGGCCTCACAGTACAAAGCATTGCTACGACCACGTCCAGCATGCCTGCGTAATACGACAAATTCCCCATCAGCTATCCCTACACTCTGTAACGTCAATATCAGTCAGCTAAGAGTTTTCCGTGAACTCAAAACTGACATCATTAGTACATCAGCACGTGCCAGCCTATACGCACTGACAAAACATCTCGGACTCAGAGTGGATTTCTAAGGTTCTCTTCAAAGAGTACAGTCATCCATAAGCCTTATTTGATTTATATATCGAACCTTCCTCGCTCGAGGTTTACAGCAATCCGCACCATGGCTACCAAAGACCATACATCGCAGTCCGATATCGGGAAGATGAAGACTGAGGCTGATGGAAGTTTCAAACGCGCAGATGCCTCGTTCCGGAATACTATCGAGAAGGGTGGACGCTTCGAGCCTGAGCTTGGTACGAACAAGCCTTCTTGCGCTGCTGAGATCTCCTAACTCCGTCGCTCCAGATCGGTATCATCTCTACGTCTCGTACGCCTGCCGTGAGGGATTTTTTCTTTGAACGACGTACTACGGACAACTGACGGTCGTGATCACCTTTTTCCAGCTTGGGCCACGAGAACTTTGATCGTGCGCAAATTGAAGGGCTTGGAGGACATTATCCGTGAGCCGCGCGTTGATTTCGGTAATTTAAGTCGTGCTAAGGCATCGATTCACTCTAGCCGTGACTGTGGTGTCACCCCGAATGGGCGGACAAGGGTGGCCTTTTGCCAACGTCGATGCGTTCCCTGATGCCGACGTTGATCCTTTGTACAAAGCCGAGCACGTCAAGGATCTCTATCTGAAAGCTGATCCGGATTACAGCGGCAGGTTTGTCGTGCCTATTCATTCTCAACGACCGTCTATAACGAATGTTCTATAGGTTTACCGTTCCCGTTTTGTGGGACAAGAAGACACATACTATTGTCAACAATGAGAGTTCGGAAATTATCCGCATCTTCAATACAGCTTTCAACCATTTGGTCCCATCTGAGAAGGCGACCCTTGATTACTACCCAACGGACCTTCGTAGCCAAATTGACGAGCTCAACACCTGGATCTATCCAAACATTAACAGTGGGTTAGATCCGGGTCCTAACCTTGTGTAGCGTGGCTAATTGTAATTATCTTAGACGGAGTTTACCGAGCAGGATTTGCGACTACGCAAGAAGCGTATCAGAAAGCTGTCGTTGAAGTCTTCGAGGCACTCGACCGGGTTGAGAAACTTCTAGTTGGAAAGGACTACCTTGTCGGAGATAAACTTACCGAAGCAGACATCAGACTTTGGGTTACAATTGTATGTCTTGTTTCTCGTTCCCATCTGTCATTGGTGTGCTTCCAACAAGAGAACTGATTTTTTCCCTTCTTGTGAACTTTATTCCACAGATTCGCTTCGATCCGGTCTATGTAGGCCACTTCAAATGTAACTTGCGCACCATTCGTGACGGGTACCCTGCCATCCACAAGTGCGTACATTTCCTTCCACCATCTATCCTATTTGTGCTCCGCGAATTGCGTCTATTTTTTCTGGCTCCACTTTACTCCAATGATCTAACAACTATCTAACACCATTCGCCTCTTTCGACTCACTCCACCACCAACAGATGGATGCAGAAACTCTACTGGACGAACCCCGCCTTCCAGTCTTCTACGAATTTCGAGCATATCAAAACGCACTACTATTGGTCTCACGCCCAGGTATCTTCTTTCTCCCTCCTTTCCTCATGCCCGTTTTTGATTGGTTCGTTTGTACCCAGATTAATCCTACTAGGGTCGTTCCCGTGGGACCCATTCCCAACGTCCGGCCGCTATAAAGTAATAATATATATATATATATATATAGTGACGAAAAGCCCGTAATTGTACAAGTACCAATTACACAAGCCGTGTAGAATTGTATACATGTATAGCAAAGTGTGCCGGATCGACAACAGAAAGGAATTTCCAGAAAAAGCTATTTTCACCTGCGGCGCATCTCCTCTCACACGGGGAATATATATATATATGAAAAGTAATCTATGCTTTTTTGGTTCTGGAGCTTATGACCCTTTTGTTCCTCTAAATTCTAAATTTGACAAAGGGACACTGTATGCAACTGGGTTCGGTCCGGAAGCGCAAAGCTTGATAAAGTAGACAGACATTATACATACATACATAGTATGTTGATAAGTGAGTGAGTGAGTGGTGACAGATAGACACCCTGCACGCATGTACGCTCCGCCCGGAGCGGGGCGTTAATAAGACGTACGTACATACATCCAATCGCACAAGTGACGAACGAACCTTAAGTGCTGCCAATCGGTCTAATCAAACCCTGGGCCTGAAATTTGAAATACTCAAGTGCGCAAGCAAGGCGGGACGGAAGCTATATACATCGGCGCTCCTTACTCGCTTAAGGAAAGGACAGCCACAGAAAGCAAGCAAGCATTGAATATCATCAAAAAACGTAACAAATACAAAGACCGTACAACACGTAATAGGAATGTGTGTGTTGAGAGCACGGGGAAAGGGAAAAGCAAGGGAATGGGAGAAGATAGGGTATATCAGACAGACAGTATGTAGGTCGATAGTATGTATAGGGATGACAGAGATAGCACTGTACACGTTATATACGTACGGGGATGTATGGAAGAGCGTCAATCAAACTACGGATACGGATAGTACTGTGGTAACGTCATGTAGATCATGGCAAAAAGCAACAGGGCACAGAAAAAAAAGAGAGAGGGTCAGCAACGTACACGAATCACGTATCCACGAAAACCAAACACTAAAACCAAAAACGATAGAAAAAAGAAAAAAGAAAAAGGATAGTTTTCACAAACCAGACGAGAGAGCTCACTCTCACTCAAAAGAACAAAAGAGCAAGCACCCCGAACGCGATCGCATGTCCATATCCGCCGTTTGCACTGAAACGGAAACGGAAAGAAGCCGCAGCGGCGTTCGTGGCCGTTGGACTCGCACCAGTCGAAGCTCGAGTACCTGAGCCTGAGCCTGAGCCTAGACCCGACGACGATGCCTATGTACACATAAGAAGATCAGTATTCAGTTACGTTGGACGTATAAGCTCGGATCTCGATCGTGATCTCGAGAAGGATTGGTAGGAATAGGAGTTGGGAGGGATCGGCGGGATGTGGATCCGATTGATGGAAAGGGAAAAGAGGGAAAAGCTCACTGGTACGCTTGCGCTCGCGCTCGCGGTGGTGCTGGTGCTGGTGGGTACAGCCACGAGCCCGTTGGCGATTGTGCTCATTGGTGTGCAGGAGCTGGACGGAGGCACCGGGTGTGCGGCCGGCGTGACTGGTTCGCCTTGGAAGAACGTCGAGGATCCGTAGACGCCCATTGGCTGTGTGTGGTGTGTGTGTGTTGGTTAGTTAGGGAAGGAAAGATCTAAGGAAGGACGCACCTGGCCACTGTCGCCTTTGCATTGCTCAAAAACGCCGGCGTCGTAGTTGGCTGGCATGTTCCATGCGCATCCTAGCGTGTCGTAGATGTGCTGTGTGGCGCGGTCGTGTGAGGATAAAACTTAAGGATAAAGGAGTAGATACGCACTTGACACCAGGTCGGCGCCATCGGACCGGGTTTGCATGCACGGAAGCAGAATTGTGTGTCGGAGACAAAGTTCTGTTTTTGGCAGAGGTAAGTAAGTAAGTAAAAAGTTTAGGAACGGATGATGGAAAGGACCGACTGTCCACTCGAAGATCTGCTGTAGCGGTCCGAACGCGGTAGAGAACACGAGGCCGCCGATGGGGTTGCCTGTGTTGGGTATTTAGCCGGTGGTGACCTTTCTTTTCTTTTTTTTTTTGAGAGGACGTACCGTTGCCGTCTTGTCCGTGTGGATCGAGCTAGCAGTGCGGTGAGTTGTTAGGATACCTTGCATTGAAATAGAGAAGAGGAATGGAAATGGAAGAACCGAGTCGGATCAAGTGGCTTGAATAGAATGGACTTCTCATACCTCGCCCTGGAGATGAGTGTGAGGGTTGGGTGAATTGAATTGAATAGAGGGAAAGGACGTACGCCTTCATCGCCCGCGGGGATGTTGAGAAATGTGAGGTTGCCTACGCCTGTGTGTGTGTGTGGTGTGTCGAGTTGGTGATGCGATTAGATGAGAGTTTTTACCTGTGACTTGGACGAAATCAGGGGTCTGGACAAAGTGCGCGCCGGTGATTGCGCCGTCGGGAATGAGGCGGGTGCCAGTGCCGTTCTATGATAGAGTGAGGCAAAGTTGGAGTGGATGGGAAGATAAATACCTTTGTGCACCACGCGACTTCAATGCGCTGGGGTGGGGCGGTGTTAGTGAGAGATCGGCGGGAAGAAGGGACTCGGTACTCGCCTCGGTGTTGCCGATGACGGCGTCTGGGCCTGGTTTGGGAGGAGCCCAGATGCACCAATCGGTGAGCGAGTTTACTGTGTGTGGTTCGCGGGAGAAGGTGCGGATGGGGGGGGCGAGCTTACTATAAGCGTTCTGGCAGTCGGACGTCTGGTTGAACGCGGCGGCGCATCGGTTTGTGCCGGCTTGGCCCTGTTCGGAGTGGTCCGGTGCGTTGGAGGGGAGAAAGGTTGCGCTCTGTGCGAGGGCGCGGGCGGAGAGCAGGGCCAGGACGAGGGAATGCATCGTGGGGAATGAAGTATGTTTTCGCCGTGCCCGTCGTGCGCGTATGTTCTTCTTCTGCCGACTAGCCGTAATCGAGATCCGCGGGAAATGCCGACTGGTCAGTTGGCGCTAGTTCGTCTATAAAAGTCAATCCATGTCTGCAACATTCTCGCAATCATGTTTTCTCTATTCGGTCTCGACTTGACTACAGTGGCAATTGCCGCGCCTCTGGTCTTTGTGCTCGTCCATCTCGTCCCCTATCTCTGGGACACACACAATGCCCGTGCACTTCCCGGCCCCTGGCTTGCCCGCTTCTCTGATCTCTGGCTCGGTCTCGTCAGCAAGGGTGGTCACCGTTCAGAGTCCATTCACCAGCTCCACCTCAAGCACGGTCAGTTCTCTCTCCTCGTCCTGTCCCATGCTCACCCCTATTAGGCCCCTTTGTCCGCATTGCTCCAAATCACATCTCCATAGCACACCCAGATGCCCTCCAGGTCGTCTACGCCCACGGAAACGGTGCTTTAAAGTCCAACTTTTACGACGCCTTTGTCTCCATCCGTCGTGGCATCTTCAACACCCGCGATCGCAACGAGCACGCCCGCAAACGCAAGATTGTCGCACACATCTTTTCACAAAAGTCCGTCGTCGAGTTCGAGCCTCACATTAGGGCACATGTCACTGCCCTCATTGAACAGTGGGATCGTCTCTTTGCCTTGGCCGTCAAGGGCCACTCTGGTCCAGAGGGCGGCGGATGGCACGGCAGAAACGGCAGGTTGTATCTTGATTGTTTGCTCTGTACGTTACCCATTCTTCCTGTCGATTCAACTCTGACAACCCCACAGGGGCCAACTATCTCGCGTTCGACATTGTCGGCGATTTGGCCTTTGGCGCTCCTTTTGGCATGATCCAAGCCGCCAAGGACGTCGCCAAGGTCCCCAAGAACCAATCCGAGTCCCAAGCCATCTCCTCGTATGGGAAAGAGTCTCGTCCTGAAGACGTTGCAGAGGTGCCCGCAGTCAAGATCCTCAACGGCCGTGGCGAGTACTCCATGTCCCTTGGTGTTCTCCCACCGTGGTGGCGTCCATTCGCACGCATGATTCCGTGGTACAGGCGCGGCGAGAAGGACGTCAAGACTCTTGCCGGCATCGCCATCATGGCTGTAAAGAATAGGCTCATGTCCGAGTCCGATAGAGTTGACCTCCTTGCCAAATTGAAGAATTCCAGGGACTCGAACGGCAATCTCATGACCCGAGAGGAAGTCACTGCCGAGGCGCTAACGCTCCTGATCGCCGGATCCGATACAACCTCCAAGTACGTTATCTTCCCCCCCTTCTTTTGTTCCCCATCACTAAACACCTCACCCAAGCTCCACCTGCGCAATCATATACCACCTCGCATCGAACCCCGACGCGCAGCGCAAACTGCAACGCGAGCTCGACGACGAGCTCGGCTCCGAAGACCTCGTCGCGCCGACCGGCGACCAAGTCAAGAACCTGCCGTACCTCGACGCATGCATCAACGAAGGGCTGCGCATCCACTCGACGTCGTCCCTCGGGCTCCCGCGCGTCGTGCCCCAAGGCGGACTCACGGTCCTCGGCCTGCATTTCCCAGAGGACACCGTCGTGTCCGTGCCCTCGTATTCTATCCACCGGGACGTGGACACTTGGGGCCCCGACACGGAGGCGTACCGCCCTGAACGGTTCCTTGAGGAGGATCGCCAGGCGAAGATACAAAAGTGCTTCAACCCGTTTAGTACGGGCCCCCGTGCGTGTGTTGGCAGGAATCTCGCGTTTTTGGAGCTGCAGGTTATTGTTGCGGCGTTGCTGAGGAGGTATGAGTTTGTGTTGGAGAGAGAGGGGCAGGCATTGCTTACTAGTGAGGGGTTCTTGAGGAAGCCGTTGGGGTGTGTTGTTGGTGTTAAGAGGAGGGATGTGTGATTTTTTTTTTGGTTTGTTGGTTTTTTTTTTCTTTCTTTTTTTTTGGCTTTGGCTTTGGCTTTTGGTTTTGGCTTTTACCTCTGGCTCTACCTCTCTCTCTCCATTGCATCCCGCATCCATATCCCGTATCCCCCGATCTTCATCAACTTCGTCATCTTCATCAACTCCTCACCTATATACCACGCACCCGATGTACGATGTACGCGTATGTGCATGTATTACGAATTTTGTAATCTGTAACCGAGTATGATTTTTTATGTGTGAATGAGGAGGGAAGTTGGAGGGTGGTGCGGTTGCGTACTGGGAGGTGTGAAGTTGGAGGCGTGAAGTTGGGAGGAGGGGGGAGGGTGTCGAAGATTGGCGAGGGACGGGGGGCCTCTTGACTTGTTACCACCATGTGGTATACACGAAACTTATACAAACAAAGCTGGCAGGTAACTCTGTCCAGCTGCTTCCTAACGGGAGCTACACCGAAAGGTGTATAAGCATCGAAAGATGCTGTCAATGCCCCCCCCGCCAAAAGACAGTGGCCCTCCCATAATTCTGCTGGGCGAGCCCAGTGGGAGAGGCTGAATGCGGGCAATATTCACTCTGCCACGTCATCGTGCATGACCTACAACTGTCAAAAAATTTACATTTTCAAGGCCAGCTATGAATTGCAGGCGCACTACTACCCATGGGAACAATAGCATACAGCTCACCAAAAACCTGTCTCTGTAAAGTGAAATACTCATTGGTTAAGACCCTCCACCGGCATGATAACGTCGTAAGAGCAATCACCGTAACCAAAGAATAACACTACCCGGAAGGAATACCGCCAAACTAAAATGCAACACAACCGGTAGGCCATACCGGATCTGACCCACAATTGCGAAGGAGTGACATAGGGTCGCCTGACAGCAACGTTAATAAAAACACACATATATATATGCATGAACCACCTACCCCCTCCCCCCTCTTACCCGCCTGCCGAATGACAACTGAACACTCCCCAACCCCTCCTGAGGCTGAAATTGACCTAATTATGGACGAGATCCCTGCTACTCCATCTACTCAGGCTAGCCCCAGGAGTATTGAGATGAGTACCCCACGCATGCCCCTATAGCAATCGCCAGATAGACTCTTTCCGCATAGTCAAGTCAGCCCCGAAAACTCGCTCCCTAACATTGTAACCCCCTACAATGCAACGAACGAGAACACGAGCTTTCCCCCGCTTCCCACGAGGCCCGCAAATAATGAGAATACTGTCCCAAGACCACGCATAGGAAAGGTGAAACTCACCTTAGGACGAAAGAAGCCCAGAGAGAGTGACAAGGCTAAACGTCCTCAGCCCTCCAGCCCTGTAGTCGATAGGACCCCAAAAAGGCACACCTCTACAGCAGTCCCTCCCATGGGCACGCCAGTACTCCTCACAGTACAACCCGATCCGGAGGACAACCACTCACCAGCGCACCCTCCATTTACCCAGGCCCAGTTCACGTTTGGCAGGAACATTAGTGTGCCCCGAAGTGAGCCCCAGACTGAAGACCCAGACCGAGCTCCGAATAGTATCCCTGATCAGAGCAATACACTTATAGGCGACTCCGCGTGGGACGAAATACTTGTCGACCCCCCCACCATCTCACCCTCCCCCCATATTCGTCCCATGCGGCACCAGAGCGGCCAGAAGGATACCAGTACTGGGCGCAACTCGCTGGGTCTCTCCAATGTTCCCCCTATCGCCTCAGGACCCAGGGAAGAGATATACAGAGATGTGAAGTCGGATGATGGAATCACGACCAACACAACTGGCCTGCAGAGGACCGCTGTGCCAAACGGTGGATGGCCAAGAATACACTTAGGCTCACACCCCCTGGAAAACGTTGCCACGTCACAGGTGGCGGCGTGGAAAAAGGTTACCACAAACAAGATTTGGGTTAGACTATTCAGGTGCAAATACGAAACGAACAGCCTCGCTACAGTCGATAAAACCTGGGCACTGATCAAGAGCCTCGTACGAGTTGAAAACGATCTGACTCTGGGAGTATCATTTCCCTTGCAGGAGCGCGCGGTAGACTCTGACCGCTTCTCTTCACCTTACCACATGCTCATATCCGGCCTCACCACTGCACAGAACGATTTCCTTGATAGCCTTGAGATTGTCTCCACCAAAGACATTACGGTTATTTTCAAGTCGTTCAGTGATACACGACCCGTCTTTGTAATGACCATCTGTGGCCTCACATACGTCGACTCTCCAGACGCTCGCTCTGCAGTAACAGAATTGGTGGTCAGCAGTTTACAGGAATCCGAACAGGTCATAAAACACATAGTTGACTGCGCCCCAGCTCACCCAGACTATATCGCGAATGACATCCTGAACAGCATATCAGTAAAATTCATTGACGTCAAAAGGAGTAAGGCAAATGGAGGTGACTTCAGAGGCTGGAATGTGTTCCTCCATCACTCCTTCCTTTCTGACGACGACCACGTTAAATTAATTCAGCTTATGCGAACGTGTACATTCCCCTCTGTGACCTCAGGCTTCGGCCTACCACTTCTAGGCAAAAACACCCTTCTCTGCGTCAACTGTAAATCTATAGATCACGACACTCCCAATTGCCCCTTCCCAGAGTTACCAGGATGGCTAGGGTTCAAGCCTACGTTAATTCAACCAACCCAGACTACGCACAGCGCGTACAGCAATGATACGGACCGTCCCCAGGAGTACTTCGCTAGAGGCAGGGGTATGGGTAGGGGTAGGGGAGGAAGCATGCGTGGAGGCAGACCGTATGGCCGGCGTGCTTTTCGAGGCCAATGGAACTAGTCCAAATCTTGCTCCCCTCAAATAATAATGTTTACTGAATCGTGTCGCATTGAATTAAAATGATATCATCAGTTACTCGCAATAATTAGTGAATGATGATATATTAGAGCGCTACCATGTTTAGAATCGTGGGTGACTACAGACATGGATGAAATATAAAAGGAACAAGGACTGAAATATATTGGCCATGCGTGGTACATGTAGGTCCGGAAGCCAAACGTTGCAAGACAAAAACGGCAGTCTATAAAAAATAGAGGAAGGTGCCGTGCAGCAGTCCTGCTTAAGCTTAGAATTTCTCAAGTCCTAATCCCACTAAATACTTCTGAAGTTCTAAGCAACGTCCCCCCTGAGTACTTGGGAAATGTACTCACCCCGAGAAAGCGCGGTTGGCTTCTCGGTAAGTCTTTTCAACCACGACATTAATAAATGATATACACTCTGGTTTTGAACTATCTAGTAACGGTGATAACCTCCCTAGTGTTGGTGGGCCAAGTGAGCCCGCCACCGCTCTGGCCCATCATACCAATGCTAGGGAGATCGGAGGTGGATCCCCAACCCTATACCCAGCCACAGTAGCTATTGCAGGGAACGCGGATGCAGTACAGCTCCCCCCTACGCCCTACACCCAGTATATAGACCAAAATCCGCAAGGAATGCCTGGACTGGATGAAACTGACACACTTGATGAACTCGACATCCCAACCCAAAGTGGAACCAACGAGTACCCTGTCGCATCCACACTGATTAATAATCCCACCCAAAACAGAATATCCTCCAAGAATACGAAGGCAGCTATCCGCATCGCTACCCTTAACATCAGAGGTTTTCGAAATTCAGGAGCAACGAAATCTGAGTCTAAATGGAACCATATTAATCAGCTACTGAGAGATAACAAGATAGGCATTCTTGCCGTACAGGAATCCCACCTGAATGAAGAAAGGAAAAACGAATTAGAACTTCTCTTCGGAAAGAGGATGAAAATCGTGTACTCAGCTGACACAGAAAACCCGACGGGAAAAGGCGGTGTCGCCACAGTGTTCAACTGTAACTTGATAAATGTACGAGAAACCAGCTCTACAGAGATTATCGCGGGCCGAGCAATATTAACATCGACTAGATGGCATAAAGACGAAGTAATAAACATACTTAACGTCTATGCCCCAAATGTTACAGAATCGAACGGAGAGGAAAACGCGAACTTCTGGAACAAAATAAGACTCTTTTTCGTGAGAAACCCTCATATCATAGTAGACGTACTGCTCGGTGATCTCAATATGGTCGAGGATGCACAGGACAGGGCTCCAATGAGGACAGACCCAGAAGAAGCAACCGAAGCACTTGACAGCCTGAAGAGACTGTTATACCTAAGGGACACATGGAGAGACACTTTCCCAACAAAACGAACCTTCTCTTTCTTCCAGGAGGCGACATCCTCCATGTCCAGGATTGATAGAGTATATATGTCCGACTCCATTTCATCAACGGCAAGAGAATGGAACGTAGCACCGTCTGCCATCCCTGGAACCGACCATCATATCACAACGGTGCAGATTGCCCACATAAACTCACCCTCAGTAGGTAAAGGAAGATGGACGCTGAAAGCACACATCATTAAGGACGAAAAGTTCAGGAAATTTGCGATGCTCACCGGAAAAACTGCCCTGGAACAAATAGAATCTCTGGGAGGCTCGCGCAACCAAAATAAGAATCCACAAACAATATATAGTAAATGGAAGGAAAACTTACTAATCATGGCGAAAGAACGGGATAAAGCGTTGGTCCCCAAGTACAGAAGAAAAAAGAGAATCTTGGAATCTGAAAGAGACCGGATCCAGTCCAATGAAGACCTGGAGGATCGACGTAAGAGGGCTGCGCTACATCAGGTAAACAATGAGCTAAGCGCACTAGAACATAAGTATCACATGCTTAAGAGAGATGCAGTCGCAATGAAAAATAGAATGGAAGGAGAAACAATGTGTAAATACTGGACAAAAACTAACAAGCAGGCTCTTCTGAGAGACCTCATTTATGCCCTCAAGAAACCGAACCCAGGAGTGAATGAGCCTGTGTATGAAACGGACTCTACGAAAATGGCAGAGCTCGGAAGACTATATCACGATAATATACAGAGTGAGTACCAATATGTATCACCAGACATTAGAGAAGAAAAAATAGATAAAGTACTGAGTACAATCGAAACTAAAACTACCGAAGCGCAGAATCGCGACCTTGCAGGAATTATTGATCACAAAGAACTAATGAAAGCTCTAAAGTACTCAAACAACAGTTCCGCCCCAGGCCCCGATGGCATTCCATATGGATTCTGGAAGTCGATGAATAGTCAGTTTATTAATGACTCTAAGCTAAATCAAAGCGGCGGATCTCAGAAACCAGTCTGTGACCTAATCGAATTGCTACGCTTGAAATGCGAGGACATCCAACGATACGGAATCACGGACAACTCCTCCTTCTCCGATGGATGGATGTGTCCAATCTACAAAAAGAATGAGAAAACCGATATAGCGAACTACAGACCAATAACGTGCCTGAATACTGATTACAAGTTATTTACTAAGGCGCTTTCAAACCGTCTCTCGATAATAATTGCTGACCTCATACACCCCAGCCAGGCAGGTTTTATACCTCACAGGAGTATTACCGAACAAACAAAGCTCATACGCATGATGATACATTACGCAGAAGCTAAGGAAATGAATGGACTGATCGTGGCTTTAGATCAAGAGAAAGCGTACGACAAGATCGATCACGAGTACCTATGGAAAACCTTAAAGAGATTTGGTATTCCTGACCCCTTCATAATGACGATAAAATCACTTTACAAGACCGCGAAATCGAGTATAATGATAAACGGTGTCCTAAGTACCCCCTGGAACGTCACTAGAGGGGTAAGACAGGGAGACCCCCTCTCATGCCTATTGTTTGACCTAGCGATCGAACCCTTAGCTGCCTCACTGAGGGCATCGAACATCAAAGGGTACTCAATCCCCGGAGTCGCCGAGAGACTAATAGCTAGTCTATTTGCAGATGATACCACTGCATTCTTATCGATGGATGATAACCTCGATTCCTTAAATACCATTCTCGATGACTGGTGCATAGCGTCAAGAGCTAAGTTTAACACAGCAAAAACGGTTGTGATTCCCATCGGAAACATAGAATACCGTAAGGAAGTTCTGAAGGAAAGAAAAACCAAACCCGACGGTTTTAGAATCCCGGATAACATTCACATAGTAGAAGAAGAGACATCGACGAGGATACTAGGCGCGTGGTACGGTAACCTAACGGACCTTAGTGCTCCATGGGCCAACGTACTTGAGAAAATTGATAGGAGTCTAACAAACTGGGGAAAGAGCAACCCTACATTAGAAGGAAGAAGACTAATTGCTCAAATGACAATAGCCGGAATGACCCAATACCTTACCCAAGTCCAAGGAATGCCTCCTAGAATTGAAAAACTGATTGTAAGTAGGACCACAAAGTTCATGTGGGCTGGACGTAGTTCAATGGTAAACGAACAAACCATGTTCAAACCCCTATATGACGGTGGTCGCGCACTTGTAGATATAAAAACGAGAAATAAGGCGATCGACGTGATGTGGCTGAAGTCGTACCTTAGGTTAGGTCCTGACAGACCACTATGGGCGTACATCGCCGACGCCCTCATGGCAATAAATGTCCTGAAAATGAATGGAAACGTAGATGATAGAGTGAAAATAAACCCTTTCCTACAAACTTGGAAAACCAAGTCCTCTACGCGAGGCGAAATCTGCCCAGACATATCTAGACTCTTTAAAACAGCGAAAGAATTTAACGTAAGACCGGAAGGCCTTGCCTTTAGTAGAGACATCCTAAGAGACGTGCCCATTTGGTATCACCATGCCGCGAACCCTAGAATAAGACGACTTAACCATGGGAAGTCCGCAGAATGCCTGAAGTCGAACCATAAGATGATGAGAGTGGGCGACGCTGAAAGGATTGCCAAGGTATTAACCGACCCACAACATATTGAATCGGACGAATGTATGTGCATAAGTTGCATGGAAATGGAGAATTTTTCAAATTGCCTCCACCCCCACTCTTGCTCATATAGAGCAAAAGAAATGATCGACACATTACCTGAGAAATGGGACCCGAGGGCTCCGCAGCCAGAAGATAACCAGATCACTGACGAAGACCAAGGGCAAAACGGAGAGGAATTATCTAGAACCATATTCGATCCATGCTTAACAACTGTTGGCACACTGGCCGAGATTTTCCGAATCTTTACCTCAGGCCCCATACACAATACCACTTACTATCGTAAACAGGCCGACAGCACGCAAGAACCTGTGACAGCCTTTATAAAAGGAGTCAGCAAACCGTACCTAGGTGCTACACAAGGCAGCCTCATGGGCACAGGAGTAACTTTCGTAGGCAGAAATGATCTGAACACGAATGGAAAATGGCTTAGCCTGGAACAAGATACTGGTGGCGGAAACAACCTTCTGGCTATTTTGCTTGCGTCCCTGAAAGTAGGATTAAGCACCCCAATGACGATAAACACAAGGTCCAAGAATACTATCGAAGGATTGATTTCGAAGCTGAAAGCGAAAGAGGATGCTAATTTCCTTAACTCAAGTAATGCAGGTCTCCTGAGGACAACCATTGGTCGTCTTAGGATGCATACCGCTCCCGTATATCTCCACGACTTAGCTGACTCCCAATCATCACCACACGAGCAAGAAGCCAAAACTAAAGCAAGGGAAGCTCTGAACATAAACAGGCCAATAACCCTTCCTCCGCTACCAATGGAACTACATCTGACAGGAGCTAAACTATCAACAATAACGCAGGCTATCGCATATAAGACCATTAGTAAAATTAAAAACGCCCCCCAAAGACCGAGAACGCGTGTAATGCTGAATAACATAAAAACGAACGTTATGAGAGTAAACAAGAAGATCCCGACTGAGAAACAAATTTGGCTCAGTTTTAGAATTAAAGATTTCCCAAAACATATTAAAGTTTTTCTATGGAAGTGCGCACATGACGCATATAAGGTGGGCTCATACTGGAACCGCCCAACGATGGCACCCGAACTCTTGGCAAGGAGTGTGTGCGAACACGACAACAATGAAGATTCCTTAAATCACATCCTCTCCGAATGCGTATGTAACGGTCAAGCCATAATTTGGGGGTTGGCAAGCGATATATGGCATAGGAAAACGGGAGAACATCTCCCCAAACAGGATGTATTCTCCATCCTCGGGAGCCCCCTAATGATTAAACGTGAGGAAGGATGTAAATCGCCTGGCCTCTCACGTCTGTACAGAATCCTAGTAGTAGAAGCTGCCCATGTCATTTGGTCCCTAAGGTGTGAAAGAGTAATTCAACACCACGATGTTCCCCATTCCGCCACCGAAGTTGTGAATAAATGGAATTCAGCGATACTGAAAAGGGCAGATCTTGACCTGAAGATGACAGACAGGAAGTTTGGCAAGAAGTCAATACCTCTCAGAACAGTGGTGGAAACATGGGAGGATACAGAAATAATTGAGATAGAGTTGGCAGAAGACTCTAGAGTAAGGAGTCAGAGCGGGGTTTTAGTGGGTAATAGGCCTGATACAATGGAAGGAATAGGCTGACCCTGTTTCCAAGGGCCCGTAGTCCCACACCTATGTGCGTAAAAGCATTTCCTCGCGGAGAGAGACACTCACATAACAGCTGCCCGTTTTCTCGGAACCTGGTTTTAATCCCAAGTGTGCAGCATAGCGGGTGCGATGAGGACGCCTAGGGCGTTGCTCATCGTACTATTAACGCCACTCCAAAAAAAAAAAAAAAAAAAAAAAAAAAAAAAAAAAAAAAAGATTGGCGAGGGACCGGGAATCGGGGTGATTCGGTTATCAGTTTGTTAGCGTCCAACGTCCAGCGTCTGTCAGTTGTCAGTTACTTGTTACTTGTTACTTGGTAATTGGGAGTCAGAGTGTTGTCAGCGCTTATTGCCCCCAGCGTCTGCGGAATGATAACGATTAGTGGGCGGCGGCCCGGCTAGAGAAACGCGGTAAAGTGTGAGCGGAATAGCGGTATTACCTCTTCGCTTTTGCTTTTGCGTTTGCGTTTGCCTTTTTTCTCTTGTTTTTTTTTTTTTAGAAAAAAAAGAAGGTACGTACGTGAAGGATATGCTTTTTTGTGGGTGTGAGTGGGAGAGTTGGGATTGGAGTTGGAGTTGGAGTTTGGAGTTGGGTAAGCGAGTGAGGGCTCGGCTGTGGGTACTCCAT
Organism: Macrolepiota albuminosa; assembly: GCA_027475525.1. Taxonomy (NCBI): domain Eukaryota; kingdom Fungi; phylum Basidiomycota; class Agaricomycetes; order Agaricales; family Agaricaceae; genus Macrolepiota; species Macrolepiota albuminosa. The sequence continues at coordinate 153,884 of JAMWFC010000008.1, read as the reverse complement.
GGATAGTTAAGCGGTGGTAAGCGGAGTGTAATGTGGGCGCAAGTATGATACGTAATAAAGAGGGGAAGGGTTGATCCCATCTCGTTGATCGCATCAGTTTGAACTGACTCGACCGCTTGGCCGAAGCCTTTGTTTGCTTCGTTTCGTTTCGTTGACCCGGTGGAAGTTGGTTGAACTTGGGAGAGGGTCTGGGAAATGTTTACTTTGTTTTTTTTTTCGTTATTGTTTCTTTCATCCAAAAAATTCACAAAAGTTCTTCTGGTGTGTTGTTTATTTAGGTTGTGCAGTAAGAGAGGATAGGTTGACTCATTTGAGTTGTTGGAACCTGTTGTGCCCATTGTTAAGTTTGTCTGTATTGTCTTGCTTGTCCTGACTTTACTGTAAGGTTGATATGAGTCTTTCTTACTGGCACGTACAATAGAATCTGCCAAATCGGTCAATTCAACTGTACGTAGTTCTAAGTAGAAAAGAAGTTATTCCCAAATATATGTAAACACTACCTATATATTGTAGATAGAATATATATTCTAGGATAATTGAGTAAGTATAGTATCTTGTTGAGGTACTATGAGTCTACTTTTAATGATAATAATTGTAGCTCCTTTGTAAAGGTGCTACATATTACTACATACCCTCTTTTCAGACTGCAGTGCAGTCTGGAGAGCTAAATCACTGATCAAAATAATTATGCCTAGATGCTACAAGTTCATGGAGACTTGACAGAAAATCTTCAAGATGGAGTGACATCATTGGATCATCCTGAGGCTCACACTCAGGTGATGGTATTGAATATGATAGGCTGGGCTCTATGGGTTGAGAACTCATGGATGACTGGAGCAGAGTGATGGTCAGTGCACATGGTGGGGGATGAGGTCCATGCCTTTCCTTCCAATGACAAGAGTCAATACCCTCATCTGTCTCACCAGAGGATCCTCTGTGAGGCCTTGTCTGACATTCTTCCATTGCTACAGCATTGCTGATGGATCCTATATACATGGAGCTGGGTATGCCACTCATTATCAACCTGAATATAAAAATTGAGTGCCAAGCTTGAGTTGAAGAATTGCTGTTCAAGAAATACTACACTGTACATATACATATGGTCTAGCCAATTGATGGGAATTCAATTGTGCAGTATTACTTGCAACACATTGTTCTCTGTGATGGTTAGTGCTGTTTTGTTGAGAATGCTGGAGTGCTGGATCAAAATACTAGTCCACAAGGTGGGCACAAATGGATCCTTAGAGAACTTGTGATTATACTCCTGCACTGTTGCTATAATGTGTGCAAATGCTAATCTTGCCTTCTCTTGTAGCTGTAAGGGCGACCTCTAGAGGCTGTGGCTCAGTCACACAGCTGGCAGAGGGAGATCGTAAGTGTATTAGAGTATGTACTGACAATATCATAATAACTACTCACCTGGCAGAGGGAGATCCAAAGATGTTGACCAAGGTAGTCTATTAGGGTCAGCTTGGATGTGATCACATGATCTCAGTATTAACTTTGCATTGACGTGTATTGTAGCCTCAGTTGCTCTCTCTCATCATAGACAGGCTCTGAGGCTGTAAGTACACATTTTTTCATTCATTGATTAGTACATATCTGATAGCTTGTGACTTAGCTACTTCACGCTGTCCTTAGGTATGAATATGGTTGCTCTCTCTTATCATAGACAGGCTCTGAGGCTCTACTTCACGCTGTCCTTAGTCCCAGGCTGTCAGATACGTCCAACAGGTTATGGGCATCCTTTTTAGGATTACTGGCACTTTCTAAACAGCAAGAGACTACTCTTATACAATTTTTGATCGCATACATTCAGTCTTTTCCATCCTTTCTGCGTTACTTTGGTTCAATTTTTTGGGTCAGCATAATGACTAATCCTTTTTGACATCGTCATGCCTCCAGGGCTGCTTCGTCGTCTTCCAGCACTTTTCAGGGATCCTCTGCCACGGGTTCTATCTCTCAGTTGACTTTTACTCAGCATTTGCCACCGCATATGTCCACCTTTCCACCTGATTCATCAAACACTCTGGTTTCTGATTCGAATACAGACATTCCAAAACGTTTTTAGTCTTTCATTCCTCGACTTTACTTAATACTTCTTCTTGACCATCTCCAGCTATGCCTACACTGGCACCCCAAGTTTTTCATTCTCATCCTGTACATGCTCCTACACTGGTTCATTTACCGAATCCTCCTCCACTTCCTTCTCATACTGCTCAAGTTTTTCACACTCCTTCTCGTCCTGTTTTTGTAGTCATGAATAATTTGCCTAATGCAACTTTTACTCCTCCCTCCCCAGCTCCAGTTTATCATCGACCACCTTCTGTTTTTATTAATCCCTCTATTCCACCTGTGAGGGCTTGTTCTGTTCATGTCCCACTTTCTCGTCCTCCTTCTGCTTTTCTCAATACTACACCTTGACCGATTTCAACTCCGGTCCAACCACCTCCACAGGTCCCTGCTCATGTTCAGCATCCTCCTCTGGATCGTAATCAGGTTCCACAAGGCCCACCTCTTTTTCATCCTCAACATCCTGCCAATCATCAGACTCCTGTACCTGCACCGCAACATGCACCGCACTTGCCTCCACAGCCTTATTTTCTGCAAGCTCCTGTACCCCATCCACCTTTTCAACATCCTTTTGTACCCCCTGCTGATCAACCTGCTCAACATTTTATGGGGATGGGCAATCATACTTTACCACCATATCCAATTGATCTCTTTCTGCCAGTGGCTCAGCCGGAATATCGTTATGCTTATACTCCTCAGCAAGTTACACACAATCCTGTGCATACGACTGCTCATACAGATTCCAAATTGCCCCCTCTTACCACTATTCCTCGATTTACTTTGGCGGCTGACTGGGGCCTCTGGATCAATCTAGTCATGGCTCTGATCGATCATATGGGTCTGAATGGGCATGTATGTCCCTTACCAATACCTGGAGCACCGTATAATCCAACGTGTCGTCTGGCAGTTCCACCTCCATATCCACCTCACCTTACGAGGGATGATTCGTTGGTTTATGAGACATTTTGGAGGAATGATAACATTTGCTCTTACATTATATCTGGACGACTGATCTTTAATTCACTCCCTCCTGCTTGCACTGGTCCATATAATTTTCTGACACATATGGCTCGTGATCTTCTCAATTTCCTCAGGAAACGTTTCAGCGTTGGCAGTGCAGCTTCTCCTCAACGTGTCAAGGATTTGGTGTTCAGGTTGTCCTGCGCTCCAAACACCATACCCGCATATGTTCAGTCTTAGAGAATAGCCGTCAATCAACTCACTACAACTGCCTGGGATTTCACTCAGTATGAGAAAATACAACACTTCATGGATGGCATTCTGGGTCACAGGGCATACAATGTTCTACATGAAGAAGTACAACGTTCTTGGGATAATAATCTGGATGGTACCTTTGATTTTTTCACCCTTGCCAATACGATACTGGAAATCAATATTGATGTTCGATATTGTCAGGCAGTCTCTCATCCTCAACCAAAAGCTTAGAACTCTCAACGCTCCTCATCCAATACACAATCGTCATTATCACCTTCACAACGTCATGATTCCTCAAATGATCTTAAACGTGGTACAACAAATGATGGGTCTAAGGATAATAACAATTGGCCAAGGGCTAACGTAGCGGTTGCAGAGGGATCAACGTTGGACTCGACTACAGAATCTATTACAGTGACACCAGCTTTTGTTATCGACAACCCAGATAATCCTGTACTCACTACCATTACCAAGGATGAGGAAAATGATATCAATTTCAATCTTTATGATGTTACTGGGGTTGAGACTAATGAAGTTTCATCTTTTTATGCCTTTATGAACTCGATGCCCCACAAAGGATACGACAAAAGCGGTTCTTACAAAGGATTATGTTAAAGGCATAGAATATACGGGACACTTCGGGGATGAACAATGCATTTCTTGTATCATTGGAAAGCAACCTGCTCGACCATTCGACCATCATGAACATTGAGCCGAACATGTTTGCGCCCTGATATACATGGACTCGTGTGGACCGTTGATGACGCCAACTGTGGTTGGGTGCGCTGGACATATATGCAGTACAATGCCATCTCCAGCGCTTGGTGTGCGTAGTTGTGAGGAGTCCTGACAGGGTCCCGGTGTGCTCAAGCCAAGGTGATAGAACAATGCGCTGAATTATAGTGCTTCAGAGACTACCTGGCAGATGGTAAGCATTGTAGTTTAAACAAAGATATTGAAGAAAAGATGAGTAGTGCAGTGTATTGTGCCCATAGGTGGCACCGTAAACGACAAAGACGAGATAGACAAGGCTAGCACCCGACTTAGTGACAAAGTCAGAAAAAGCTAGCACGATTTGAACGCTAAGTGTAACTGTGTGCTCAAGAGGTTACAATTCGTTGTTATATACATGTAAAGTAGCTATTTTATATACTATGCGCTACCGTGTTTGCCAAGATAAAAGTCCATCTGCGGCGCTACCTCCTAGCGCCTCTCCTTGTGGTTTCCTCTAACGGCAACCTTTTGCACATGGATGATGGCGACCAATGGCATTATGACCCACAGCGACCAGTGGTGACTCTATATTGACTTAGAATCGTATGAGTCTGCTCACTTTTACTATAACTCCGATTGGCCAGGCTGTTCTGGGGTATGGTCAGAAAATTCTCGACAGACGCTGTGAGTGCTAATGTCAGCGCTACTCATTGTACCAGTTCCTGACAGGTCCAGATGTCAGATTTAAGTATATCCAGTGCTGCCGTCATTGATCCTTTTAGACTTCTGATTGAAGTGCCTCATCAAATGGCAGCGCCTGCTGCTGGCTCCTTCTGGAAGTGATCAGGATTTAGTTAGAGTCCTCTCCCACCATCGTGTTAGCGCTATACATTCTGAGCCTCCTTTGTCCTTGAGATAGGTGAATGGAGTGTGCTGAAGGCCTGGTAGCTGGTGGTTAGGGTAAATAGATAAGTCCTGTAGTAGCATGCCAGAGCTAGGGCTGCTCTATATTCCCAACTGGTCGCTAGAGTCTTCAGTATGTCAAGTGTCGGTTGGCCTATAATGTCCCTTGATGTGCTCAGTCCAAGTAGAAGCCTATCATCTCCCCCCAACTGAAAAATTGACTGTCCTCAGTCAAACGCCGTCATTAATTTGACTGTGCTATGGTCCATATGATGCCGCCAGCACTTTATAAAAGTTGTTTTCAGCACTTCACCTTCTCGTGTTTTTCTTCCCATCTTTCCAGCATGTCCACTACTTTTGATGCCTCTGCTCTCCGCAATTTCCTGGCTAAGGCCTCCTATTTATTTGATCACGCTAAGTCTGTCAGTCCCGCCGATGCACCACAAACCGTCCCTGGAATCATGCAGCTCTATTGGTGGTGGCTCATGGTCCATGGCTCTGACAGTTTCTGGGCATGGGGCGTCGAGGTTCATAAATAGTGCATGGCTTGGTACCGCAAATATGAGGGTGCCAATTGGTTATAACCGTTTGCGGACTTGTTCGTAAGTTTTTAGGTTTGATTTTGGATTTGTGGTGCTAAGGTTCAGCACTCATACTAGGCTCCTTCTCTGTCCAACGAGATCGACGCCCTGCTGGCTAGTACTGAGGTTGGCGACGTAAGTTTCTCCTCTTCTTCCTCACGTTTCCCATGTTAACCCTGAGTAGTTGGTTGCTACGTTGCCCACCATCGCCAGTCTCCCTAGTGCTCCATCAGCCTCTACTGATCCTTCCGCTCCTGTCTCTGTCCCGTCTCCTCCCATTCTTAGTAGTCCTTTTCATGGCGATGCTTCTCCCGCTCATACTGCGCCCATTGTTGCTTCTTCCACTCATACTGCGCCTCCTCATTCGGCCATCAAACAAATTGCCATTACCTCCAGTGAGCCCCAGCCCAGACCCACCCATACTATTTCTCACCTTTCCCCCATAACTTTGCTGTTGTTATTAATTGTGCACCCCCTGCTCTCGCTAGCCCTCCCAAACGTACCATGTGTCCTTGTTTACCTGCCTCTAGTTCTTCTACTAACTTTGCTTTCCAGATCAATCTCTCTGCTTGTGTTGCCCCTTTGTATGTCGTAAGTGTTTCCTTTTAAGATTGCTAGGCTCTAGCGCCTGATTGGGCCCTTCTTAGGCACCCAACCAGACTATGTTTACTGACGCAGAGCTTCGTGATTTGTTACGCCTTCATTGTGATACTACCATTATTGATACCAGCCTCCTGGCTGGTGTCCAAGTACTCGGCGCTAAGAAGAAGGTTACGGTGGCACCCATGGAGTGTTGCGCTTTTAGGGCAAAGATTGGTGTGGTAAGTGCTTGTTTGTCCCTGATAGGTTGATGACATTGCTAACTTCTTTCTCAGTGTGATAAATGTTGGTCTGAGAACGATCCCGAGGGCTGCTGGTTTCCTACCGCCTCTTTTCCCTGCTACCACTGTGACGTGTTAAAAAGGGGTTGTGCCTTCAATGGGATTGTACTCATGAACACAGTAGGGACACTATCATGCAATGCAATTACGAGCACGCAGTCTTAGTTCATAACACCCAGGCCTTCATGCTGCAGCAACGTGATCTGGCCGCTACTCATCAGCCCACTGTGATTAGTGCTGCAAGCCTAGCACTTCCTATTACCCAAGATGGCATCACCATGGCAGCCCCTTTGCCCGCTCTCTCCATCATCCTGTCCCTTTGAAGCATAAGCCTGTTGTCGCCTCTCCTAGCAAGAGTCCTGGTAAGCGCTGGGAGCTAGCGCCTGCTACTCCCGTAGTCTTGTCTTCTACCAAGTCATCTACTGATGAAGGCGAGAATACTGAGAGGGATGCTGAGGGCGAGGATGATGATGAGGCTGGGCCTGTAGTCGACACCAATGCACTGTTGGTGGTACATGCTCTTCTGCTTCATCTTACTCCCCCTATCGCCGCTAACCCTCATCAGAGCAGCCCTAGTGGTAATCGGTGCATAGTTCTTGTATTTTCTTTTTTGGTCGTGCTAACCTCTTTGTCGCCAGGTCCCCTACTCCTTCGCTTCCCATTGTTGTGAATATCCCTTCTGCCGAAGATGTTGTGATGTCCGTTGCCAGCGCTACCCCTGCTCCTGAGCCTGTCGTGGCTAGCGCCTTCTCTCTTGCTCTTCCCATTACCCTGTCTCTTACTCCTCCTTGCAGCCTCTTTTCTTTCCCCAGTACTCGCAAGTCCTCCACTGCACCTGAGTCCGAAGGGACCTTAGTGGCTCAGAGAGAGCACCGTCACCGCTGGAGGTACTTGCCCTCTTATGGCATCCACCTTTCCTCTGCTAGGGCTATGTCCCCAGGCAATGAGCGCCATAAATGGACTCCTCATGCTCCCATAACCGTTTGAGTAAGTCTGCATTTATTAGTTGGTTCGTTCTTTCTCTGACCTCCACTAAGTTTGATCCCTTCTGGACTCCTCCCCCCACCATGCACGTTTCTGGCAACACCTACCCTTGGCTTGGGGATGAGTTCTCTTATCCCATCACTCCCCTTCGTCCTGCCGCCGATCTCTGCCAACAACTTTGCCATGTCGAGGACGTGACCAACATCATCGGTAGCGAACTCACCATTCTACAACCTTGTGTCTCCACCTTAGCATGCCGTGAGCTCCTCCTGCTTGAGCTTCATGATGACATCACTGATGCGCTCGAGTAGCAAGCAAGTAACGCCATTCAGGACAGGGACTTGCTTCCTTTGGGTGATCCCGCTCCCTCCAAGTCTGATGCATAGTCACTGACCCATAGCGCTTTGAACTTTGTGGACTTTGTAAATTTTTGTGATAGCCATGCTAAAAATAAACACTCCCCCCTTTGTTCCGAAATTGTCAGTTTGTAAGTCATCAAATACAAAGTAAGAAAAAGGGAAAACGCTCAGTAAATCATCATAGCGTAAAAAAAAACCCCTATTACCAGCGCAACCCAATAGCCAATATCGTGCCAGCCTAGGAAGAAATAGGTATTGTCTGTAGAAAAATAAGTCAATTCATGCAAGAAGTTTTAATGTATAAGAAATAGAGTGCCACTGATCGCTTGTGGTTATTCGGTGATGGTGGCTATAAGTGCTAGATCTTGAAGGTTAACTTCCTCTTTGTGCGACCTAAAAATGAGTTAAGCACATCCTATTGGTTTGTGTCCACATCAGGGTCCAAGCCCCTTGAGAAGTGCCCTCCCACGCTGTTGCTAGTTGAAACACTGCCCAAGTCCTATAAATTGCCCAGGCCTCGACAGCATCTCATCAGTCTTTGCGATGGAAAGCCCAACCAGCATTGTGTGGTCTCCCCGCTGTGATCGTGCTCATGTCATGATTGATCCCCCCACTTTCCTGGAATGCGCTACCTCCTTCTTCCACCACTACCTGGTGGTCGGCGTGCCCAGACTGACTGACGGAGTCATTGAGTTAGGTCATCACTGCCAGCTACTTCATGCGGCTTGTGAGATTTGGAATGATGACCTGCCGTTGACCCGTTTTGGTATGGAGAAGAACTGGAGTCAGATTTTTCAGGTGCACTATTGCCTTTTTTGCCCTCCTTCTCTTCTGATAGTCGCCAAATAAAGCAAATCGTGACCAAGGAAACAAAAGGGGCGGCAGCGAATCCTCCTTGTGCTAAACATTATAATCCCCAAGAGAGAAGGAAAGACAGAATATGTAGAAATGTAAGAGATAAATGGTATAAGAAAGAAACAAAGAAAGTATATAATTAAGTAATAAAATGAAAATTAGTTAGTCTCAATTTCAAATACAGTGAGCCAACTGACATTGCTCAGGACCATCAGCATGCAGTCCTGACAGGGTTGCTACTTAATTCTAGCAACGGTCACACATCCCTGGCAGGGTTGCTAATTCTAGCAATGGTCACACATCACTCAGGTGCAGTTGCCTAACATGCAGGTAAATGTTCATATCACGCTCTCCAAGCCGGTTGCCTCAATACATGCAGCTACAGTATGCTAAAGAGTGACATATAAAGTACAGACAATGGGTGAAATGCTAGAGCTTGCTAATAAGATAGACCCAATCCTAAACCCTAGACACAAACTAAGACACAACTGTGCCTGTTGGCTGTGTCAGGAAATGAGGAGTCTGAGGTGTGAAGACCTACATAAGTGTTGTGAGAGTACAAAAGAATGGATTAACAAACTTGGATGCAAATGGTTGCTAAGGGAGCAGCCTATTAGAAGAGCCCTCACAGTCAAAGAGGAGGAAATAATGGAACAAGCTGATAGACTCCTCTTCAACCTAGAAATAATGATAGAAACTCTCTAAAGAATGGTTTTAGGGTTTTTGCCCCACCTGTAGCAGCAATGAAGACATTGAATGTGGATTACTCAAGATACAGCCAGCCACCCCTCTCACTAATAGAGGTATATACAGACAGATACTGCATGAGAAATGGATCTGTAGATGCAGTGGCTAGAGCAGGAGTTTGGTTTGGACAAGAAGATGAGAGAAATGAATCTATAAGACTACTAGAGAACCTGCAACAAACAAATAATATGGGGAAGGTACTAGCTATACTAAGGGCAGCCAACATAGCCCTGAAAGACCAACTGCTAAAAGTCCCAAGTGATTCTAAACTGATACTAGATAGTCTAACAAGGTACCTAAGAAAGAACAAAAACAACAGATGGGTCAGGATAGCAAACCAAGACCTTATGAGAGCACTAGTATAAGGGCAACCTCTGGAGGCTATGGCTCAGTTACACAGCTGGCAGAGGGAGATCCAAAGTGTATTAGAGTATATACTGACAATATTATAATAACTACTCACCTGGCAGAGGGAGATCCAAAGAGAACAAGTCTAGGGAATCCCTATGCCAGATTGAATGCTTCTGAGGCCTCTGAAGCATGGGAAACAACTGTACAGTACAACAAAACCTTAAAAATTTAAAAATTGCCTAAACAAACAAGTGCACAAACAAGGCAGGAAAACTCTGGACTTGGAGGTCAAAAAAGCAAACTCCAGCTTATATAAGTGGTCTGGAAGTGGTACTGAAGGGCCCACACTTGTCTGGATGATAGCTAAAGAATCAGAGCACCTCAAGGGCTGAGAATAGTACCAATAGATAGTGTTGAAAGGGTAGAAGCAGTAAAGTAAAAGAATAACAGCAAAAATAAGAGAATGAATAAAGAGAGAGTCAAGGAATAAAGAGTGAAAGCAGGAAGAAATGAGGAGTCCCCTGACAACTAGTAGCCACACTAAAAAGTAGGTCAGGAATAACCATTCTTGAGAAGGTCAAAGGACATGCCAGTATAGAAAGGCAATGATGTTGAAGACTTAGGTGCCAGGACTACCACACAACTACATACTTGCTATTCACGTGACCTTGGTTCATTTTTCTTACCACTGGCATTTGATATTCCTTATCCACTGAATATGAAATGCCAGGTATGTACTTACTTACATTCCCTTGATAAATTATCCACTGAATACAAAATGCCAGTCTGATTATTAGGTCTGAGTCTACACAGACATAAGTCTCTTAACTCTGCGTATTATCAGCTGCAACAGGTAATGGGGACTTATATTCAAAATCATACTATCCTTGCTTTGTTTCCAAACGTAGAAGCATCACCTGCATTTGTCCTAAACTCCACCACTTCCATGACTCTAACGCTAATCAACCCTGGCCTGCCTGCCATACATGGACAATACTACTTCTCAATCACTGATGTCCAAGCTTGGCATAATTAAGTATGCAGAGTGGGAAAAGGCAATGTACAGACAACTCATGTTTGTTGGCAGATCCCGAATTGTCTCTGGATTAGAAATGGAACCCAAGGATCAAAGAGACACCACATCAGCCCAGGCAATACAATTGTATTGGCTCCACAGCAACAGAGCTGCAGGAGAAATCTACCAATAGCTTGATGAAGGGAATAAGATCCACATTGATGATATTTGAGATAACCCCACAGCAATGTGGCATAAGCTGAAACAGATCCATTCAAAGTCTGCTCCAAATATGCACTTCAACTCTCTCAGTGATTTATTCAACATTTGTCTGCAAGATGGTGGAAGTCTAACTGGGCTCTGCATGTGGGTTGAGGGTGCAATGCAGCAAGTCAAAGCTCTCTGTCTAGCAGCCATTGTAGGCTCTGATGGGTCAACATCACCTGGATATACACTTGACATGCTCAACAACAAGCTTTCAACCATGGCTATGCTGTGCGCACTTCCCTGTGAGGACTACGCCTCATTTATCTTGTCAGTCCTGCTATTGAATGAGTTAACTAAGGAAGCAGTCCTTGAGGCCTTCTGAACTGAGGAAATTCAGTGTCGTGCTGCTGAGGAAGAAGCAGAAACTGCCGCCGCTACCACTTGCACTATTACATACTATATATGCAATGGTCCACATAAGGTCCAAGACTGTCCAAAAAAATTTGCTGCTGCTCAGGAAAATGCAAAGAAGGGTAAAACCAACACAAAATCTAAAAAACAAGGAGGTTGATGCAGAGCAAAAGCCAATGCTGCCAAGACCACCGATACACCTAAGGTTGAGGAGGGCTGTGATGGACCCACTGTTAAAGCTGAGGCAGCTGTTTGTCAATTAGCTGCACCTTCCCTCTTACTAGCTGACATGCTGTGAAGTACAGACTCTGGTGCCTTGATGTCAGGAGACTCCTCATTCCTTTCTTCTTTCACTCTTTATTTCTTCACTCTCCTTTCATTCACTTCCTTATTATATCTATCATTCTCTCATTTTGCTGTTACTACTTTTTCAACACTATCTGTTAGTACTATTCTCAACCTTTGAGGTGCTCTGGTTCTTTAGCTATCACTCAGACAAGTGTGGGCCCTTCAGCACCGCTCCAGGCTGCTTAGATAAGCCGGAGTTTGCCTTTCTGACTTCTAAAGTCCGGAGTTTTCCTCCCTTATTTGCACACTTGTTTGGTTAGTCAATTTTCGAGTTTTTAAGGTTTTGTTGTACTGTACAGTTGTTTTCCATGCTTCAGAGGCCCCAGAAGCGTCCAACCTGGCATAGGGAATCCCCAGACTTGTTCTCTTTGGATCTCCCTCTGCCAGGTGAGTAGCTACCTTGATATTGTCAGTATATATTCTAATACACTTTGGATCTCCCTCTGCCAGCTGTGTGACTGAGCCACAGCCTCTAGAGGTTGCCCTTACACTTGATGCATATGACACCGCATTATGAATGGTTTTTACCAGACTCTTTCAAGCCATGGAGAGTCCCTATATATCTTGCAAATAACATGGTAGTCTACTCTGCAGGAAAGAGGGATGTACAGTTCAGACCAGCTGGGAAGAATAAGAATCATCACCAATATTCTATTTATATCCAAGCTAGTCAACAATCTTCTTTCCATTACTGCTCTGAGTGTGCATCAAGGATTCATTATCATTTTTCATGGTCAAAAGGTCTTTTTCAACATTCAGAACAAGCCGATCTTTTCTGCCACTATTGACAAAACCCTCACATCCTATTTAGATGGGCACATGGTCATCTTGTCACTAGCACATGTTGCTAAGGTAGCTAGCACAGGTTCAACGTCCTCTTCCATAATTGAGAAAGGCCTGCTTCATAAAAGGATGTGCCACATAGATACTAGATGTTTGGAACAACTCATTACACAGGACCTCACAAAAGATCTAAAGATCAAACCAGGCTCATCCCTTCCAGACATCTGTGAACTGTGCCTATAAGGCAAGCAACACCATGCTCCATTCCCACAATTAGCAGATCATGCAACTAAGGTATTGGCAAGAGTGTTTTCAGATGTACATGGACTGATGCCTGTAGGAGGTCATCAAACCAATGACAAATGGTGGTGTACCTTCATTGATGACAGCATTTGGTAGGCAGAGACCTACATTATGCAACAAAAGAGTGATGTGTTCAAGGCATTCAAGGCATACAAAGCTCTTATTGAGTGCTAAACCAGCATAAAAATCAAGTGCATGCATCACAACAAAGATGGTGAATTCATTTTCAACAAATTCCTTACGTTCTGCAGAAATAAAGGCATAAGACTTGAATTCACCAACATTGCTTCACCACAGCAGAATGGCATGCAAGTAATATTTGATGAGACCCATTTTTCAGGACTTTCACCCTCTAACACCTCCCTCACACCTAGCATTAGTATGTTCAGCGACCATGAAGACTATTCTCCATACAATTCTGATGATGCCATCACCTCCCACACTGTATCAGCATCATCAACAGATATACCAGCAAGTGACAGCTGCATCCAGGACTAGTGGGAGCAAGAGTTGATGAATGGCTCACGCCACCTGAAACAGTGACACCATCAGACCACAACAGTTTGGTGGGAGCTGAATCATCGACAAGAACATGAGCTCCATGTCAACTTAAACTCCTGCTGCCACCATGCAAACCAAGTCAGTGTATCAGATTCCCAGCACATAATGCTGATGCTGAGTACCGGTATGCTGTGCACAAGTAGCAACACAAAGAATCACCCCTTACACATAAGCCACCACCACCACTGCCACCATCTCCTTACTCTGAAGAGCTGGTAGAGAAACCTCTGTGGCATGTTGATGTTGATGATGCAGACACACACAAGGAAGGAGAAGTGGCTCTTACTCTGAACATAGAATCAGAAGATGCATTAATACTTGCTGGCTGTGCTTTTGTCAAGCATGGCATTTTGGAGGATATGAGGCTGTTAGCACAAATGCCACAACTTTATATAAAGCAGGTGCTCACAACATGAACCCCCAATCATATAAGGAAGCAATGGCTAGCAAGAACACATTAGAGTGGTACAAGGCAATGTGTGACAAAATGAACTCCTTTAAAGACAGCAGCACATGGCAACCAGTTTATCTCCCTGCTGGGTGCTGTGCCATTGGTTCACACTGGGTCTTCAAGGTCAAGTACCTCTCCAATGGTGCCATCAACTATTTTAAAGCCTGCCTTGTTGTCCAGGGTTTTAGCCAACGTCCTGGGGTTGACTTTGACACAACGTATGCTCTGATAGCTCATTGGACAGCAGTTTGAACTGTTCTTGCACTGGCTGCAGCAGAGGACATGCACCTAAAGTTGGTGGATATTTCCTCTGCCTTTCTGCATGGAGTAGTGGATGCCAAACTATACATGAAATTTTCAGAAGGTTTCCTAGAAGATGTACCACCAGACATCAAACATCAGGCAAATGATGGCGAGCCATGTGCACAGCTACACAAGGGCCTCTATGGCCTGAAACAGGGGGCAAACTTATGATATAAGCACATGCACAAAGTCTTCTTACAGTTGGGCTTCACCTGCATCACTTCAGACCCTGTGTCTATATCTATATTGGTGACAGTATACACATCATTGTGCCCATACATGTCAATGACATGACACTTGCCTCAAAGTCCAAACCTGCAATCCTCAAAATAACTGCAGAATTGCAAAAATTCTTCAAACTGTGCCATCTCAGGCCAACAACTGGTCTACTAGGCATAGTAGTCACCTGTGACCATCCTAACTGCAAGCTCTGGATCAATCAGAAGGCATATGCTATTGAAGTCCTCTCTTGGTTCAACATGCTTGACTGCAAGGCAATTTCAACTCTGCGCAAGCAGGGTGTATGCCTCTCTAAAGCAGACACACTAGTCACTTCTGAAGACATTGAAGCCATGCATAATGTCCCCTACATCTAGGCTACCAGAGCACTGCTATATTTGGCAATGTGCACCTGCCTAGACATTGCTTTTGCCATCGGTGTCCTCTGTAGATTCAATGCATGCCCAGGACTGAAACACTGGTAAGCTGTAAAGCATCTCATGTAATATATTTGTGGTACTCTCAATTATAAAATAGAGTACTCTGCCAAGGCAGCTAGTCAATCGCCTTCCCCCTTCACCATTTATACTGATGCAGACCATGGTGGCAACCCTGACAACAGGCAATCCACAACCTGGCTCCATCCTGCTTGTGGCTGGTGGTGCCATCAGTTGGATATCAAAACAACAAACTCTTGTTGCCCTTTCTACCATGGAGGTTGAATTTGTTGTGGCCAGCAAAACCAGAAGAGAGCTTTGCTGGCTCCACAATTTCCTCAGCAATATCAGCTTTCCACAGTTGACACCCATGATTCTCAATATTGTTGCCCTTTCTACCATGGAGGCTGAATTTGTTGCAGCCAGCAAAACCAAGAGGGAGCTTTGCTGGCTCTGCAATTTCCTCAGCAATATCAGCTCTCCACAGTCAACACTCATGATTCTCAATATCAACAACCAGTCAGCCATCTCAGTCTCCAAGCAGCCTGAGCATATGGGGCACTTGAAACACCTTGATTGTAAGGGTAACCTCTAGAGGCTGTGGCTCAGTCACATAGGTGGCAGAGGAAGATCCAAAGTGTATCGAAGTATGTACTGACAATATTATAATAACTACTCACCTCGCAGAGGAAGATCCAAAGAGAACAAGTCTAGGGATTCCCTGGATGCTTCTGTGGCTTCTGAAGCATGGAAAACAACTGCACAGTACTGTTAGAAGGAGGGACTGCAGAGTATGCACCACTGCAGCCAAGCATCACATGATGTGTGTGCCGCAGGGAGGAGGTAAATTTTCTGGAGAAAGAAACTGTACAGTTGATCAGGATATTGATTGGAAACAGATGCCCAGTACCTCAGTCATCTACCATATCAACTGAGGTATGTACGGGCATTATATTACCTCACACAGGAGCTGATAAGTAGTGTAGTATCATCTGTCAACAGGTACCTAGTGGAATAAATATAGTCGTCTACCATATTGGCTGAGTATCATCTGTCAATAAGTACAACAAAATCTTAAAAACTCAAAAATTGACTAACCAAACAACTGTGCAAACAAGGCAGGAAAACTCTGGACCTTGGAAGTCAGAAAGGCAAACTCTGGCTTATATAAGCAGTCTGGAAGCGGTGCTGAAGGGCCCACACTTGTCTGAATGATAGCTAAAGAACCAGAGCACCTCAAAGGCTGAGAATAGTACTAACAGATAGTGTTGAGAGAATAGAAACAGCAAAATGAGAGAATGATAGAAGAAATAAGGAAATAAATGAAAGGAGAGTGAAGGAATAAGGAGTGAAAGAAGAAAGAAATGAGGAGTTCCCTGACATTGATTGGCACTGGTTCTGGCTGCAGCAGGCCACTTATAATGGAAAACTCAAACTGGTTTATATTCCTGGCAAAGACATGGCCACCAATCTCCTAACTAAAAACCTCCCTCATGTCATTGTTGACAAGCTTAGGCATGACATGAGATTGGTTGAGGAGTTTTCTAAAACCGATCTCAGTGAAGTTGTGGGCACTCCATCAGATGGCAGTGTTGAAGACTTTAGGTGCCAGGACTACCACACAACTACATATTTGCTATTCATGTGACCTTGTTTCATTTTTCTTACTACTGGCGTTTTATATTTCTTATCCACTGAATACAAAACGCCAGGTATATACTTACTTACATTTCCTTAATAAATTATCCACTGAATACAAAACGCCAGCCTGATTATTAGGTCTGAGTCTACATGGATATAAGTCTGTTAACTCTGCATATTATCAGCTGCAACAAATGATGGAGCAGATAGACTGACAGGAGAAGGTGTAACAAACAGGCCCCAGACCAAGTCAGCACAGAAATCTCTGAAGGCTTTGCTGTGCTGGGGGCAAAACTAACAACAAGCTTACAAGCACAAATTTATAGAGGTATGCTAGAGCAGAGACCTGCCCCACTCAGGAGAGGAACTGAAACCCACTTGGACATGACAAGGTAGATGGTAAAGGAAGTGAACAACAAGCTACTGACAGATGAAAAAATATAGACCTCACTAAGAGACAAAGACCTGACCTGAGAAACAAGGGCCTACCTGTGGAGAACTATGCACAATGGCTACAAGGTAGAGAAGTACTAGGACAATATACCAAATTTTGAGAGACAAGCAGTCTGCAAATCATGTGATGGAGTGCTGGAATCCATGGAACATATTCTGACAGAATGCAAGAGGTCAGATCAAGAGGCAATATGGAGAAATTATATGAGGTGAGAGGTATTGAGTTTACAAAACCATTACTTGGCAGCCAGCTAGGCTGTGCGATCATAAAATACAAAAAAGGAAAAAAAGAGCTAGTGCAAATAGATTTTCAAAGATAGTGGTATCCAAAGCATCTAGAATGATTTGAAAGATTAGATGTGAATGGAAGATAGCATGAAAATCGGACCCTGAAAGAATAATCACCAAGAAGGAAGCAAAGAGCAGACTGAGGAAAGCACTAGCACAAAGACTGAAAATAGACTGCCTCTTGATGGATGCATCCCATTTTAGTAAGAAGGCAAGAGAGGTGAAGATAGCTAGAAACATCTGGAGAAACTTCTTACTAAGTGGAATAGACCTTCTTAAGTCATGGAGAAAAGCAACCAGGGTTTTAGTAGGTATTGAATGACCTGAGCCCCACACAAAGTGCATGAATGCATTTCCTGCAGAGTAGCTCCATACTTGATTGGCTAGTAAGACAAATATTGTGTATCTATGTAAATATCCATGGGAGATGAGGTTGACTTTGTGAACTGTCTACCCCTTTGTGGTGATAACCACAAAAGAAAAAAAAAAACATTTTCAAGACACATAATAGCCAGCAGAGATAGCTAAAGTGGAGCAAATTTTAAAAACATGTACATAATAGCTGATAGAGATAAGTCAAAATGTAGATGAATACACAAGTTGAGTCCTCAGTCACACCAAAATTGTTTGCATAACTGAGCATTACCTATAGATAAATACACAAGTTAAGTCTACAGGGTGTGAATTAATAAAGATAAGTACATGTAGGTAAAAATGTACTCACCCTTAGTCACACCAAATTGTTTGTACAACTGAGGGTAATTTTCTGTGGATACAAATATAAAAAGAAAAACAAATTAAGGTTTACTGTAAAGGCTGGTAAACACCGATTGAGTAGCCACTGTAAGAGAGCGTGAATGCTCTTCTTCACGAAAGGGAATGAGACCCAGCGACAGAATGTTACAAGAGATCTATTTCGTAGACAAAAAGGAAAAACTAAAACTAACTAGAAAAGTACAGCTCCGTATTTAAGTGGTTAACTAAATAAAGTTCACTCTTTTTATCCGATCGAGAGCCCCAATCGTATGTATCGGTCCCTCCGTATTTAAGTGGTTAACTAAATAAAGTTCACTCTTTTTATCCGATCGAGAGCCCCAATCGTATGTATCGGTCCAAACACGATTAATGAGGAAATCTGGTAACCCAGACTCGTAAAGCGACAGTCGATGAGCAGACTCGTGAAGCGACAATCGATGAGCAAGGAGAAGAACGACTTGTAAGGTGACAGTCGATGAGTGAGGACAAACAAGGACAAGAAGGATGAGAAGAACGCAAACAAGCAGTCGACGAAAGAAACATTTCGATGGTAAGCATCATGCTTACACTCACCCATGCTCTTGAGACTTTTTATCATCCCCTGCTATCCTTCTTCTTCTCCCAATCATCTAACGCAACTGTATCTTCCATCTCCTTACCACTTTTCCATTTGTCATGGTCTGGTCCATACTCCCGCCAATGGACAAGATATTGCATTCCATGTCCACAACGACGTTCATCCAGAATGCATTCGATAAAGTGTTCCTCCTGACCGTCCTCCGTGACGACCGGACCCGGCATTTTGAGGCGCCTTGATGAAAAAAGATCGTCGTCATTTCTCACATGTGGTGTTAGTAGACTTGCATGAAATCTGTTAACGATGTTCATCGACTTAGGCAAATCCAAAACATACTCCGACGAGTCTGGGTAAGCTTCTAAAATGCGAAAGGGTCCATCCTGTCTCGGCATAAATTTTGCCATGCGCCCATCCTTCTTTTGCATGTATTCTTGACGACGATTTGCTGTAGACAGCATAACCATGTCACCCACATTGTACGGAATTTCGGGTGTGCGGTGTCTGTTTGCGTAGTGTGCCTGATTGATTTTTGACATAATAAGATTGTCCATTGCCTCCATGAAATTATTTTCGATACTTAATAAAACTTTCAGTGCAAGGTCGTCTGCAGGTGAATCGGCCAGTGGAGGGGGATATAAGGGAGGTAAAACGCACGGCGAGAAACCTGATTTCAATTGAAAGGGGGAAAACCCTGTCGAGGCATTTATTGTGTTCATCATGCCAAACCTAATGCATGGTAAAGCTTTAACCCAACCGGTCTGTAACCTGTTGACATGAAAACAGATGCACTGGATGATAGTCTTATTTGATCTTTTGGAAGCCCCGTCAGTCTGAGGATGAAAAGAGGTTGAAAGTTTGTGCTTGACGCCCGTTAACTTCATAAGAGCTTTCCAAAATGCCGAGGTGAAAAGTGTGTCGCGATCAGTGATGATTTCATATGGTAACCCATTTTTGCAATACCAGTCCCAAAAAAAAATTTCTGCAAATTCCTCTCCTGTCTGTGAAGTCCTACAAGATGAAATTTGGATATCTGCGCCCGCCCTACATGTCATTGAACAGAATTCATTGAAACCTTCATCAATCGGCAATGGCCCCACAAAGTCTAAGGTCACCGAGCCAAATCGACAATCAGGAATAGGCAACGGGTGGAGTGGGCCCACAGGCTTTGAGGTAGTTGATTTATTACGTTGACACTCAGGACATGACTGAATATATCCCACGATTAAATCACGGTGCATATTTGGCCAGTAGTATGAGTGTTGCAAGGATGCATAAGTTTTGTCCGCTCCAAAGTGTCCCAACTCATCATGTGCCAATCGAAACAGGTTTTCCCGTAACCCCTGGTATTTTGGGACAATCAGGCGGTCTCCAACATATAGAAGTCCATTCCTAATTTCCACACCATGAGGCAACATCCCTTTGTCTCTGTCGTCCAATATTTGCTTTGTATAAGGATCCACTTGATATCCGTCTTTGATGTTCTTTACCACATCCTGATGTAATTCACTTCTCCAAACCAACGCAATTTCCACCTGATCACCTGATTCTGGAAACCTCGATAATGCATCAGCAATGGTGTTTTCCTCTCCTTTAATGTAGTGGATTGTATAATCGTACTGCGCCAGGTACTCCATCCAGCGAGCCTGACGCTTTAATAGATCCCGTTGGGTGTCGAAATTCTTGAGTGTTTTATGATCCGTATAAACTTCAAAGTGTGAACCTAACAGATCTGTTCTCCATTTATGCAAGGCGCGTATTATAGCCAGCATCTCGTGTTCGTGCGTAGGGTAATTCTTTTCCGCTGGCGTGAGCTGTTGCGAATCGAATGCCACCGGACGCGCTGATTCCCATGTCTCCCCAAACGAGAGCACAGCCCCTGTTCATCTCTTACTTGCATCACAGGTCACGAAAATCTTGTTTCTCCCAGGGTTGTCATGGTCAATCGTAGTTAAACAATCGTGACCCACCACCAATTCCTTTATACCTTTGAAAGCCTTTTGGTGTTCTGTAGTCCATGGGGGTAAAGCAGCATTGAATTCTTTCTTCGTCAATGGCGTTAAGACCGATGTGTGCTCTGTGAGAGCTGGCAGGAATGCTGCGATGTACCAAACAAGACCTAGGAACTGTCGCACATGTTTTGCTCTCTGTGGTCGTGGCCATCCTAGGATTTTCTCGACCTTCGAAACATCCGCTTCAATACCTCTCTCTGATATGTGATGTCCCAAAAAATCGAGTTCTGTACAGAAAAGGTCGCTTTTCTTCAAGGAACAAAATAATTGGGCCTGTTTTAACGCCTCCAGAATCTTTCGTACATTTTCCTCATGCTCCTCTATTGTCCTCGACCAAATGATAATATCATCGAGGTAAACATGACAGATTTTTCCGATATATTCATGCAATGCCAAGGTGACTCACCGCTGTTGCATTGCAGGGGCATTCCGTAACCCCATGGGCATAACTACCCATTCCCACAGCCCAAAGAGCGTCAATGTCGCAGTGTATTTGATGTCGTCAGGATGGACCAACGTCTGGAAGAACACGTTGGTAAGATCTATTTTTCCCCAGAAACATGTACCTGGGCGTGTGCAGTCGGCGAGGATATCATCAATTCGAGGCAAGGGATAGTTATCAGGGATTGTGCAAGCATTGAGACGTCGATAATCATTTACCCATCGGGGTAAAACCGATGGATCTGATTTAGGAATGACAAATGAGGGACTCGCGTACGGGGATGAAGAGGGCCGAATCCTTCCTGCTTTCTCATGCTGGTCTATCAAGGTTTTCCAGCCTTCACGGTATTTGCGTGGACAAGAATATGATCGGACAATCATGATTTTTGCAAGAGGTTTTACTTGGATACGATGATATACGCTCGTCGGCAATTCGTCTGCATGCGGAATATCTGGAGGAAATTGGGCTTGATACTTCCGTTTCATCCTCTCATCTCTCTTCTTCAACCTCCCCTTGAACGCCAGTTCCTCGATTCTAGCCCAAATCAACTCCAACATCATTGGTTCACTCGTCATCATATGGTCTTTTAAATGCGCAAAACGTTGTCTCTGTTGTGCAAATAAGACGTTTAACTCCCAATGGACCGGCGCCCGCAACTGTTCGGTCATGCTCTGTCCTTCTCTAATCCACTTTTGCTCGGATTGGTTCTTCTTTTTCTCCATTTTACGCCTGACTGATGGCTCAATCGGTGTTGTCTTACGTGTCTTCACAGCATCGGGGGGATGTAGTAGGTCAAAACCGTCCTTCTTGTCCACCACGTTCCCTCCCTCCGCATCAACAACAAGCGCATTCTTCTTCAAGAAATCCAATCCCAAGATCAGATCAGAGTGCAGATTTGGGCAGACGATGAACATTTGCGATTTAGAATGCCACTGGGCGCAAGGAGATATAATTACAAGTTTTATGTATTTTGTTAACAGCTGAGACTCATTCTTGTTTCCAGACGTAAAGGCACCTGAGACTGTAAGCGGGCGGGAAAGTTTCTGGGATGACAAACCGAGCTTATTCATGAACGTTGTAGAAACCAACGCTGGAGGGGCACCCGTATCAATAAGAGCATTGGAAACAGGAGTCGGAACAATGGAGGGGCCAGAGACAAGGCAGGAATAGGTGATGTGGAGAGGGAGCACGTACTCGCTACCAGCGTCGCTACTGTCCAGTTCGTCCGACGACCCTTCAAAAACTGCCGCTGATGAGCCTGCATCGTGGCTGGCTACAGATAGCACCAATACCCGCACCTCACAACTGCCCACTAGTACCACCAGAAGCGCCACGCTCTAGCGCTTCCAGCGCTATTTTTCTTATATTTTTACACTAATAACTTGCAGCTACAGGCTCCAATTACTCTCAGACCACTTTTTATGGCACCACTTATTCTTCGCACCACTATTGACACCTCGCTGCACCTTGCCACTTGCACTCCGAGGCTATACATTTACACAGACACTGGGCATCAGTCAATCCGGCATAATGCTCTTAGCCAGTGGCAGCGCTTACAAAGAGAAATGATGAAGTATTTCCGTGACAGCATCATTATGGACCTTTTTACTATACAATTCAATTCACCGCATTTACTTACATTTTTATCAGTTCACCACCCTCTAGCGGCACTTAACCTCTTAGCATCGGCTAACTTTCTTTACTATAAATACTTACTTTTTGTTAGTAGTTCAGGGAATCAATTTGGCAGTAGGGATCGTATCCCAACATTTTGGTCTCCATACGCAACAGACTACCTCTTGTTGACTGTGTCAAGCAAGGGGACTCTGCTCTAGTTTTCTATATCTCTCTCTCTCTAGCGCCTTGCAACTACGGCTTGGCTTTCGTGCTTAGATCCGCTAAGCAATCTCATCCTTTTATTATCACGTTCTAGGTGCTAACACTTAGCGCCTCTTAGCGACCCTTTCCCGCACCTCTTAGCGCCTTTCTTAGCGACTTTCCCACGCTCTTAGCGCTCCCCCTTAGCGACTTTTAGCGCCCTGTAGCCACGTTTTGGAGCCATACGCAAGTGCCTCCAATTACCCACTTTCCTTGCCACCAACCTCTTGCCTACCGTGTGTTCTCTGGGACCTGTCCGGGACTCTCTCACACACTTAGCACGCCCAAAGCTATATCGGCTAAGTAGCTGCACTAGTGATAGTCCACGCAGCGCCCAGCTCGATTTGGGCGTCATCACCACCACGGTGACAGGCGCTTTTGTTACCCCGGACCCCTTTTCCATCACCTTTGCCTTCCCTTTTAAATACTCCTTCTGAGCTGTGAGTGCAAATTCAGGAGTCAGACGTCGTTTGTTATAGTCTTCTAACTTCAAGGCATTTCCCCTGTCGGGGCAAGACGCCGCGCGATGATCAACGTAAAGCCATCGACACTGATGACATCCAGAGTGCTCATCAAGGATCCTTCGTTCCTCCGCCGTCAATGCATAAACATGGACACGCGTTGTCGCTGTGGTTGCACCCGCTGCCGTACCTTTTCCTGAACCCCCCACTGCCTCTGCCTTGGGATTATTCGTAACGTTCTTGAGCTGTGATTTGCCAGTGGTGGCAAGCGAGCTGGCAAGATATTTACTGATTTGAGCCTTCCGAGCGGTGATGACAGCGTCAATATCAGCGACCGTGCAGAGCCACTTGTGGAAGTCAGTAATCTGGTCATAGCACGAATCCTTATTGCCCAGCGCATACTCCCTCCACACATCGTCCTGGCAATGTAACAAAATGTGGTCGCGTAATTTCTCTGCAGGGATATAGAATCATGGGAAGGTACTTAAGATGTCG
This sequence comes from Macrolepiota albuminosa, assembly GCA_027475525.1. Lineage (NCBI taxonomy): Eukaryota > Fungi > Basidiomycota > Agaricomycetes > Agaricales > Agaricaceae > Macrolepiota > Macrolepiota albuminosa. The sequence continues at coordinate 130,183 of JAMWFC010000008.1, read as the reverse complement.
TTGGCTTCATGTAAGGTGTTGACCCAATTCATGAAACTCTCATCCTCTGCCTGCTTCTTGGACAAAGCCTACGCAACCTCCCATGCCCAATCCGTCGACAAGACAATCCCTCAGAGACGTGCCATGAAGACCGCGAATGTAAGCTGTCGCAACTCCCTCTCATTCTCCCTGACCCATGCACGCACGGCTGGCTCATCAATATTATACATTACTTTCTCCACCTGCTTATCGTCTCCGATGTTCTTATGACTGAAGTACCTTTGACAGTTGTACTCAAAATCTTCCAACTGCCTGGGACCGATTGAACCTTTCTCAATTACCAGGGCATGACTCGAGGATACCTGGGATACCTCAGCCGTATACAATGTCGATTTTGGCGGAGACATGGGGGAAATACGTGTGGGGAGGATATCCAATTCGTCGGAAGAGGTCGAAGACTCAGATGAAGAAGGCAATGACGGGGACACAATAGTAGCCGTTGTCGGCCGCAAGTGTGCCGAAGATGGTGTCCCAGGACGCAAAGAGGACAAGTCGGTCAATGGAGATCTATCACGCGACGGTGCCGGTGAACGAGACATGTGCGAAGGTGACGAGGAACGAGAAGGAGAGCGGGAGCAAGAATCACAAGTTCCAAGAGTTCTTTGTTGCAAGCGAGTATGCGCCAGGTTGACCAAATCCACAACAAGACGGGAGTCTGCCAGGAGCGGGCGTGAAAAGGCAGCCATCCTAGGCCCCCTTTATAGTTCGTCAAGTCCATGGACTTCCTTCAGAAGCTAGCCCGATTTTGGTTCCCCAACGGAACCCTCCCTCCCCCCAGAGACACTGAAGTGACAGACAGTTGGCCGTCGATAGTTCTGCAGACAGCAAGCGAAGGAGATCCCACGTAAGCTGTACTTCTCCTGAGCATCTTGTACGATTCAAAAAAAAAGTGTAAGAGAGCGTGAATGCTCTTCTTCACGAAAGGGAACGAGACCCAGCGACAGAATGGTACAAGAGATCTATTTCGTAGACAAAAAGGAAAAACTAAAACTAACTAGAAAAGTACAGCTCTGTATTTAAGTGGTTAACTAAATAAAGTTCACTCTTTTTATCCGATCGAGAGCCCCAATCGTATGTATCGGTCCGAACACGATTAATGAGGAAATCTGGTAACCCAGACTCTTTTTATCCGATCGAGAGCCCCAATCGTATGTATCGGTCCGAACACGATTAATGAGGAAATCTGGTAACCCAGACTCGTAAAGCGACAGTCGATGAGCAGACTCGTGAAGCGACAATCGATGAGCGAGGAGAAGAACGACTCGTAAGGTGACAGTCAATGAGCGAGGACAAACGAGGACAAGAAGGATGAGAAGAACACGAACAAGCAGTCGACGAAAGAAACATTTCGATGGTAAGCATCATGCTTACAGCCACCTTGGCAAAGATAAGAGAGAAAAACAAACATGCAGGAAGTGTCCAACCAAAAGGGGATGCTTGATAAGCCTGCAACATATGACATATATTTGTCTTTGTCATCAGTCAAGTAAGTCAATACTCAACACAAAAGAGAGCAAATTTTAAGGATGTAGTAATAGCTGATAGAAAGCCAGTAGAGATAGCTGAAAAGGAGCAAATTTTGAGAACATAGCTAGTAGAAATAGCCAGAAAGAAGCAAATTTTGAGGACACATAAAGCGATAGAGGCCATGGCAATGGCCGAGGTCATCATGTGAGTGGCAGGATAAAATGGGCACCAAAGCAGGTAGACATCTCTTCAGAGTGTTAGAACCTAAGTCCAAACAACCTGACGAGAATACAAGTGAGTTCCTCAGTTGTGTATAAAAGACTGTATTGTAATAGTACCTGACGAGAATACAAGTAAGTTCTGTAGTAGATGTTGTCAGGACGTATACACTGTTATGTGTTTGTAAGTAACTCACCCTCAGTCGTGTATAAAAGACTGAGGGGTTCGTGCATGGTATCATGGTATATATAGCTATTCAGTAAGGGTCAATGTACTTTTCGGACAATGAATATTGGCGTGGTGGCCAGTGGCCGCAGGCGCACAAAGGCTTGGTGGCCGGTGGCCGCGAGCGCACAAAGCAACGTCGAGGTGTCCCTTCAGGACTCCAACACAGAGCGTTGACCCCAAACTTTCAATAACTCTTCAGTAGTGTGTACTCGTAGTTTGCAAATCCACCACTCCAATTGGGGCGAAGTTCAGTGAGCTAGTTCATCAATAATGATGATCACAAACAACTCTGTGACAGAAGCTCGAAACTCGGCAGGTACTCGCTGCCTTACTCCAGGACAGCCTTGATAGCAAAGTCACGTGGCAATTCACTGTCAGTTAAAATCGACCACGCACAGCATTAGAGATACTACAATGACCACTGGCCAACGGCAAAGCCTTGTAATGTCGCAACTTCAAGAGGATAACTTTGGCATATCTGTGGTATGTAACCGCTTCAATTCTTTACCTGGATGTAAGTAATGTCGCAACTTCAAGAGGATAACTTTGGCATATCTGTGGTATGTAACCGCTTCAATTCTTTACCTGGATGTAACGTGAGTGATGTCCTTAACTTATTTCTAATAGGTTGAGCAAAGAAGAGCGACACGCCTACAAGAAGTTCAGAATCCAAGCCATGACCGGACAATATCATTCTTGAATAACGCAATACAGACTATTACTCTTGTCAGCGGCCTAGTACCTTCGTCGACAGTTCAGGGAGTGCTGTCAAGTGTTTCAGGAATACTCGGTATCGCCAAAGTATAGGCTAATAGCCATGGAACATGCTGTTAAATTCCATCTCACATCTTTCTCAGGATACCATGACAAACCAGGATGACTTTAAGGAGCTTGCAGAGACATGTCAGATGATCGGCCTTGTTGTTTGGCAGGCTACCTCCCAAACCCCCGAACATCAGCTTGACGACACCGTCCGTCGTGCGCTAATCGAGCTCAAAAGGTGGGAAATTATCTATTACTGTCAGTCAATTACATTTCAAGTCCTGGACGTATTCAGCTCGATGGATGCCATTCAAGATGCAGCGAGAGCAAAGGCCGAGAAGAATCTAGCGTCGAGGGTCTTTCACGTTACAATTAACCAGGAGACTATTGTAAAAATGAAGGATGAGTTGAATCGTTTTCTAACCCTTTTTAACGTGAGCCATGATTGCGTTTTTTGTTTCTTAACGGAATGTGATGAATTTATCCAGACTGAAGTTAACATGTCAACGAATATGAAACTTGACAAAACAAATATGAAACTTGACAAACTCCTGGCTGAGTTTCACACAACAGTGAACTTGAATTCTGACAGGTATGCACCGACAAACGTCCATGACGATTGGGCTCATTTATTTTGTAGGGATTCTGGGGAACCTGACGTATTACCCAATCGGCCGGGAGTCTTTTTCGGAAGGGACAATCTTGTCCAAAGTATCACCCAGTCTCTGCTCGATTACCGCAAAGTTGCCCTCATTGGCCCAGGAGGCATTGGGAAAAGTACTATCGCCCGTGCTGTTCTCAACGACGAAAAAATCGCCTCCAGGTTCCAAGGTCAAAGGTATTTTGTCCGGTTTGATGATATGGACGTTGGCCAGGTGAATTTCGGAACACTCTTTGACCGGATTGCAAGAACATTGGGACTGGCGACTTCGGTCAATGCTCACAATCTGACATTAAAGGCAATTTCAAAACCGGACACACTCCTTGTCCTTGACAATGCTGAAACCTTCTTGGATGCCTCTGGTGATGCTGGACGAATTGCAGATGTCATCGACGGCCTCGGTGCAAGACCCAAGGTCGCCATCCTCATTACTGCACGCACAACTGTACTGCCTCCGAACCTTGATTGGGTCAGAATACAGGTCCCTGTGCTTGAGGAGAGCGCTGCGTGTGAAGCTTTTCAAGCATACTACCATTATATCGAAAAATCTATTCTTACCAAGCTGCTCTCTTCCGTCGATTTCCACCCTCTTTCAATTAATTTACTTGCGCAAGCAGCGGTTCAGAACGAATGGTCGCCTCAAGAGCTTGTTACCGCATGGGATCATCAACGTGCAGCTCTTCTCGAGACTGGGAATGGAAAACTCCAAAGTATTGCTGTCACAATTGAGACGTCTCTCAAGTCTCCCTCCTTTCTCAAGCATGGCGACATGATTCGTCATCTCTTGCAACTCATTGCGTTTCTTCCTCAAGGAATTAGCAAGACATGTCTTGCTGCCATTTCCCCTGGGGTATCAGACATTGAAACCTGTGCAGATGCTTTGTGCAAGCAGTCCATTGCATACCGGGATCGCGACTTCATCACTCTTCTAGCTCCCATACGCCTTTACATATTGAATCACCATATTATGGATACCTCAATGAATCCATTGTTGAAGGGACTAAGGAGATATTATGCTGGCAACATTGGAGAGTCGCAAATCGTTATTGCAGAAGATGTGAACATAGAACATGTCCTTAATCATTGGCTCCGGGACACTGGTGGGAACATTGAGACTTTCAATGTATTGGAAACTACAAACAGTTTTTTGTCTATCCTATACTTGTGTCGACCACGACTGGGAACATTGAGACTTTCAATGTATTGGAAACTACAAACAGTTTTTTGTCTATCCTATACTTGTGTCGACCACGACCGGTTTCTCTGCACCCCGTTATATCTGCTTTGGATGTGTGCAAAATCCATAATACTGTGTTATGCACGAATATCCACATGGCAGTCCCGATTTTACAAAAACCTAAAAGTATTATAAAAAGCAAGTCCACTTGTCTACTTTGGATATCCTCGCTTATGGGTGAGGTTGGAGAAATGGAAGAAGCTGAACAGGTACATGCCCAAGCCCGTGCACTCGCTCTTGAAGCTAGAGATTTGGATCTACTTGTTTGGGGTGACTATCGGCGAGCTTTATGTTATCTTAATCAGGGCGATTTACAAACCGCAGAGAAATTATTTGCAGCAGCTTTGGACAATTGTTCGGGCCTTTTTACCCTGTTCAGACTTCATCCAACGGCCAAGGCTACTGTTGAACTTGGCATAATTGACATCAATATACTCAAAGGAAGGCCTGATGCAATACAAAGCTACTACAACTTCCTGTCCACCCTCAAACAAAAACGTAATCGACCCCACCTCTCTTACACAAATATCCTTGCAGGATATCTTGCACTCCACAATGGTCACTTGGACATTGCACAGCATTTCTTTGAGGAAGTACAGGCAAGCGATGATGAGGATAACTTTTCCAGGTGGCAAAAGTTCATTGTGCTGGCTGATCTGGCTGATCAACAAGGTGACTATGCAATGTCAAGCACATTACGGGCACAGTTGCTTGAAACGATCAAAGTCACACCGGATTTAACAAACATAGTTATCATGAAAGCTCTTCTCGCTGCATACTTGGCAAAAGAGGGCAAGGTGGAGCGTGCTCGGGAATTGATTGTTCCTCTTTTTAAGCATGCTGCCAAATATAGGAATCCGGTGGTTCTACACCTGTATTACTTGGCTGGAATAGTGGAATTGACAGATGAAGACTTTGATAAAGCTAGGGATTACTTCCAGGAAATAATTCAAGTCTGTACATCCTTCACAGGATTAGTCATCCGTGCACGTTCATATAGGGCACTTGGCGAGATTGCTGTGGTTAAAGGAGACTTGTTGAGTGCGAAGAAATATTTTGAAACCACTACCAAGCTGTGCAGGACCATGGATCTCCCAAAGAAACGCCTGTACTTCTCCTTTGCATGTTATAACCCTCTCAAAAAATTTGATGGATGGAATCTGTATCAAGAAGGTCATGTCATGTTCAGTAACGTTGGAGACAATGCTCAAGCATGAGACCCATTTTGAATTGAATTGAATCTGTTGATATAATTAATGAATTGAATTTGTCAGGCTTTGTACTTAAGTGCAGTTAGCTTTATAACATGGCAGCAGGTATTGACTTTAATTGCTCAAGCTTTAATGTTATTACAGCACAGTGTAACAGTTATTATCTTATCTCTATTGATCTACCTATATGCTTGTGATTCCTTTTACTATACCTCATTCTGCTGAACCAGCTCCTTCTTTACCTGAAGTATAAAGGCTTAGTACTCAGTAAACTGTAGACAGATCTTTTGCAATTGAGGACTTGCACCAGTTTTATTGATTGACTTAAGACTCTAGTGTAATGACACCACTATCTCATGCTGCTGTTACATATTTTGAACTTAAAAAAGTCCTACTAGCTTAACATCTTACATCGTCAACTTTAGGACTCAGAATGCTTCAGACCCAGTCCAGTGAGTCAACAACCCAAACCCACATTACTAAAACACTTTATCTAGATATCCTCTTTGGAGTCAACTCACAAGGAAGTCAGTCCATAGACTGAGTCCCACTGCTGTATACAAAACACTGATCCCATACAGCAGCCCAAAAAACTGGAGATGATGGAGTCAAAACCAATAATTAGCAAGATGGACCCAGGACCAATCCTGGGAACTTCCACAAGTGCTAGCTACACTGCAATGCCCACTGAAATAGAAGTGGATGCTGCCAAGCCTAAGGCTAGTGTGAAAGTCAAACCTATCAGGGACAATGAGATTGAGGGATCAAGCCTTGGCCAGCTCCCTCCAAGATGACAATGATTTGTAAGTAGTTGATCCCTCAGTTCCATCCTCCTTTGGTACCCTTCTTTACTATGCATGGACCATAGTTCATTCATGTGTTTAGGGTTTGGTTAGTGTGTTTTTGTGCTTGGTTACTCAGTGCAGTGTCCTATCAGGTCTGGGAACTAGTGGTTGCATTTCCAATGCCTGGCCTAGTGGCTTATTCTTTTTCCACTGATTTCATTGGCTAATCTTATTCCCCTCCTCCTATCCACCTTTCTGACTCTCTCTTAGTCTTTCTCCTCACTCCTGGCAACTACTTGGTCATTCTGGAGGTGCGGTGGGTGGTTTTGAGGTGCCATTGTTGAGTATTTGTGAGGGTTGCAGGCAGGTCACTGATGACACCCAAATCGAGCTGGATGCTGCGTGGACTATCACTAGTACAGCTACTTAGCCGATATAGCTTTGGGCCTGCTAAGTGTGTGAGAGAGAGTCCTGGACAGGTCCCAGAGAACACACGGTAGGCAAGAGGTTGGTGGCAAGGAAAGTGGGTGATTGGAGGCACTTGCGTATGGCTCCAAAACATGGCTACAGGGCGCTAAAAGTTGCTAAGGGGGAGCGCTAAGAGCATGGGAAAGTTGCTAAGGAAAGTGCTAAGAGGTGCAGGAAAGGGTTGCTAAGAGGCGCTAAGTGTTAGCACCTAGAATGTGATAATAAAAGGATGAGATTGCTTAGCAGATCTAAGCACGAAAGCCAAGCCGTAGTTGCGAGGCACTAGAGAGAGAGAGATAGAAAACTAGAGCAGAGTCCTCTTGCTTGACACGGTCAACAAGAGGTAGTCTCTTGCGTATGGAGACCAAAATGTTGGAATACGATCCCTACTGCCAAATTGATTCCTTGTACTACTAACAAAAAGTAGGTATTTATAGTAAAGAAAGTTAGCCGATGCTAAGAGGTTAAGCGCCACTAGAGGGTGGTGAACTGATAAAAATGTAAGTAAATGCGGTGAATTGAATTGTATAGTAAAAGGTCTATAATGATGCTGTCACAGAAATACTTCATCATTCTATCCTGTGAGCGCTGCCACTGGCTAAGAGCATTATTCCGGATTGACTGATGCCAAGTGTCTGTGTAAATGTATAGCCTTGGAGTGTAAGTGGCAAAGTGCAGCAAGGTGTCAATAGTGGTGCGAAGAATAAGTGGTGCCATAAAAAGTGGTCTAAGAGTAATTGGAGTCTGTAGCTGCAAGTTATTAGTGTAAAAATATAAGAAAAATAGCACTGGAAGCACTAGAGCGTGGTGCTTCTGATGGTACTAGTGGGCCTATATGAGGTGCGGGTATTGGTGCTATTGGTAGCCAGCCACAATGCAGGCTCATCATCGCAATGGCTTGATGCATGATGTTAAGTCCTGATTAGGTTTTGGCTTCAGAGTTGTCTCCAAGCTCCTAGCCCTTCTGGACACTGCCATTACATTGGCTATCTCTGACCCATCAATCTTTGATCACTGCCTTGTCATCATATGTTTAGTGCTATGCTGGCTGGATTGACTGGTCTTCCATAAGTATAACAAAGTTACAGGTTGTGAAAGCTTAAAGATTCACACCACACAGAATCAGACCAGTCTAGTCTATTGACTATGTAGGTAAACACAAAAATAAGCAGCAGATATGTAAGTACATTTATATATTTAAGTAAATATTAAATTAAATCATAATAAATATAATATCATTGCTGCTACTACTAACTATAAGCTATGTGGCCATGGCCACATAGCATGCTATGCTACACACCCCCCAATCAGACCAAATTATGGTCTTGAAGTAATACAATGGTCAGGCTGTTGGTAAGTCTGGAATGGAGGCTATGGAAGAGTCCCTGGGTTCCTAGAATGGATCAGTGGTCACATCATCTATGTCATAGTCAAGGAGGTCATCCTAAAGTGTGGGCTCATGAGAGGTGCCCAATGGTCCTGCCTGAGGCAGAAAATTGTCAAAGTTCTATAATGGGGACAGTGTGAGAGTGAGATCAATAGTTTGACCCATCTTAAGTTCATTGGGCTCAGGAAGAGCCCCATTATTGGATGCATAGTGGCATGTCCACAGTTCACAGGCATGGAGGTCTTGCCCAATGAGAAGATACATTCTATTTTGGAATGTGTCATTGAAAATGTGACAGTTATCTTGCTGCTGAAGCATCAGGCATTGATGGTCGCCAATGGTGGCCTTGCACCACCCATCCCACTCAACAATTGACAGGGGAGTCCCATACTGATTGAGGCATTGGAGCCTCTCATCATTGATCACCACAGCTTCCTGCTGTAGCCAGTGGTCAGCAAAGAATATGATGGGTCAAGAAAATGACCTCATAGGTGTAGGCATGGTCAGCCCAGTTGATCAGAATCTAATTGTGAATAAGGATGCACAACACATCTGAAGTGGTGAAGATGGAGAATGATTTCTCTGGGATATCAACAGGCTGAGACTCAAAATTTAGGTTTCAGGATTGAAGGAGCATAAATGGCTGCCCTATAACCACCTTGTAGTTGGTGATGGCCTCTTTGTAGAGGCCTGGCTGAGCAAATATGTATGCCAGGTGCCTATGGACTGTGGACTTGGAGAGGCAGCTAGCACAAATAGTATAAACAAGCACAAATCTGAAGAGACTATGCCAGTAGATGCACATGGCTCAGTTTATGGCCAGACCAGTACATATATTGGGCATTCTAGAGCACCCATATAGCAGGGCATAGGAGCTCAAGAAGTCAAAGGCAAACAGCTGCTTTGGGTCAGAGGGAGTCATGCCCATGAAGGCAATTCTCCCAGATTCTTTGCAGCAATAGAGCCATGAGAGAATGTTTATATGTGGAACCTGCTCCTGCTTCTCTGCACTGGCAAAGAGTATGGAGATTGTCTTATATTGGACATTTCTGAGTAGTTGAGATATTGTCTTGTTCCAGGCAGTAGAGTAGCAATTTGTCATGACCCATTGCTCTGGCATACCATGCAAACCCCGATGCACCACAATCAGACACACCATGTGAGCCCTGACTGTAAAGGCGACCTCTAGAGGCTATGGCTCAGTCACACAGCTGGCAGAGGGAGATCCAAAGTGTATTAGAGTATATACTGACAATATCATAATAACTACTCACCTGGCAGAGGGAGATCCAAAAAGAACAAGTCTAGGGATTCCCTATGCCAGGTTGGATGCTTCTGGGGCTTCTGAAGCATGGGAAACAACTGTACAGTACAACAAAACCTTAAAAACTCAAAAATTGACTAACCAAACAACTGTGCAAATAAAGCAGGAAAACTCAGGACTTTAGAAGTCAGAAAGGCAAACTCCGGCTTATATAAGCAGTCTGGAAGCGGTGCTGAAGGGCCCACACTTGTCGGACTTTAGAAGTCAGAAAGGCAAACTCCGGCTTATATAAGCAGTCTGGAAGCGGTGCTGAAGGGCCCACACTTGTCTGAATAGTAGCTAAAGAACCAGAGCATCTCAAGGGCTGAGAGTAGTACTAACAGATAGTGTTGAAAGAATAGAAACAGTAAAATGAAATAATGTCAGAAGAAATAAGAGAATGAATGAAGGGAGAGTGAAGAGATAAGGAGTGAGAAAAGGAAGAAATGAGGAGTCCCCTGACACTGACACCCTGCCCTCATCACCCTCCCAAGCAACTGGCACCAGCACCTGCCCACAAGCTCTGAGCCCTACCAATCACCCCCAGCATTCAGCCTTGTGCCAACCAACAGGCCCAACTGATCTCCCTGGTGCCACATTCAGATCCAGTGCTAGGACCCCACACAGACTAGACGCATCAACGGCAGGCTCAGCATCAGTTCCAGACATCTTGCCATGCACATTCCAAACTTAGCGCACACAATTTATCCATTTTAGGCCTTACCTGATGGCCATGCACAGCAAGCAACAGATCCAATCAGTGATAGTGCCAGCAGCAGCTGGAATGACAGCTGGCATCACACCACTGGCAAGCATTGACAGTGATGATGCCTAAAGTTTGGTCAGTAACAAATATAGTAATAGTGTTACCAAGCCAAAAGCTTGCGTTGGGTGTGCTAAAGATGTTGAGGGGAGTCCTGGGCAGGTCTCAGAGAATGCGCCTATGAAAATAGGGTAGAGTCGGCAATGGGTTGGCAAGTGTCAGGTGCTAAGGTAAAAGCACCTATGGAAAAAGCAGTAAGTGAACATGGCAATGTGAGTGGCAAGAATACGGAAAGCCTAGCAAAGTCTAAGCAATGTTAATGCCTGCTGTAGTTGCAAGGCGTGAGTGTGTCATTGGCTAGCAATAGTCTGCAACTGCCAATGACTTTGATATTGCCAACTGTAAGGGAGACTGGAGTAAGTGGGGCAGAAAACTCTGTTCTGATGCATATGTACAAGTCGGTAAGTACTTTTATACTACAAGGAGTTCACCATCACCAAGTGACTAATAATGCCAAAGTGCGGCAAACTAGAAAATTTTATAGGGGTGGCTCCAACGATTTCAGATCCCTACTGTCCATTCAACCTGCTTAGTAATGCCAGGTGGCAGATCACAATGCTAAACCATCAATCTATCCATCTTCTGTCTGTCTCAAAATACCAAGCGATGTCAGGCACCAAATCAAGATGCTAAGCAATGTTAGACACAAAGGTCAAACACCAAGCTGTCTGTCAGTTTGGATAGATCATCAGTCTTCTCGCTAAGCACTGTTGTCAGTGACTGATGCCATCTGTCAGTTGTGATTCTGTCTGCTGTTGGCGCTATCATTGATCAGATCTGCTTCTTGCCATGTGCAGCCATCAGATATTGCCAAAATTGGTTAATTAGCACATGCTAAGGTATCCCAAGCTGGTGCCATGTTGGTGTAGCCTGCTGTTGATGCGCTGATTCTGTATGGGGTCCTATCAACAGGTAGCATCAATCAATCAGCACATGGCATGGCTAGCCAACAACAGTGCTTACAAATTAGGAATAATGTCATTTACTTGTGATGGATGGCCTGACGTTTACCCTGGTGCCTGACACCTCTTGGCACCCCTCCCTCAGCCAGACAGACAGCTTGCTTGCTTCATTTCTCAACATTGGATTTAATACATGATGTTTAATTACATTACTTACTCATATTTGCATCTTCTTCACTTAGGTGCACTTTGTCATTAGTGCACCATCCTTACCACATATCCCTTGCCAGACACTCTTACCAACTCACATCAAAACTTGCCATTTAACTCATTTCTGACTTGTTCTCTGGGAACTGCCTGGGACTCCCTCAAAAACTTAGTGTGCTCAATGCATTTGCACAGGTCAGTAGCCATAAACCATATCTGCAACTGATCTACTTTTAGGCATCATCACTGGACAATACACTGCACAGGACTTGCACCTGGACAATACAGCATACAGGACTGACCACATGGAGCCTAGCCCTGGAGCTTACCCAAACGCCCTGGACCTTAGCCACCATAGGTATATAGCTGGTAGCAAGCAATCCGTTATAGTAGTCTTGATATTGCTATAACTCCTGCCTCTATACTCTTTTATCTGTCTTGTATTATTTGCTCAATCTGTTTTCTTACTCTCTCAAATCTCCCAGTCCATTAAGTCTCACTTCAATCTTCTCTCTGTTTCCCAGTCTCAGTCTCAGTCTTTTTCTCTGATCACTTTCCATTGTCTCTCTGCCCTAACTGGCTCCACCTTCCCTGTATTCTGGACTTAGCCCAGGATCCTGCTCCACCGTACCTACAAACTCTGGTGCTCTGTGTACTTTCTGGAGCACCCTTGTGCCCCAACTAAAACTCCAGAACTCACCCTCTGTTGCCCAGAGACACTCTGTAGACTTTGAGTCCACCTAATAAGGATCTGCTTGCCTCCAGAGGCCTCCATCATCAGTGAAACCTGACATAATATCAAGACTTCTCCTTACCCCATTCTTGATGTCTACATACACACCTGTCTACTACTCCGTGAGCTACCAGACTGATGCCTATGGCTGCCTGTTACCAGAACAGTACAACCACAGCACCCCCCAACCCCTATACCCACCCCCAATTCCCAAATTCTACCTGGCACCCTGCTTCTGGGCCCTCAACCTCAATGGAGCCTACAGCCTCTCTGCCAGCCAGCTCCTACAACACCCTCCAGACTGGCAGATGTATGCCAATCCCCCTGTTAACTCTGGCTCCTATGGGATGGTACCTGGAGGACTTCCCAAAACTCCATGGGGAGCCACCCTGCCTCCTGCCAGCAGAGGGCCATTCACACTCTGATCTCAGCCCACCCAGCTCCAATTACCCTCCTCAACCACTAAAACCTCCAAACTTCCCCACCAGAATCAACCATGCTCCATGACAACACTGCTGGCCTGATCTACATCCTCCTCCCTGGAATGATGCATGGAGAACTACCTCCAACAGCAAGACAAAGTACTATGCGCACTCTACACCTCTCCTGAGGAGTTCGCCCAATGCACATGCGCCCTCCTGGTGATCCTTGGTAGTCACAACTTCCGGGGCACTCTGGAGGAGTGGGCCAATTGTCTCCTCTGCTTCTACAAGCAGTTCACTCTGACAATACCAAAAAGACCCTACAGGTGGACTCAGCACTCCAGAATAAACTCCAGAACCTCATGGATAAAATTCACATCAGCCCCAACTCCTGCTGCTTTGAGGACTCCTTGGACCCAGCCCGCTCCTTCCATGTTCAAAGAGATGATCCCCAAGCCAGCACCCAAGAGAATCTCCTGCCTTGGGACCAATGATAGCAAGAGGAGCTGAACGCCACTTCCACCATCTTGTGGGCTCTGAATCCAACTGGAGGCCTCTTTGATCAGCCTGCTGCCCATACTGTTGGACTCTCTACCTGCCCCCAGGCCTACTCAGTGCCCAGTATCTTCAACACATAGGCACAAGTGGCCAAAGGCAACTCTGCACCCCCAGAGGGTGACAACACCTCAGAAGACACCCTCTCCTACATTGATGAGCCTCAAAACCCTGGACTCCCTCCTGACAATCCCAGGAATCCTCCTTCTGCTCCTGCTCCTGAGCTTTCTTGCAAACACTCCCTGCACATGTGAAGAACCCTTAGGACCATACAGTTCCATGTGACCCCAGCATGGGCAAGCCCACTCTGACCTCCCTTTGAGTCAGGCCCCCTCCAACCCCCTACAGTCAACCACCCCAGTGCCCTTCTGAACAAGAACCTCTGCATCCCCTTCCTCCCTCTGAACAACCCCCTCCCACTGCCTCCCTTCTCAGACCTGGTGGCCCTCTACCACCCCCACAGGAACCCCCCAACCCCCACCAGGAGGTTAGGAACAGCCTCTTAGAGGAGGCCCACCTGGAGGATGGGGCACTGCCATGGGTGCCTTTCCCCCTCAGCAGGGAGGAGGAAACCATTACTCCCCTCTGTGCAATCAGAACCCACAGGACAACATCCAGGACACCCTTGCCTGAAAAGGTAAGCTCAACATCTAAAAGCCTGAACTCTTTCATGGATATGACCCCCAGAAATGGCAGACCTTCCTAATGCAGTGCCTCAACATGTTCCAGGCCAAACCCATCATATTTCAGCTTGAAGGATCTCATGTCACGTTTGCCATGTCATATCTGCAGGAACTGGCCTTCAACCACTAGATGGCCTTTCTCTGATTTGACCTCAACAACCTGGTACTGTCCCAGTGGGTGGCCTTCATGCAAGAATTCTCTGGCCATTTCAGCATTTTTGACACTGTTGCAGAGGCCAAAGAGAACCTCTTCAACCTCCAAATAAGATCTGAGAAATACTTTGCCACTTTCATTGTCCAATTCAAAAAAGAGGCTTATGCAATGGGCTGGAACTACAATACTCTCTGACAAGCACTCCCTTAACGGATCAAGGATGTTCTCTGCCTCACACCCAAGCAAGCAACATACAATGGCTATAAGGCTCTGGTGACCCAAATTGATCAAAGGTACTGGGAAGACCGCAATGAGTACTCCAGCTCTCAGACCCAGTAAAACCCTTCAGGAGGACCCTCCTGAAAGACTAACACCCCTAGAACCTCTAACCAGGTATTCCTGGGCCCTACCCTGCATCTCATTCTGGGACGAGGACCTTCCAGGCCACTTCGCACCCTGGCACCATGACTACTAGCTGCCCTCAACACAGCTGACATCAACAACATTGTAGTACTTGGTTGCAAGTAGTACTGATAGTTCTGGGGCTTTCTTGAAGTCTTAGAAAGTTTCCTCTAATTCACACTGGTGCCTGATGATAAAAATTTGATGTATTGGATGCTTCACAGAATATCAAATATCCTAGGTTCTCAATAAACTACAGCAGTTCACTCCCTGGGAACCACTGAGCCTTTGTCTACCAATAGACTTCCAATAAGAGGTGTTCAATAAACTCTAGCCTAGGTGATTCACTCCCTGGGAACCACTGAGCCTTTGCCTATCAATTTTCTGTCTATTCTCTACTAAACTTGGGCTATTTATATGGTTTTTCTGGTGCACAGACCACTATCTACACCTAACTCTTTGTTGTCAACTTCTCAGCCTCCAGAACATATTTGATAGTCCAATTTTCCTTTTGGGAGGCATGTTTCAGTGCCACCAGTTCCACTATTCAACTTCTTGTTCCACCATTCCTTTAGATGTCTCTGATTGTCACTTCCCTGCATTCCATGCTTCTTTTGACACCCCATCATGCTTCTTTTCCTTTCCCCTTTCAGTCATGTCAAATTGGGCATTGTCAGATCTGATCTTGATCTAGATCATCACAAATTGATCCCATTTTGTCACTTCTGCCAGCTCCCATGCTTCCCCTCCCCATAACAGTGGTTGGACTATTGTTGTGTTGATAGCTTGAGCTGGTCCCTGCCCTTTATTCTGTACTGTCTGTGTATTTATTGGGGTGTTTTTGGAGATATAATTTGTTGAGACTGCTACTAGGAGGCTTACAGTTTTCAGCCTTATGATTAAATGTTTATTTTCACTTATGGTGCATGTTGTGTCCCTGACTGCTGGTACAGCATCATATCAACATCCCTGACCCCCTCCCTGGAAACCCTGACAACCTCAACACTCTGATCAATGATCACCTCAGAGACAATGAGGAAGAAGCCCTCTGTGCAAACTGAGTCAGGAACTCTGACCGACCCTGGATCGACATTCCTGAAAAAGTTCAAGAACAGCAACACTGAAAGGGCACCTGCCTCCTCTGTGGAGAGCTCAGACACTTCATTGGCAGCTGTCTGAAGTGGCAGACCATAGGTTGGGCAATTCTGGACCATCAACGGAGAAGAATGTGATTTCCAGTTCATGGAAAACGACCTGGTGATTTAGAAACAGAAGACATTCTGAATTGCAGATTGAATCCTGATGTCTTCTCTGCCCTGGTTTCCCACCTTTGTGCCACAGTTTAATATTCTTTGGACATCCTCCTGATCCACCTCCCCTTGCAGCCCCTCCAATCTCTTCTCCTCTGAACCACTCTTGCTTCCTCACTTTCTTTCTGGAGCCTGTCAACACCCTTGTGGATAGCGGTGCTACCAACAACTTCATCAATGAAGCTTGGGCAGCCCTTGCTCCACAACCCTCCCAAAGGCTTCCCCTCTCCATTCACCTCCAGCTCTTTGATAGCAGCATTTTCTCAGCTGGTGACATTACTTACTTCATACAGATGCCCATAATCTTCACTTCTGGCCATCAGCAAATCCTCTGACTCCTGGTCACCAAACTCCATGCTGCTGCCCCCCTCATTCTCAAACTCCCATGGCTGTGCACCACAGATCCCCAGATTGATTGGAAGGCCCTCACACTCATCCTCAATCACAGCGCAGCCCAAGAACCCATCCTCTTCAAATCCCTGCCTCCCACAATGAGCCTAGAAGATCCCCAGCATCCTTCAGAGAAAACTCTCAGTCTCCACTCTTGATCCACTCAGTCTTTCATAATTCACGTATGCCTTGGCACCAACTCTGAGCAACTTCCTGCCTTTGTCAACAGTGGGGCCACTAGAATGTTCATTGGTAACCACCTCAACCTCCTCCATGCCCCACTTGACAAATCCTTCAAACTCCAGTTGTTCAACAGAAATGACGCAATGTTCAAGCCCATTACAAAGGGCCACACCACCACCATGATCCTTGACAACAGCTTGATATTTCTGGCTGACTTCCTAGTTACGCAGCTCCCTGAGATGATCCCCATTGTCCTCAGGCTCCTCTGGCTTTGGGAGGTAAACCCTGTTATTTGCTGGAAAGACCTCACCATGACCTTCCCCATCTCCAGTGCCCAACTTGCCACTGCCATCCACCTCTATCCCCAAACCCTGGACAGCCTGGGATGCCCTGGCCCTCTCTGAAGGGACTTCATTAATTTTCCCCAAAACATTCCTCAAAGAGGCTCCACTACCCTGCTCAAAACCACCGACCCCCAACCAGGCCTAACTCCAAACCCAACATGCCCCCCGAATCACTTGGGGCTCCGGACAACAAAATTATTGGCTGCACCCCCTTTGCCAGGATTCTCCAGGACAGCACTCTAGCCTACCAGCTCCAGGTATCTCCAATGCTACCCAAAGAACACCTCTGAGCTGAGAACATCAGCCCTGACACCAAAACTGAAGACCAAATTCTCACCAAAGTTGTTTTCTCCAAATATCATGAGTTTGACATCTTCTTCAAAGATAGTGCCAAGGACCTTCCTCTGCACTGGTCATATGACCACAAAATCAACCTCAAGGATGGCACAAAACCTCTGCTCAGCAAGGTCTACAACATGTCCAAGGTCAAACTTCACACCCTTAAAAACTACCTCAACAACATGCTAGATAAGAGATTCATCCACGTCTCAATCTCTGCTGCCAGGGCACCAGTCCTTTTTGCCAAAAAAAAAGACAGGTCTCTCTGACTGTGTGTTGACTACTTGAGACTGAACAAGATTATCAAGAAGGACTAATACCCCCTCCTCCTTATTGGAGACCTAGTCAACCGCCTCTGAAAGGCCAAAGTCTACTCAAAGATTGGCCTCTGCTCTGGTTACAACAATGTCCAGATAGCCTTGGGATATGAATGGAAAATCGCTTTTCACACCCGCTATGGCCTCTTTGTGTACCTGGTAATGCCCTTTGGTATGACTAACATCCCTGCAACTTTCTAATACTTTATAAATGACATCTTCATCATTGTATACCTGGATGACATCCTGATCTACTCTGACTCCCTTGACAAACATCAAATTCACATTCAACAAGTTCTCGAATGACTCCAGAGCCACAACCTCCATGCAAAACTGGAGAAATGCTCTTTTCACACCATGGAAGTTGAGTACCTCAATGTCATTGTCACCCTAGACAGAGTCCATATAGACTCTGCAAAGGTCAAAGCAATCCTCAACTGGCCCTCCTCTAAAAACATCAAGGAGGTACAATCCTTTCTCAGCTTTGCAAGCTTCTACCAATGTTTTATTGACAACTACTCTGGTATCACCAAAGTCCCTCAACCAGCTGACTTGGAAGGACACCCTCTGGGGGTGGGACAATAAGTGCCAGAGTGCATTCACTTACTCAAGGAAGCCTTCACCTCAGCTCTGATCCTTTGGCACTATGACCCTGCCCTTCTGGTCATCCTGGAGTGCAACACCTTCAACTACGCCATTGCTGGCATCCTCTCACAGATGGGACCAGACAATCAGGAGCTCTGACCTGTGGCCTTCCACACCTGATCGATGATCTCTGCCAAGCTCAACTACAACATTTATGACAAGGAACTTCTCATGATTGTCAAAGCCTTCAAGCAGTGGCAAGCCTACCTCAAAGGTACCCCCCTATTGGATTCAGGTATACTCAGACCACAACAACCTTCAGTACTTCACGACCACCAAACTCCTCAGTTGCAGGCAGGCCTGATAGTCTGAAGTCCTCTCTGAGCACAACTTTACTATCCATTACCACCCCAAATAACTTGGAGCCAAACCGGATGCCCTCACCCAATGCTCAGATGTCTACCCAAAGAAGTTCTTTAAGACAGAACAAAATGGCTTTAACCATTGCATGGTAATCCCTCCTAAACATTTGAATGTGGTACTAATCTTGAAAAAGAAAGAGATTATGAAACAGATCCAAGACTCTCTCTGAGATGACTACTTCATCTGGCACAACCCCTGAAACTCTGCCCCTAATGAATCACCACCTGACCCCTCCTTCACCCTCTCCCCCAACAGCAAAATGCTCCTCCACAATGGCTGCATCTACACTCCAAACTATAAAAATGCCCACCTTGATATCTTCTGACAGCACTATGATCACAAGCTCAGGGGACACCTGGGAATATGTAAGACACTTTGACTTATCTCCCACACTTACCTTTGGCCAGAAATAAAAAAGAACATCACCTGGTACATCTGAGCCTGCGAGCTGTGCCTCCAGGCCAAAGTTCTCTGGCACAAACCCTACGGACTACTTAAGCCTCTACCTGTTGATAGGACCCCACACAGGCTAGGTGCATCAATGGCAGGCTTGGCATTAGTTCTGGACACCTTGCTGCACATGTTCCAAACTTGGCACACATAATTTACATATCCATTTTAGGCCTTACCTGATGGCCATGCATGGCAAGCAATGGATCCAATCAGTGATAGCGCTGGTGGCAGCTGGAATGACAGCTGGCATCATGCCACTGGCAAGCATTGACAGGTAGTATCAATCAATTGCATGTGGCACAGCTAGCTGATGACAGTGCTTACAAATTACATAGGAATAATGTCATTTACTCATGATAGACAGCCTGACATTTATCCTGGTGCCTGATGCCTCTTTGCACCTCTTCCTCAGCCAGATGGACAGCTTGCTTGCTTCATTTCTCAACATTTAGTTTAATACATGATATTTAATTACATTACTTACAGTTCACCATCCCTTGGTGACCCTTAGCCCCTTAGCAACAGGGAACTTGTTTCTCACTATAAATACTTACCATTGTCACTAGTTACCATAGAACAGAGTATCCCATTTACACTCCTCAGTTTACTCTACGGTTCAGATTTCTTTTGGGCTGACTAAGTTCATAGTTGCCAACTGTCTGAGCACTCTTAGCCTGTTTGCTGCAGTTACACTTACAGAACCTACACACCTTGCACTTACAGCAGGCATTATGCAACTTAGCCATTGCTAAGCCTCTTGTCTTCTTGCCATGTCTTCTGCTGCACTTACTCATATTTGCATCTCCCTCACTTAGGTGCACTATCCTTACCATATATTCCTTGCTGGACACTCTTGCTGACTTACATCAAATCTTGCTATTTAACTCATTTCTGACTTGTTCTCTGAGAACTGCCTGGGACTCCCTCAAAACTTAGCATGCCCAACACATTGTTATACAGGTCAGTAGCCATAAACCATATCTGCTACTGATCTACTTTTGAGCATCATCACCATGAGATGGTGCCCATAGACCTCAATCTCTATGGATCACATTGTCAAGCTCCTGAAATTTGAGGGCTTCAACACCATCCTCATCATCATGTGCCAGCTCACAAAGCAAGCCATTTTCATCTCATGTCACACCACTGACAATGCTTTGGGCTTCACCCAGCTCTTTCTGAAACATGTATTCTCAAAGCATGGACTCCCCAATGACATTGTCTCTGATCAGGGCTCCCTTTTTATTTTGAAGTTCTGGACATCCCTATGCAAGGCCCTCAGTGTCTGAGTCAACCTCTCTACTGTGTACCATCCAGAGACTGATGGTCAGACTGAGCAGGTTAACCAGACCCTAGAACAGTAGTACCTCCAAATCTACATCAATTATCTCCAGAATGACTGGTGCACTAAACTTCTCCTTGCCAAATTCACCTACAATAATACCCTCTACTCTGCCACAGGTGTATTTCCCTTCTTCACCAATAAGGGGTACCACCCCCAGTTGACCCTGTCTCTCTGGGATATCCCTGCCCACACAGCTCACGAGGTTGCCCAGGACCTCTGGAATCTTCATGAGTTTCTCCAGGGTGAGATCAAAGTCACCAACAAGGCTTACTCCAAACACACCAACTCCTGCCACAAACCCACATCTGACTGGAACCCCAGAACCCTGGTCTGGCTCAATTGGCGCAATCTCTGCACAAGGCACCCCTCTGTGAAGCTCAATCACAGGTGTTTTGGCTCTGGACTCCTTTCCTGGGCAGTGCCCCAACTGATCCCTCTCTTTCAAAGCAGACAACAAGTATCACTACAAGGTAGACCACATCCTTGACTCCTAAGTTAACCAAGGATGACTGAACTACCTTGTGCAATGGACTGGTTATGGATCAAAAAACAACACCTGGGAACCTCCAGTGAACCTAAAAGATGCTCTCAACAAGCTCCAGAAATTCCACAACTCTCACTTAGACAAGCCCCAGAGCTGAGAACCTCACAGATGGCCACAAGGGCATAACCCCTGCCTCTGGCAACATTGGGAATTCAACTCCCACTAATAAGTTTTTTTCCTTGCTTTTTCACTCCCTTTTCTGTTCTATTTTTTCCATACTAAGAAACATATAATACTGGGTATGTATAGGCTAGATTATAATATTCTACAAAAGGAGGGGAACCTCCTCAAATCAAGAAGTCATGAAGTTTACAAGCCCGAAACCCCACTGAAACCCTCCACTGCTGAAGTCCCAGCCTCTCCTGAACCTTCTAAAATGCTTGTCCCTGCCCCTGCCCCCACCACCGCCACCTCCATCACAGCCACCATAGCTGCCACCCTCTTGTTGTATGAGGGAAGTAGCTCTCTCATGTCTACTGCTATCTCTACCCAGGTTCTGAAGACCACAAGGTTCTGTCTCTGATGGGCAGCCAGCAAACATCCCAGCTGGCCCATCTCCTGGGCAACTCACCTGAGGGAGGGCCAGGCATTGTGACCAACCCCTGGGAAATGGAGGCATGGGCTGAGGCACCACCATCCAGGAGGAGGCGGTGTTTCCATGCCCAGCCTGAGGAAGTCAGACAAAGTCAGAAACCTAAAAGAGACTCATGCATTGCCTCTCTCTAGGCAGCGGCCATGCTCCCTACCAGCCAACCCCTCTGGCAGACCAGGCTTGCCTGTGCCCCCTCTACCCTCTCCAGCAACTTCTGCAGCTCCATTGCTCTCACCTCCTGCACCTTGACCCAGGCAATTGGCTGTCCCCCTGCTTCAGCTGGGCCCACAGGCCCATGACCTCTTCCTCCAACACCTCCTAGACCCAAACCACTGCCTCCTTCTCAGTCTGCAAATCCTCCTGCAACTGTCTCTCCCACTGCAGCTCTGAATATGTCTTCTGGAGCCTTGCTGACAAGTGATGCTCCCTGACCTCCACATCCCCCAGCTGATAGCAAAGTGACACCACAACCTTGGTCCTGGGCTCAGGGACAACTTTGGAAATGGGCCAGGATGAGCCAGGCAAGAACATTCTCCCCAGATCCTGAAGGACCTGCAATCAGGAATGGAGAGGACATCTGCTGATGTCAGGCAGGAGGCTGACAATTCTTGTCTGACTCCTCAGAGGAAGCTCAATGCTTGCTCTTGTCCCAACAGGGCCCCTCCAACTCCTTGTCTGATGACTGTACCACAGCCAGGCATTTTGCACAGCACCAACACATCAGAACCCCCTCCTCCTCTGCCTACTGGACGGTATGGTGTAGTACTTGGTGTGAGTATTACTATTAGTTCTGGGGCTTGCTGATGTAGAGTATGACTCTCAATTCACACTGACTTGATGACAAAGTTGATGTATTAATGTTTTGAGTGCAAATCCTAATCTTCTGGAATGCAGAGGGTTCTCAACAAACTCCAGCCTAAGCAATTCACTCCCTGGGAATCACCGAGCCTTTGCCTATCAATTGCCTGTCTATTCTCTACTAAACTTGGGCTATTTATACTGTTTTTCTGGTGCACAGACCACTATCTACACATGACCCTTTGTTGTAAACTCCCCAACCTCTGGAACATGTTTGATAGTCCAATTTCCCTTTTGAGAGGCCTGTTTTGGTGCTACCAGTTCCACCATTCAACTTCTTGATTCATCATTCTTCTGGATGTCTCTGATTGCCACTTCCCCATTTGCTTTTGATCCATCATTCTTCTGGATGTCTCTGATTGCCACTTCCCCATTTGCTTGAGCTCCATTTAGCATGTGCTTTCCTGCATTCCATGCTTCTTTTCTTTCCCCTTCCGGTTGTGTCATTGTCAGATCTGATCTTTGATCCAGATCACTACAATTTGATCCCATTTTGTCACTCCTGCCAGCTCCCATGCTTCCCCTCCCCATTACAGTAGTTGGACTATTGTTGAGCTGATAGTTTGAGCTGGTCCCTGCCTATTGTTCTGTACATTTCTGTGTATTTATTGGGATGTTTTGGAGATATATTTTTGTTGAGACTGCTACCAGGAGGCTTACAGTTTTCAGCCCATGATTAAATGTTTATTTTGACTTCTGGTGCATGGTGTGTCCCTGACTGCTGGTACAGCATCGTATCAATGGCACCCTCATCCTCACCCTTGTATGAATACTCTGAACTTCCCTCAAGCACTCCATCATCCACTCCTCTCCCCACTCCTGCTCCTGAGCCATGCACCATGCCCTCCATGCCAGCCCCACTGAACATTGTTCATGCCTCAAGCAACAGGACATGCACATTGAAGTGTCCTGACATGCCCTTGCCACCAGCTCCTCAAATTTGCAGGAGACCCTCCTACAAGCACACATAATGCACTATGAAGGGTCAGCAGGATCTGGACACAGCTCAGGACGACTCACTGAACCTGCAGCCTCACACCAATGACATGCCAAATGGCCTCAGTAATGCCCCTGAGCAACCATGAACTGCTCTGGCATCACCTGGTCTTATGGGATGTGCTGTGCAGTAGGAACAGGCCACACTTTCCTAATCCTGAGGGATGACTAATCAGCCTAAGAAAACAAGCTGGGAGAATAAGGTCGAGGCATCTGAGAGAGCCCAAACAGCCTAGCCACCACAGGAGGAGATGCCTGGGGAAGTTGAGATGGCCCAGCCACCCCAGGAGGGGTGAAAGGCCTGACCAGAGGAGGCTGGGAGATCGGACCGAGAGGGCGAGACACAGAGTCTATGAAAACTAAGCAGTGAGTCCAGAGGATGATTCAAGACACTCACTAGTCAGTTCATTTATGTGCTGATGGTCCCACTGCTGGTCATACTCTCCCCGGCATCAATCATACTCTTGCCAGGATGCCAGGGAGTTGTCTCCTGCAGGAGGAGGGGTGGGGGAGCAGACAGGCATAACTGGCCATGACATGACAAATGGGGAGAGTGGCAAAAATTTTTTTTTCTTTTTCTAACCCCCCAGTTGATGGCATCATGCCCTAGACTTCAAATTCATATCTCATGCAGAAGGTGCACAGCCACCACCACTTCAAAGGGTCTCAGCACTAAAGAAGGCTGATGTCACAATCCATTGCCCTGGCATATCACCCAAACTCCAACGTGCCACGATCTGACACACTACATGAGCCCCAACACCCTGCCCTTGTCACCCTCCCAAGCAACTGGCACCAGTGCCTGCCCACAAGCTCCAAGCCCTGCCAATCATCTCCAGCATTCAGCCCTGTGTCAACTGACAGGCCCCGACCAATCTCCCTGGTGCTACACCCAGACCCAGACAATGCACTGCACAGGACTCGCACCCAGACAATACAGCACAGGACTGACCACATAGAGCCTAGCCTCAGAGCTCATCTGAATGCCCTGAACCTTAGCCACCATAGGTATATAGCTGGTAGCAAGCAATCTGTTACAGTAGTCTTGATATTGCTATAACTCCTGCCTCTATACTCTCTTGTCTGTCTTGTATCATTTGCTCAATCTATTTTCTTACTCTCTCAAGTCTCCCAGTCCACTAAGTCTCACTTTGATCTTCTTTCCATTTTCCAGTCTCAGTTTCAGTCTCCCAGTCTTAGTCTCTTTTTCTGATCACTTTCTGTTGTCTCTCTGCCCTAACCAGCTCCACCTTTTCTGTATTCTGGACTTAGCCCAGGATCCTGCTCTACCATACCTACAAACTCTGGTGCTCTGTGTACTTCCTGGAGCACCCTTGTGCCTCAACCAAAGCTCCAGAACTTGCCCTCCATTGCCCAGAGACACTCTGTAGACTTTGAGTCTGCCTAATAAGAACCTGCTTGCCTCTGGAGGCCCCCATTGTCAGCAGAACCTAACACTAGTAGATTTGCTGCAGGTATTGATAACATAGTCTGCAATTGATACAGGTGGCATTGGGCACTCTGTAAATCTATGCTGCCGCTCTGTGGCAGCACTATAGGCAGCATACTGCAGATCTACATCTACAAAAATGACGCCACCATAACTGACCCATACCTGATGATATATGGCCCACCTGAGCCCATCTTTTCTTATCTGAGCTACCTGACCAGTGGCTTGCCATGCACTGCCACAGTACATGGAGCTGCAATAAACCTTGCAAACCACACCAGGTATGACTTCACCTAGCTGAATTGGATATCTGGAGGGTCAGTCATAAATGTATTAGTTATCATACATACCAATATCTAGCCATGTCTTAATATATATATTTCTTGTCAATGGATCATAGATTAATATATCAAAACAATTTATTGAGCATGTAAAGAGCATACATGATAAGCATTAATACAGAATTACAGAATGGCATCCTGGTCAACGCAAGCAGACAAAAGTACAAGACACAAATGCAAGGCTAAACCACCAGACTACTTCATCTTCATCTTCTTAGGCTTCAGCATGAGACCAGAATTCTCTCATTCCTCTCATCAATAAAGGTGCTTGATTTTGAGTTTCAGCAAAACATTATTTGTGTCATTATCACCGCTATCGACATCTTGATCTATGACTCATTGTTCAGTGCAGTTGGTATGCAAGGATAGTGTTTGCTGAGAAGATAGTAGCTGAGGTAAGGGTGAGTCCAGGCTCAGATCAGGTAGGCGATTGCTTTGAACTTGAGAGGTCAAGCATGGCTTATGCTAGGATATAGACTTCAAAACTTGATGATGAGTCTCAGTGGGAGGCAAGAGTGAGCAAAGCTGATGCTGGTCATGGTTGTCACTATGTCTAGTCTGACTCAGATGTACCCATTGCTGTCTGAGGGGCAAGGAGTTAGTATGTTTTTGCTTGCATCTTTTGGGAGGTTCATCATCCAAGCTTTCATCATCTGAGGTATCATTATAATATTTGCCATCATTGTTATGTTTGCCATCATCGTTACGTTTGCCATCATTGTTACGTTTGCTATCATTGTTATATTTGCCATCATTGTTGATACCATTGTTGGACCTGGTGTCAGAATTTGCTTGCAGCACCTCACAGAAAGATTTTGTAAGTACTTTGACTCAAGGCTGATGCATACAAAACTCACTTTATTTGCTTTTTTGCCTGCTTTCAAGTGTTGGAGTATTTCATCAGAAGACTCATCATCACTACTGTCATCTGGTACCTGTGCTTTTTTTCCTTGTTTATGTCATGTCTTTGATGTTAAATCTGGTATTTGCCTGGAAAATCTTATAATAAAGATGCAAGAATATGAGAGAAAAGAAAATTTACTTGTTCTACTAGTCTAAAAGTTTGATAATTCCTGGATTTTTGAAGTTTGTTTCGAAGACCATGACAATTTTTGTAAAGAAGCATTGAAGGTTGAAGGGTTCATCCATGATGTTCCACTTTTCAGTAGAAGAAAGCCCAAACTGAATCTGGAAAAGCACATAAGTAGTGCAAATTGTAAGAATAGCATATGTACCTGTACACAGGCATACGCAATTGTTCATCCTGTTACTGTTTTCAGACCTAGAATATGAGCTTTTGATGGTTTAGTTGCATTCCGTGTGCCAGACATTGAAGATGAGGAGACTGATGAAGATGTGACGATATACCTATAGCAAATAATACATCATTGGAGTCTGACATGAAATCAAAATCACTCACTTGTACTAGAAGCTGACTCTGCATAAATCCCTTCAGAACATTGGTAGGGTCAAACTGATCAATATCATAGACAAATGAAGGCCAGTCCTTGGCTGTAATAATATATCCAGGTTTACCCTCACTCATGTTGTCCATAAAAACTCTGTAGACTATGCAGCAATATGGAAAAGTGAATTACACAGGAACTTGCTCAGGATTGGCATCAAACTCGGCTAGTTTCTTGATGGGGCACAAGTTCTGAGCAGTAATGCAATTGTGAAAGCCTCGAAGTGCCTTGATGCCAGTTCCAGGAATGTTGATGGGGTTGTTATTTGGGTTTTCCTGCAAATAGTGGATGATAGCTAATTTGAGAGAGGATGTGTTGTCATTTTTTGCAGAATTGCTAGTTGATTCAAGCTATAGAACACATCAATAGAATATATTGGCCAAGAAAGTGCATACATCAACACACTTTCTTAAGAAATAATCATAGATCATCTGAATCCTCGTTAAAACTCTTCAAAACTTCTTTTAATTGAGGCTCAAGTGTTAGAATGTCATTATACAAGAGCAAACTTTCTTCATCGCTAATTTGATTGAGGTTAAAAATGACAGAGAAAAGTATGAGTTTGTTAGCTCACCTCTCATTTTGCTGCATCCCCATCATCAGAACATAGCTCAGATCTATAAATGGCTCTATTGAGAGTGGAATCCATCAGGCCATTTTAAAATAAATAGCCAGATCATTGTCACTGTATTTTCAATGATATCATGAGTTTTTTCTTTTAAAAAGAGAATTGATATACACTGGCTCAAAAAACTGCCCCAATGTTTGGCCTTTTTGGAAAGATTCATATGGTGTGCAACAATTACATAAGTGAAAAATTGTAGAAATTCACATGACATACAACTACATCCTGGCTTGATAATGATGTATAAATCATGTGATTTGGATAAGAACTTACTGATTAATAAATTGAACAAAATATTCAATCATTGGGGCAGTTTTTTGACCCACTCTAATTTACTAATTTTCATATCTACATTGCCTTTATAACTGCCTTGATCCTTCTAGGCATGCTTTCTATGAGACTTTGACATACCTCTGATGGTATTTTATTCCACTCCTTGACCATTTTCTCCCACAACTCATGCACTCCTTTAGGGGGTACCTCATACTCCAAAAGTTTGTGCTTGATGTAAACCCAGAGATGTTCAATGGGATTGAGGTCAGGAGATTGGGCAGGCCAGGATATTACAATGATGTTGTTATCAGAAAACCAGGTTGTTGCCTGTTTGGAGGTGTGTTTTGGATCATTGTCCTGCTGAAAATATCATCCTTTCTCCTCCATTTCCAACTTTTCAAAGCTTTCTACCACTCCCTCATCCAAAATCTCACAATACTGTGCAGCATCCATCTTCTCCTGAACTTCTATGAGCTTTTCTACTCCATTCAAATCCATGCAGCCTATACCATTAAATTGTTTCCTCCTCCATGCTTGACAGTTGGTATAGTGGTGCGGTCAGATAGTGGTTCTCCTGGAATTTTCCATACACATACCTTCCCATCTGATCCAATCCAATTAATCTTTGTCTCATCACTCCAAAAAACCCTTTTCCAATCCTCCACTGTCCAGTTTTCATGATACTGAGCAAATTTGAGCTGGTTTGTACAATAAGCAGCCTTGAGCATAGAAACTTTCT
This sequence comes from Macrolepiota albuminosa, assembly GCA_027475525.1. Taxonomy (NCBI): domain Eukaryota; kingdom Fungi; phylum Basidiomycota; class Agaricomycetes; order Agaricales; family Agaricaceae; genus Macrolepiota; species Macrolepiota albuminosa. The sequence continues at coordinate 101,962 of JAMWFC010000008.1, read as the reverse complement.
TCTTTGTTGCTGAGCAAAAGCCTGCCTCCTTCAATGCATTTCTGACTGTCTGAGGATTGACAGGACTAGAGATGACAGAATTAATGAACTGTGTAGCTTGAACAGCATTATCCAGCTTCCCAGTAGTAATTTGACAAATAATAGACTGTTTGTCACATGCAGTAAGCTTGAAAGGACGACCTCCAGGATAATTCTCTTTGTTGCTCTCCAGCTCTTTGCTGATCCTCCCCACAGTGCCCTTTTCCAGGCCAGTTTTTGCTTGGATTTGATGCTGAGAATACCCCTCATTGAGGAGAGAAGCAATAGAAAAGTGATTGGCAGCAGAAACAGGTCACATAATGGTGGTAGAGTGTCAAGAAAGTGATTGATTGAAGTTGAACATGTCAAATTAGTACAAACAAGGTCACATGAGATTGTTTATACTTCTCACAAAGTGTTTCCATCTTCTACTGCTGAAAAGTATTGAGAAAATATGAAAATTAAAGTGAGTCAAAAAACTGCCCCAATGATTGAATATTTTGTTCAATTTATTATTCAGCAAGTTCTTATCCAAATCACATGATTTATATATCATTATCAAGCCAGGATGTAGTTGTATGTCATGTGAATTTCTACGATTTTTTGCTTATGTAATTGTTGCACACCATGTAAATCTTTTCAAAAAGGCCAAACATTGGGGCAGTTTTTTGAGCCAGTGTACATACCTGTCTTTGAGTGTTGGCTTCAGGTGTTTCAGTACTTTCTGTGCATGAGTGAGAAAGCCAGAGGGCATGATGTCATTGTGGTCCAAGTCAGAAGCAAAGATGGAATGTTCTGACTTTGTGACAGTCATGTCACACAGATCGGATAATTGCAATCCCATCTTCTGCTCATTGTTTCCAACTACTACATCCTTGATGCCTACTTGTGCTGAATGCTTTCAGAAATTTGATAGTTCTATTGCAGTCTCTACTCACTGTTGTTTTTGCAATGCTCTTAAAGCAAAGTCAACACAGGTTCTCCAGAAGTTTCATGATCAGAGACAGGAATCAGTAGGTAGTACCAACCAAAGAAAATGGTGAAATAGACATGAATCTGAGGAAGAAGAAATAATAGAGGGTAATGCAAATGTCAATCTAGTGCGGTCTTGCATTGTTACTCTTGATTTTTGCTGATTATGATGAAGACTCCTCAAGATTCTTTGCCTTTCATTGAACTTCTTCCTGAGCATTCTCAAATGCCTTCACCACCTCCTCATGCTTTAGGATGGACCATCATGTCACATCAGACTTCCTAAACGATACCATGATATTCTTCCACCTCCTCCACCATCTGTTGCTCATGAATTGTTTCCTATACATGTGCCTACACCAATTTCATCAAATTATTCCTCTGACTTGGAGGAATTGCCTAGCAAAGAATACTGTAGCCCAACAGCTTTGGTGTTTATCATGTCTATTCAGATAGACAACCCTCCTTTACACCTGATGAATCTTATAATATTTCACATGTCTCAACTTCTCCAAACTTTGTGACAACTCCCTGTACAACTGATAATCATTGATCATGGTGGAGTCCACTTGGCTCATCACCTGATATTGCCAAGACAGCCTATTTTGCTCCTTTTCCAAATGCCACAGTTTTCTTGCTGAAGGATTAGCAAACTACTGGTTCTAACCTCAAATCTAATGCTGAAATAAATTGTCTTGTCCATGACTACATTTTTCAAGGTGATTGGAAGAAGGAAGACCTCTGTCACGACCCCTCCCCTCCGGGCCCACCCCGGGACACCCCCGGAACACCCTCCGGGACCCTCCCTCCGACCCC